>CM034155.1:573212677-573812677 GCA_019776745.2 Taxus chinensis | reverse complement strand
AAGTTAGCTCATATCCATAACATATGTTTTCTTAAAAAAAATTACAATGACCTGTGTCACCAAGGGCCTAAATCATCACATAAGGAGGTTATTTTTTCCTAAAAACAAGAGATAAGCCCCAATCCTAATGGCCACAACTCACACTCGTCAAGATATGAGGTAACAAGGTTATAAAGAACCAAAATCCTACAAGGGAAATGCACATATTGTTATCCATATTTCACCTCGGGCCAAATATTGGATGAGCCTTAAACCCGCATAGAAGGAACTTGAGAAAAATCATTTAGATCTGTAAATTGGTCACAGAGGGACTCAACATTGGAGTGGTGGAGGCCAAGAAGGACTAAAGGACCCTATGCAAAAGAAACAAATCTGTTTGAGCCGTTCTATGTAAATTCATTTTTATGTTACAAGTGGAATCAATTATGAAATATTAGGGGTAGAAAAGAAGGGACGATGCCACATAGAAACCAGAAAACAAGAAGGGGAGGAAACGATGAAGATCCAAAGTCCTCGGGTTCAAAACGGTTCAAGAAACAGTGCAAAAATGATTAAGTATGGAGGAGGCAGCGGAAGGAACCACATGTCCTAACGGTGGCTTCTCAAGAGGTGAATGTAAAAAGGGGTGCCCAAACTTACACTAGGCTTCCATGTGTCTAGCCCCCCCAAAGAAGTTGTGGGACGTTGAAAATTTTTTCAAGTAAAATGAATGTGCTAGGTGTCAGCTTCGCATAAATACAAAAAGGAATTCCAGAGTGGAGACTCAAACTTGTGCTAGCCCTCCATGTAGTAAATGGTCAAACAAATTTGAAAGGTAGGCTTCAAATTGGCTAAGTATAAGAGTGTAAGTGAAGAATGCTAAGTGTCAGTATGGAAGATCTCCAAGATTTTGTCCCAAGGAAGAGACCCAAACGAGTGTGATCTCGCCATGTAGCCCAAAGTCTAAAAGTAAGATGGACCATTGAAATTTCCACAGATCAGTGGAGGCCGAAAAAGTGTCAACTCGATGCTCCTCCAAAGGGAAAAATTAGGGCCAGGTTTTCAAGTAAGCGCAGTGCGTCCACATGTTATTCTAACAGGGGCAGAGTTATTTGAATAGTCAATGCATAAGCAGGCCAACAAAGGCTGCTAAGTGTCTTAATGGCATTGATTCAAGGGTCGAATAGAGAAAAGGTTTCCAAACAAGCCCAAGACTATCACGTGTCCCCAGGGGAAAGCGGGTTGTCAGGGGAAAAGTTTATTTTTTGCCCCTTGCTATCTCAAAAGGATAAAAGTTGAAAAATAGCCCGTAACTCCACCCAAAGGAAAAATTCAGTGTTAGAACCAAAGTCAGAGCCAAAGCGGAGAGCTAGAGGAAACGGTGAAAATTTGGATTTTGTTCAAAAGGCACAAAGATAAAGATGGAAGCGCATTTCCTAGCCAACCAAAAGGAGCCACATGTTAAGGCGGAGCTCTAGGGGCTATGGGAGTTTTTTTGAGTTTTGTGTTTTTTGTGCAAAAAAATAAAAAAGATAAATTGTGGACCCGTAAGCCCCATTTTTGTTCTAATCTGGCTACCACGTGTCCCATACTAGAAGGGGAGCCCATTTTTGAAATTTTTTTCCCACCCATTTGTATGGACTCAATAAAAAATTCAAAGGTGGCATATATTTTGACTCAAGACTCGAAATATTTTTAATCTGACACCATTGGAAGGATATCGACCTCACCCATGCCATGGAGGTCTGAAACTTTAATTTTAAAGAGGTTAGGTGAAGGAAAATTGAGGAAATGTCTTTAGGCTTTCAATGTAGGATCTTCTTTCCTTGACGACCAGATTAAATTTGATCTATTTCGTTGTTTCCTCTTCCTTCAAGGTGCCAAATAAAGGATTGATGCAGTAAAGATGGATTTTGGGGAATATTTTTTTTAGAAGCATTAACAACATGTGGTTGAGCTCTGACCTACTTTTCTCAATTCTCGATCTCTCTTTTTTTCTCTCTGATTGCATCTATAGTTAGGGGCAGGATTCATTGTAAAGGGTTGGACATTCCTTGTTTTGCAAGCTACCTTTTTCTTCTAAAAAAGGAATTTATAGAATTTCATGCCTTCAATCAAAGTTGCAATATATCTCTTGCCTCCATGGCTATTTTGTAATGTATTATATCAATCTGCAGAGCAATAAAACACGTTTGTGATCGATTCTAGATCCTTTATGTCTCCTTTTCTTACATCTGGTATTTCATTATAAATCTGGTTTATCTTTGTTTTCTTATTACATGTATTTTTTGGTTTGTGTCTATTAGCAGAACTAGTGTTCATCATTCCTTCAGTGCATCACCTTGTAGTTTAATTATTGTTTATTTCTTGTAACCCTTTCTTATCCATGTCTCCTTGGAAAGTTTTATATTAGGTATAGAGATAGATCCTCTGCAATTTCTCATGTATGCATCTAAATAGAGTAATAAGGAACCAATCTTTAATCTAGAGATATTTCCCAATTTGTAAGGTCCCACACCTTGGGGACAGTTCAATGTTATGCAAATCACACCAAATGAGTCTTCCTTACAAAAGCATATTTTTAGAACTCATTTGGGGGGTGATGTGATTTCACACTAACACAAACATCTATGAACAAGAGATTACCATGCAATTTGAACACGTCACTATCAACAAGGTCTTTCAAAATTTCGGGTTGGTGGAAGAACTAAAGGTTCAACTATACATTGCTCTCAAAACATAAATCTTAGTTGTTTTATAAATTAAGTTATTAAGTCCAAAGTTAAATTTTTTCTTGTTAAACACAATCCTTACACATTTTCTTAATTAAAACTTCCATTTATTATGACATCACAAGTTGTGTTATAAGGAGCACCATTAAGATTGCATGATCTCTCGCCATTTTGAATAGGTAGAAACAACATTTATTTTACTTCTAAGGAAGGTAAAATGAGAAAATTTTCATTTGTGTTTTCTTTCCACATAGTTTGATTTCTTTTATAAATCTACCAGGATTATATCAAGAAAAAATTTCCTTTTTCCTAATGTTCTATTTTATTTATTTACTTTTGTCTCAAAATCCAAGTTCCTCAATTAGAGTCCTGTTCTGATCAATTAATCATTTTACCAAACAAATTTTAATGAGAAAGAAGAGGCAACCATATAACATTATTGCTTTCACGGGAGAGAGATATGAATCATCACATCACATTTTTAATTCTATAGGAATAAGTGTCATTCAACATAGCAAACACATCACTAATTTCGTAAGAACAAGGAATCTATCATTCAATATGTATCACACCAATATTTCAAGGGTTTATCAAATAATTACAAGTATCATTAAACATTTCTAACGGCTCTCTACAAATTTCAAATGAAGTTACAAGGAAGACTCATTAAAGAGGCATATTTACTTTTACAAATTTATGAGCTTTAACATTGTTTGTTGTTTAGGTTCAAACATTTTACTTGCATGATAAAACAAGGAAATTTTTCAAATCAACGTCCATATTTGCATAATATACTACCAGCCAAGCAACAAGATGACTATGCAAATTTTACTCCAAGGACACCACATTCCATGAAAACATAAAATACAAGAGAACAATCAATTAATCTATCCAATATGGACTCTACAACCAAGAGTTATAGCTTTAAAATAAGGAGCACAATATAAGCACCATTGAGATAATAAAAAGATAAGATCTACCAAACTAACATTACTAAGAGAAAGGTTCAAAAGGCCCAACAACATCCATAAGTGTCTTCATGTAATCTAAAGATTAATAGGTCAAAGGTTTTATTCATAACAATCTAAAAGGTTAAGACAAGGGTAACCTTATACATAGGTCAAAGAGATCAAGACAAGCACACTTAATTAAACACACTACCTGAATGGGCTTAAACCATAACTAAAAAAATGCATACAATCCACAAGTCAATACTTTACATAAAGAAACAAGGAAACCATGATAAAAATTTGCATGCCTTCATGGAACATCACTACTAAAAAGACACTTATCCACAAAAAATATACAGTCAATCCAACCTGACACAAACCATCAGCTCATAACCAAAAACATCTACTCTGACGAGGAGGAAAGCTCTTACTATGTTATAAGAGAATCACCACCACAGCTATCAAACTGCCAACAAGACCACACTACACCACAAACTCTCTCTCAAGGAAGAATGAGTAACGAAAAATTCACTCCAAGATCCTAGGCATACTCAATTCTTCATTGTTGCAAAACCAAGGAATAACTTAAGGAACCTAAGAAGACATTCAAGGAACCTAGGGTGTACCCCCATACGATGGAATGTCACAAAACAAAAAACGTAGAACCAACTCAAAAACATGCAAGAAAAAGTCACATAACATTTAGCTAAGTACCCAACAGATAAACAAGCTCCTAGTCACCATTCAAGTAAAAACCAAGAAATATTGGTAATCAAGGAAAGTGGCTAAGTAGCCGCATTGCAATGTCTTAAAATTCTCACAAAAATATAAATAAATAAAAGAGTCTCATATCTTCTTAATCCAATCGTAAAATAAGGTGTTGGTCCTTGATAAAATAACACAAGTTTACGAATATAAAAATACAAAATTCCACATCACAGTCACTTCACAACCCTTCATGGCCGCTAATAGGGGTACTATACCTCAATCTCAGTTACAATAATGCATACACAAGGTTGGATCAAAAGTGACACCAAGACCTAATATTCATTTACTCATACGGGGATTAAGTCACCAAAGCAACAATCAAAACTAACTTGTCTAACCACTTAAAGGAAAGAGGGAAACTTTATTCTACTAAACAACTTATATTTTACTCTTTGTGACTCCATCGCATAACCACAAATGCTAAATCACAAGACTCACACCATATAATTTATCATTCCAACAAGGAATATTCTCACAGGGTTTATCGCATCATACGACTAAAGAAAAAGTTAGTACTCATGAACCAACATATTTTCAAATGCAAAACCAGTTCTTGTTATACCATAATTTCGTAAGAATATCCATTTAATTTTAACATTTTTAGTTATCCATGTTCGACGAAACGCCACTAGGTGAGTTCAACAATTTGAACAACTTTATTATTTTATTATTATTTGAATCATGGAGGTTCAAATCTTTCTAACTGGTTTCTATTTTCAATGTCAGCCCAAGGTCCAAGCGTTGAACCCACAAATCTGATACCAAGTGTAACGCCCACAAAAATGACATTCTAGGAACACGTAAAAACCCTTAACACATATCCCAAAAATTGCGGTGATTTTTTTTTTATGAAGTTAGAAGGTTATGAGGATGAAAACCCTTAGGGTACATTAAAATTCAATTACACCAATATTCTCATCCTTACGATTAGGGAACCAGGTCTAGTTCAAAGATTAAGTATTTGTAATTTATCTCTAATGTCAATTAATTAACATTCAACTAGGAAGGTACCATAATTTAATTTACTTTATTAAATTATTTCTTCTCTTTAATCAATGATCAAACCCAACATGGTCAACCTTATACTTATTTACTTTGTTTCATTATCCTATTAGCTTTAATATCCCATATTTCATTAATTTACTGAAACATACAAGGAACTAGGAAAATTACTTGCACACTAAGTCAAATAAAATGCCCCATTCACCCATCCACACATACCTTTAAATTTTAATTAAATATCCATAAAATATATTCCTACCAAACAAAAGTAGGGTTGATCCTCAACCCTTGGATTGAACCAATATTTTCTGTTAGATCATTGGGTTCTAAACTAAACCTTAGAATCCTTATGAATTCTTAATAAAACCTTTCCTTTATTCCATTCTTCTCATTTGGTCTGTTTTTTTTTTGTTTGATTTGCAGATTGGAGCAAAGGAAGTCATTGCAGCAAGAGAGGAAGAACTATGAAGGATTTTCTTCAAGATCAAGTTTAGATTCGTTTATATTGTAGTTTAATTGTTTTATTCTATTTCATTCAATGATTGAAGGAGGTTTTCCTTTCCAAAATTGGTTTTATTTCAAGCCATTTGTATTTGGGGCACTCCATTTGAGGAGAACCCTTCCTCCATTAATATAATTGTAAAAGAGTGTTTTAAGATTCCATTTGAAGATTTTATTCATAAAACCATGATATTTTCCATTGGTTATTAACTGGAGGTGTCCTTAGTAAATTTACAAGCTTAAAATTTTAGTTATAACAAGTTAGAAATTACACAGATGCGGAACTGGAAATTTCCACCGTAAGTGACAGGACCACTGCTAAGACCAGGCCGGTGGTCCTGGTACCTTTGTTTTACCTGGGTGATAAACCATGAACCACCTCCTTATGGAGTGGTGGTTTTGAGACCACCATATTTCTTGAGCGGTGGTTATGAGACCGCTACTCTGCATAGGGTGACGGTCCTGTTTCTTAGAAATAGAACCATCAAACCTGAGTTTTTCCAAAACACAAAAGTTATAAGGATACTCGAATGGTCATTGAGAACTTACTTTTACATGTATAAGTTATTCATTTTGAAGGTTTAAATCCATTTACTCATTTCTTTGGTATCAATTTACTCAATTTAAACATTTCCCATTTTGATAATGACAAAAACATCTACAAGAGTCAATTTCCATTTTATTTAGAACTTTATCCAAACAATTCAAGGGAATGAACAAGGTAGCCTAACTTTTTCTTTTACATGTTTTTTAATTACACAATGGAATATAGTATTTATTTCTTCTTTCAACTACAAGTTTCAATGAATCTCAGAACCAATTTTAACAAGGTTTTTAATAAGTTTTGAAATTAAAGTTACTAACTTTTCAATAAGGTCTATACACTTTGGTGAGAAATGAAACAACTACCATGAGATAAATTGTTTCCCCTTTATAGCTTCTTTCCTATTTCAACAACACTAACTTTACAAACACATTTCTTGCTTTCCCTTTTCATTATTCAACTACAACAATGAAGGTAAACTTCCCCTTCCCATAAAACAACTTTCAACTAAAATTTTACACCTGATTTCGATTTTGTTTCATTTCTTCCATACCACAAATTTAGGGAGAAGGTAATTTTTACCACTCTTCAATGAGCTTTCATCACATAATATTACAACTCAAAATACAATAGTTCCTTTAATATATATATATATATATATATATATATATATATATTACAAACTTCCACCATGAGTTGGAATAACAATAAGGCTCCTCACAAGGAGGTATTTCTTTTGAACACCAACATAGCTCCAACTTTAAAATCACCAACAAGAGCTCCACCAAGCTTCATTTGATCACCACAAAAAATGGGGGGAGAGGCAACACTCTCCACCCAACCAAGAATTCCAATGAGGAGGATAATCCATCCTCCTCATTAGCCTCCAAGCCCCAACCACAAATAAATGGAAAAAGGACTCAACTCATGGAAACAAAAAAGCTTCCACATCACAAACAAGATTTTACAACCATACCAAAACACAAACAACTCAATACTTCAAACACAAGAAGAAATAAAAAAATATAGAAGGCTTCCAATATGAAAAGTCAAAGGAGCAAGAACCTATGGGGAGGTCACTTATGCTTAAAATAAAACCTCCAATAAAAATCTCAAACCCATACACACTATTATGCTTACCTCAAGAACCTCTTATGCCTCCCCCATTATCTTATGCCTCCCTACAATATCTTATGACTCCCTCAACAAAATAACCAAGTAAGAAATGCAAGAAAATTTCTTGTCCAAGGTGGGGCACTAAACCCAAACTCCCTCCAAAACATTTGATAAACTCTTGTGCCTCCATACATTAAATCTCCCCATAGCCCCCTCCTACACCAAACTCAGGCAATCCAACCAAACACCCAAAAAGCATTGCAAAACACTCAAAACAAGCACATATGCATTCAAAATAAAATAAATCATTTAACAAGAGTTTAGCTTCTACCTTTCCATGGTAGATATTGATCCAAGAGCCATACACCAAGCTTCCTCAAGCCCAAAAACACACCAAGAAGCTCCAAAAAATCCACAATAAATTCCAAAATCCTCTCCTCTCAAAATTCAAGAGGCCAAAAATAATGAAGTCGCCCCTAATCAAGGAAAATAACTTGATTAGACAGAAAAGGGAGAGAGGAGGGTGATGTGGATCCATTTAGGATGCCATGTAACTCATCCTCAAGTCCACCTCATAGGTCAAACTTCAAACTCCAAATCACAATTAATAAGTGGGTGAAGAAATGACATGTTACTTGCACAAACAATCCAAGCCCACACCTCCTAAGGACAAAATTAATTACATGAAAGAAAGTGCAATCATATTTTACCTTTTTGTCTTCCCAAAACACCTAATGGGGTCTAAATTTTATCCCCCAACCCATAGGTATGGTTGGAATAGAAATTTAATAGGTATGGGAAAAGTTTTACTTGTCCCACAAGCTTCCAAAATTGGCCTCTAAGGCCAAATTCGAATTTCCATGAAGGGGTAGAGTGTACAACACTCAAGATCCCCAAGTACTCAACTTTCAACACATAATCCAAGATAAATCTAGTCTAATAAATGAATTCCTTTGGTCATATCTATAATTAGTTTAGGACAAGATTAAATTAGCTCTAATTAAGACACTACAACCCATTAATAATAAATTTTAAAATACATACCCCAATTTCCAAATAATTAATACAATGAGTTACATCACTAAAATCACATACTAACATCAATAAAAGGAAAAATAAATAAAAGAAAAAACATAACCCATTGGTCACAATTTCCCCCTAACAAATAATTAAAACACACACAAATACATGTTTTCGTGGTGACCGTTGTTGAATTCACCTAGAATTCCAATTTGCTTGGTCTCTAACCCCCCATAGTTTGTCATAATATGTTTTCCTGCAAAACACACAATATCCCTCTGGCCTCATGGCCATGTAAACGATGTCAAATTAATAAAAAAATTACATCTAAAAATCAATTTAAAACATCAAAAATCATAACTAATATTCCTAAGACCAAGTAATTTAACAATTATTCTCATTTTCAACATTTCGATTGTACTCATACATCAGTTTGCAATCAAGGTCATAACCTAACCGAATCATCAAATTTAAGCAATATTGTCACTCTTTCACAACTTTTTCAATCATCTAATATCAATTAAATAACAAAAATAACTTTGAACATCATAATAAAAAACCAACACAAAAATGATTCGAAATAACAACATATATTTATCTGAAAACACCTTGTTTTCTTCCGTACTGAATATCTATCAAAATTTAATCAGTTCGGTAACAATAATGTTTATCCTTAAATTTCCATATCACAATGTGTTAATGTCATTTGTATATTAACATCTACAAGTAATAAAGCACAATAGTGTCTATGTGTCCAGTCAAAGGGATAAACCAAATACAACAAAACAATATTGAAGAGTAATGATATCACAATCAAATTACGAAAATGCAGCCATTGTAGGGTCCACATTATGACATAAAGTTAAAATAATGATAATCAAAGAACAATTGAATCATGATTCCCCACACATCCTATTAGTATGCTAATTATAATAAAATATCAAGGATTATGATCATAAGAATTTAGAAGAGATAATCATGTTTCATTTAGTGTTGAAGAGAAGTGGGAATTACAATATGTACTAAATATATCATGCATATATAAGTCTTGCCATACTTTTCATTTGAACCTTTTCTATTCTTCTTAGATAAATGTGTCACTTGCTGTGTAGTAGAGGATTACCTCGTGCTTCTCGTAGGTTGTAGTTTCCTCTCATCCATGATTTTTTTTTTTAATTTAATAGATCATGGAGCCTCTCTTAAGGTTATTGAAGAAAGAAATGCTAATGCATATTCACCCAAAAATTTAAATTTTTACTTGGAAGGTTTTTTCAAATCATATCATTGATTGGGTTGTCTCACTTGTAATATGAATTTAATACTTGAGTGTTTAAGAGCGATGAAATGAGTTATTTTGTGTAAGGTCACCACTCCTTATAATCAGGAATCCTTAAGTTTAACTTATGTGTCATTTGAATTGAAATTGTTCTAAAACAATGCCAATAGTGAGACCAATGTGTGACATAAGTGTAAAAAATATAATAGTAAACTAGACTTTAGGTTAGGAATAATGTCATACTTGAAGTCCTTAAAACGTAACTAGACATTATCATGTTGCTAAAAGAATGATGAATTTCTCTTTGTGAGATCAAAATTTCAAGCAAGTATAAGCTCTTAAATATATAAATATATAAATAAAATTGTTACACACCCTTAATTATATATCTTACATGGGATGGATATAGCCAACTTGTTGCTATCATAACTTAATATCATGATGTATCTCTTTTATATATGATCTATTATCATTGGTTAGTCGGCCTTGCTGATGGCCATAGCATAGGAATAGTATAAATAGGGGTTATAGGTAGTGGATGATCATTATGTTGAGTATTTGAGTCTTATTATACGTTCTGGAGGTTGCCCCCTTGAAGTGGCCAAGTTGTTATACTTTCATATTGAGAGAATTTATCTACATTATTGTGTTATCTGGTGCTCTATTGCTGGTGATAATCATAATTAATCAAGTAATTTCATTACAAGTGGTATCAGAGCTTGATCTCGGCTAGGACATTACCAAATCCTAATTCTGAAGGTTCGGATATATCTCAAGATTGGTAGTGAATGTTTCTGTAGGTTTTTTTGTGGTGAGTCAAAATAAGTTGAGTAAGCTCCTCTCCAAATTTTAATAAGTTTTGACTTGTTTTGAAAAATTTATTACAGTACTATATTTATTCATAATTTGGCTCCCTAGGGCGTAATTTTTGGAAATTTTTTCAAATTTCTTATATTTTCAGAAAACCCTTCAAAAAAAAGCTAGGGTTTTTATTTTATAAATTCCTATATTCGGCCAAAAAAATTACGAAACCCTAAACCCTAAAATTCTACCCTATTAAGTCTACCCCTAGGCCCACATCCTTTGTCATGGCTAGTAGATCTACCCAAGGCCATGGAAAAGGACAAGAAACTCCAGGAATGACCCCAAATAAGGAAGATATGGCTTCAGATTCTACTGGTTAGGGATTATCAGAGGTGGTCATCCAACTTCAGGAAAGGGTAAACAATATGGCGAGTAAGGATGACCTTAATGTTGAGCTTCATCAACTGAAAGGTAGCCTTAGGAGTGAGATTCAAAAGGATTTTCATGCAATGCAGTAGGAATTGTTGAATGCTATTTCTAATACAACTTCCAATGCTAGTCATATGGGTTCTACTAGAAATGGTCACATAGATCCAAAACACTCAAATTAGGGAGGATCCTTTAATCATTCAAGTGGATCTTCTCACCAATAGAGGGGCATGATTCCAAAAGTTGAAACACATAAATTTGATGGAAAGGATCCACTCAATTGGTTTACCCAAATGGAAAATTTCTTTGATCTCCATCAGATCCTAGGAGGACAAAAGGTAACTGTGGCATCCTTATACCTAGAACCTGATCAATTTGTTTAGTATCGTTGGTAATCTACACAAAGGAAGAAGAATGGCTTAAATGTCACCTAGACAGTGTTTACTGGAGAGCTTCAATTACACTATAGTTCTATTGTTTATGAGAATTACTTCAGCCAATTAGCAAAGTTACGCCAAACTGGTTCAGTTAAGGAGTATTTCCATTAATTCCAGACTTTGTCCTTGTATGTGGAGGATATTACAGAAGAGTATTTGAACGACCTATTTATTGGGGGTCTTAAGGACCACATTAAGCATGAGGTATGCGTTTTTAACCCACTCAAGGTTGTTGGTTCTATTATCATGGCACATCGAGTAGAGGAAATATTTCTTTCCAGTAAAAGCAAAAACTTTTCTAGCATAAAAGATCATAACACCTTGTCTCTTTCTTACCCTCGGCCAATTCAGTTGACACCTCATCAAATTGAAGAAAAAAGAGCCAAAGGGTTATGCTTTAACTGTGATAGCAAATATGGACCAAATCATAAATGTTATGAGAAAAAATTGTTCTACATTGAAGGACCTGGTGATGAGGAAGAATATGAGGCAACATCAACAGAGGAAAAATTAGAGGAAGAATCTAGAGATCCTCAGCCCACTATTTCATGCCATGCTCTATCAGGTATTAGTACTCCACAAACCCTTCAAGTTGTGTGTTATCTTAAGAAGGAGAAGGTAACAGTCTTGATTGATTCAGGGAGCACACATAATTTCATCAATCATAAGTTGGCAACAAGACTAAATTTTTTATCTACCTAGTACCTAAAATTCAAGTAATGATTGTAGATGGTGGCATAGTCCAATGTTTAGGTAAATTCCATAAAATCAAAATCATGATGGGTGATTACACATTGGAATCTATGATGTTTTCTATTCCAATAGGTGGAGATGATATTGTTGTAGGTGTTCAGTGGCTCACTACCCTGGGCACCATAGAGATAAATTTCAAGGAATTATTCATGCACTTTCATTCTGAGGGTAAAAAAATTTGAACTTCGAAGTCTACAAGCTAAAGATCCTCTAGTGGTGAGTTCTCACCAAATGCAGAAGATTCTTAAAAAGGGATCTGAAGGTTTTGTAGAATAAATATTCTCTATAGAAGTCCAACCACAAATGAAGGTATTGCATCCTAATCTTCAAAAGGTTATTAATCAACATGTAGTTGTCTTTAAGGAACCAAGAGTATTTCCACCTGAAAGAGAGCATGATTATGCTATTCAGTTGATTCCAGGAATCCAACCCCCAAACATTAGGCGTTATAGATATCCATAGGTGCAAAAGAGTGAGATCAAGAACATGGTGGAGGGAATGTTGGAAATGGGTATATTCGTCAAAGTCAAAGTGCCTATTCTTCTCTCGTGGTGATCGTGCATCGCAAGGATGGAATATTGCGCATGTGTCTAGATTATAAAGAGATTAACAAGTTCACTATCAAAGATAATTTTCATATTCCCATCATTTATTATTTATTTGATGAGTCGCATGGTGCCATTTATTTTACAAAACTAGATCTACATTCTGGGTATCACCAAATTAGAGTCAAGCAAGAAGATATTCATAAGACAGATTTCAGAACTCATCAAGGGCATTATGAATTCCTAGTGATGCCATTTGGCCTTACCCAATGCTCCCTCCACATTCCAAATCTTGATGAATTCAGTATTTAGACCATTCCTAAGAAATTTTGTCTTAGTATTTTTTGATGATATACTCATCTACAGTAAATCGTGGGAGAAACACTTACATCATGTCAATACTATCTTAGAAGTCTTAGAGAAACATCAAATTTATGCCAAACCTTCAAAGTGTTCTTTTGGGGTACAGGAAGTGGAATACTTGGGCCATATTGTTTCTCATGAAGGTGTTAAGGTGGACCCTCACAAGACCCAGGCCATGGTGGAATGGGAAACCCCAAGAACCCTCAAACAATTACGAGGTTTCTTAGGTCTCATAGGGTATTATCGTAGATTTGTCAAAAAATATGGAAGTATAGTAGCACCACTCACAAAATTATTGAAGAAGGACTCCTTTTAGTGGAATGAGGAAGCATCTAGGGCATTTGAAAAATTGAAGGTAACTATGTGCACCACTCTAGTATTGGCAACCCCTAGATTTCTCCAAAACTTTTGTAGTTGGGTACGATGCTTCAAGAAATGGAATCGGAGCAGTACTAATGCAAGAAGGACACCACATTGCTTTTGAGAGCCAACAACTAAAAGGAAAGAATTTGTTGAAACAAACATATGAAAAGGAAATGATGGCAATACTACATGCAGTCAAATAAATGGAGACAATACTTGATGGGTAGACATTTTAAGGTAAAAACTCATCATGATAGTTTGAAATATTTCTTAGAACAAAATCTATCTTCAGAAGAACAACAAAAATGGGTCGCTAAGATGTTGGGATATGACTTTGAGATTGTTTATAAGAAAGGAAAGGAAAATTTGGTCGTTGATGCTCTGTCTAGGAGGGATGAGTCTTCCAAAGCATTGTTATGTGCCATCTCTATACTACATGCATATTGGGTAGATCAAGCATGAGAAGAATGGAAGAAATATGCAACCACACATAAGCTCATTCAAAATATCTAGGTAGATCCATCCATATCAGATCAATTTATATGGAAGGGGGATACATTGTGGTATAAAGATCAGTTATATCTATGTAAGAACTCTACACTTAAACACCATGCTCTTTCAGATCTACATTCTTCTCCAATAGGTGGCCATGTTGGGGTCTTGAAAACATATCATAGAGTTAAGAAGGATTTTTTTTTTTGAGGGGTTGAAAGTAGATGTTAAAAAATTTGTGGCAGAATGTTTGGTTTGCCAAAAAAATAAGGGTGCGACCATTAAGACACTTGGTCTTCTCCAACCTCTGTCTATTCCTAGTGAGAGATGAGAAGATGTATCAATGGATTTCATGACAGGATTACCTAAATCAGAAGAGAAAAGTGTCATCATGGTCGTGGTAGACAAACTTACCAAATATGCTCATTTTTTGTGCCATGGCTCATCCTTTCACAGGTAATACCAGGGCCATATCTTTTATGGATACAGTTCAAAAGCTCCATGGCACGCCAAAAATAATAGTAAGTGATCATGATCGAATATTTACAAGTAACTTTTGGACTGATTTGTTCTCTTGTCTAGGTAGCCAACTAGCCCAGAGTTCCTCTTATCATCCCCAACTAGATGGGAAAATTGAGGCGGTAAATAAATGTTTAGATGGATATATTCGATGTTTTACTTCAGATCAATAAGAACATTGGGTGCAATGGTTTCCACTGGCAGAATGGTGGTACAATACTTCATTTCATACCTCCTGCAAAATTTCTCCATTTCTGGCACTTTATGGGTACCATCCTCCATCAGTCATATCTATGTTGAAGGTCAAAACAAAGGTGAGAGCAGTTGAAGATCACATTCAGCATCAACATGAGGTATTCTCTAGTCTTAGAGACAATTTGGCATGGGCACAAAACTGTATGAAGCAACAAGCTGATCAACATAGGAGTGAGAAAAAATTTGAAGAGGGAGATTTTGTTTTTGTAAGGTGACAGCCATATAAGCAATTATCCTTGAAACAATATCAAAAGGATAATAAGCTTGCTTCTAAATACTATGGTCCTTACTGAGTTTTGCAGAAAATTGGTAGTGTGGCATATAAGCTAGAGCTTCGTCCAGGAAGTAGAATAAATCCATTATTCCATGTTTCTTGCTTAAAGAAAGTTATTGGGAAGCACATTTCCACCCAATGAGTGCTTCCAAAACTAGACAAGGAAGGAAGGATCATATTATAACTTGAAGGCATTCTTGATACACACACCAAAAGACCAAGGACCAGAGTCATTACCGAGTACCTATTCAAGTGGAAGAATATGAATATTTAGGATGCATCATGGGAATATGAAGCATTCATGCAGCAACATCTAGGGCTTCCCAACATTGGGGACAATGTTGCTTTGAATGGGAGGGGCACGTTACACCCTTAATTATATATCTTACATGGGATGGATATAGCTGACTTGTTGCTATCATAACTTAATATCATGATGTATCTCTTATATATATGATCTATTATCATTGGTTGGTCGGCCTTGCTGATGGCCATAGCATAAGAATAGTATAAATAGGGGTTATACGTAGTGGATGATCATTATTTTGAGTATTTGAGTCTTATTATATGTTCTAGAGGTTGCCCCCTCAAAGTGGCCAAGCTATTATACTTTCATATTGAGAGAATTTATCTACAATATTGTGTTATTTGGTGTTCTATTGCTGGTGATAATCATAATTAATCAAGTAATTTCATTACAAAAATTTCATGATGTTAAAATTTTGAATGGATTCAAATAAGTTATTAAACTAACACAACTATAATAGGAAAACAAAGGTAATGTTATGCAAGGATGTTTATGGGAAGAGGTATCTTGAATCTAAATGTGTCATAAATCCTACCATTTCTTCCTCAAATTCATGTTAGTTCAACTTGTGCAACAAGCATAAAATTTAAACATCGAATGAATGTTTTGAGAAGCATAACCTTTACATAAGGATGAGAGCAATAGAAATTTTGTATACATTTTGAAATGTGGAAAATTATTATTTAGTTCTGGAAATTAATTATTGTAAGGGAGAAAAAGACATTAATTATTTATGTTGTAAGTTGAATACTAAACGAAATTAAGAATATGTAGGTGGAAAAAAAAAAGTAATTTAACCTTACACAATAAATTCTCTTGGAATTTTAATCGTAACTATGATGTAACCATTGTAATGATGTGTTGTGGATTTGTCAATCCTTGGGTTACTTTTGTGGTTGTTTCATTGATAGTATTTTATCATTACGAAAAGTTCATTGTCAATGTGTATGTGGTGTTATCATATTGTCTATATGGGTAGATGTTTTGTGTTTGTGTCTTATGTGATATTAAGTTTCTCTATTGGAGCCCATGTGGCATTGTGTAGAGACTGCTTAAAGAAAAAAATAAAATTATTTGGTTAATTTTACTATTGTATTTTTTTGTTGCAAATGTGGGCATTACATTTCCTAGTACACATTTATAAAAAAATGTGGATGCATATAAATAGCACATAAATTATTAATTGAAATCCCTTAAGATCTAATAAACTTTAATAATGATATTTAATTCTCATAGTACTTCATAAATCATTATTTTTATGATGGAAAGTAAGACATTATTTATATACAGATGAATTTTTGTGATAAAAGTTTAAATTTTGGAAAACTAACCATCCAAAGTAGAACCTGTTGACTTTTTTTTGCACCCTATGCTAAAAGGTCAACTCAAAACTTTTAATTTTCTCAGATTGGTTAGTTACAAGTTTATTTATGTTTGGGGCAGCCACCTTGGATTTATATTTAATTTTAAATTTTTTTGGTTTTGGAAAGTTGAAAGTCATTTGGGATCAAAAATACAACTTGCGTATAGTTTAAGGATGCCAAGCCTTATAGATGCAACCATTCCATTTGAAACATTCATCAGAATTGTGCAACAATTGTGAATAACCATTGTAAATCCATGAGGAAGGCAAGAAGGACAACATGTAACAGACATGATGTTCTAAAGTTGCAGACAGGTGGAGGTTTTGAAGGATAATTTACATTTTTATAGGCAGTTTGCATTTTTCAATGAGTGACAATAAGATGAAAGAAAGTAATGAAAGGAAGGACATACATCTCATAACATGAAAATATTTTCATTTATTCATTAGTAATAATAGTACATATTTTTCTCACACAAGCCGTGAAAAATAACTAAAAGAAAAAATAGTGCATATATTTATGAAGCTGAAAATGTAAAGAGGTAAAAGAAACATGTCATTGCCTCGAGGGAGTGTTATTCTTCTTCTATACTATTGATCTAGGTGTTCACTGCAACTGCATCAGGGTACCTAAAAAGGGAGAAACAAATGATCATCAATACTGAGCTTAGGGTTTAGTTTAACTCTTTATACTTCCAACTTCATAAATTCATGTATTCAAAAGTGTATTATCAGGTGAAGCAAAAGAATATGATTTTAGAGGATGAAGTCAACTAAAATGAGATAAAATTTCAGCTGAAACAAAATAGATAAGAAAATTTGAAAAAAATTTGATAGGGCTTTGCCATGTAAAATGAACATTTATGAATTTTCCAGCATGCATGTAAAGCTGTAATGAAGCTCAAATATCGTATTGAAGAAGAAAAGAAATGGATCTATAACATTTTGACAAAACTCAAATATTCAACATACAAGAATTTGTGAATGAAAATTCTAAGAAAAAATATGCTCTTTCAGGTTCTCAAATACAAGTAAATGTTTAATTTCATATAAATTTTAGAAAGGCAGATTTTCTAATTATTTCAGAAAGAACAGAGAACATACTAATGTTGTTATGTTCAGAAATGTAAATGAATAAGTTGTTTGAACCTAGAAAAGAGCTCTCAAAAAGGAGTATTTCGATGTCAGCTATGAAAGCACAAGGTACATGAATGATCATCATATAACAGTCATACAAGAAAAGATCACATTAAGCTACAGGTCTTCATCAACTTAGCTCAAGCAAATGGTTTCGATATCAACACACCAAAGAAGATGGAATGCAAAGAACAGTCAAGAATATACAGGGTTTAACAAAAGGCTCAAGGATTGACAAAGAACAAACTTTGAATCAGAGACACATGTAACCCCATGAAGATATAATGGATGTGAATAGAAGCACATTAAAAATAGAAGGGCCCTCCTCAAGCATAAAATATGAAACCCTTTTTTGAACTAGTTATTACAAAAAAAATCAAATACTCACAACAAGCTGGAGTTTTATCAGGAGATCCTTGATAGAACAAAAGGAATAACGATAGAGAATCAAACATCATTCCAACTAAGGACACAAAATATGATTTAAGGCTGAAGGAAAAGATAGAAATAATATCTTGAATAACATTATAAAATGAACAGATCCTGGCCAAGAAATGAAGTCCCATTAATGGGTAGCAATGAAAGGTTTAAAACATCACATCAGCGCCTTCTAAAGGCATCCATTAAAAGAGGCTCAAAATAAAAGTTCAATGCAAAGAGCCAAGTCTGTTGAGTTTTATGTATACAGAGCAACACAACAATGAAAACCCTCAGCACAATATTCAAAAGATAAAATCAAAGAAAAATGTGAGCTTTAGCTCTAAATACAATGGCCAAGGCACCTTTTGCACAAAAAAATATAACCCAACTGATGGGTGGAGAAAATATTAGTTCCAAATTGACTAGATCCAATATTGTTTGAAGGTCAAGTTAAATGGCGTCATACATACGAATAATGGATGGAGATTTGTGAACTTACTATAAATCAACCATAATGGTCATGGCTCTAGTCCAGAGTAATTATAGAGAAAGGAATACAAAACATATCACAAAGTCATCGAACTCGATAGGTCAAACCATCGCCGAGTTGTTTGAAACTTTTCAGTGAATGCAAGGAACAAGAATGCAACCATAGCCGAACAACAATGATATAGATCCAATCAAGTTCCAAGAACTAGAGATGCTCTGAGAGAGATCAAAGAACATCAATAACAGCCAATAATAATTCACCAGGGCTTCACCAATTCCCGCAAGAGCAAAAAATAATCAAAGTTAGGGTTCGAATGCATGTTATCTCCTCAACTCACCCAATGGGTTAAGTTTGATGGTTCAGATTACAAAGTATAGAAATAAATGGTCACCAATAGTCCTCCAACTTCACCATGGTTAGAGAAAGATAGATACATTTCAAGCTCCAAAGAAAACCTAACCAAGGTCGATTAATACGCCATCAACTAACTATTGAAGGGGTGAGTCATCATGGAGAAGGGGCTAGCCAATTTCATAAAATCAAATATATGATCATTGCAATGACTTTCAAAGTATAACCATAGTGTATGGTCTCAATAATACAAATGCCAACCAAATTATGCCATCAATGATCACCGAAAAGGTGAAATTTTAAAATATACACTTTCAAATACAAAATCTGATGAGTGTATACATGCACGTATTAACTAAAAGGTGGTAGGGACTATAGTTTGGCATGTGTAATGTCAAAATGGTTGACCCCTATTTTTGCTAAGTCCACAAGGGTGGCCAAACCACGGTGAAGTGTAAAGGTGGTCCCCACAATGTATGTTTATACTTTACAAATATTATGATCATTGTAATTATTTTGTTCCTGCACAAGGGGTTATTTTTGCATGCTTCACAAGAGGTCAGAACAGAGAAGGAGACAAAGTTGCATGCCCATGGAGAGAGACTTGCCTAGTAAGAAATATTATATTTAGCAAATTATTCACCCTTATTTTCTTAAAAATAGAAACAATCAACTTTATTTTGATTATATCGTAACTAAGGCTAATAATTCCTATTTGTAATTACATGCTCTATTTTTATTCCTTTATCTATTATTAAGTAGAGGATAAAAATAAGATGCATGGGTGAGTACAAGACTTAGGCTTTTTTAAGAAGAGGGTAGATTTTATTTTGCTATATATTGTGTGCCTCTACAAAGCACAGGGGAGGACTTTTTTACTATAGGAGGATTTTTCTGATATAGGAGTACTGAAGTAATTTTTACGATTTTTTCCTTTTGAGTGCAAAGCTTTTGCTGGCTTCCCAATCACTTGTAGTCTTTTGTATGTTTTTATTAGTCTTGTGAATGCAAATTCCCTGATTACTTATCTTACCCTGTTGCAAAAATTCAGTAGTTTCTGCATATTATTGATGTGCATGTTCAACTTAGTAGTATTGTTGTGATAATATCCCTCAATACCTCCAGGTGTTTTCCCATTGATATTATGCATAAGAACTTTTAGTTCATGTATTAAAAAATCCTTTCACATATCAATTATGCATATACTCAGTCAAATCCCTCATACAAATTTGGTGTATCACCTTAGTTTTAATTACTTTATAGTCATATTTTATCCTTAAACCCCAGAAACAGTTTAAGATACATCAACAAGGAACCAACCTTGATACCAGAGACTCACCTAAAATTAGGTATACCCACAGACCTGAGGTGTTTCCATTGTATCTACGAAAGAGAGAGATCAATTTCTACAAGCTTATAAAACATGCAACCATCTCTCTACAAGGTGAACTTTCGAGAGATAACAATACCCCTTTAAGTAAAATATTCTATTTCGAATTCAATTACCATAAAAAAATTAAAGATAAAAAAAAATCATGTAATGGTTATTTTACACCAATATATTTATACCCATAGGCCTTTCACAAGCACCTATAAATGATTTTCCTAGTATTTATTTTGTGATGATAAAAAACAAAACTATCTTGTGTTAATAAAAACAAATTTACTAATCATTATACCTTATATAAGTGTTTCAAATTCTCTTAAAAGAAAATTGCGGCTTAGTGATATTGCAAAAGGAAATTGATTTTATATGTTCAAGAAGACACAAAATTTGAAGTGATTCATCTCCAAATATTTGTGCATTGTTTGTTTTTGGGATTACATCTTAATCATGGAACCGTAATTTATTAAACAATGTTTCAATAAATTAATGATTAAGATAATTACGTTATTTAAAATTTTTAATTACGTTCGGACTTAATAACTTGTGTGTTCACGTAGAAATGGGTTGATTATCAGGTTTTTAAACACCTAATACTACACAAATGTGCTAAACACCCTCCCCTTTCAAGCACATACCATCGTAAAAAAAAAGAACATACCGAAGGAAAACCAAATGACGGATCAAATAAATACATTTAATAAGGTGAGACGTTGATAATATTTTCTTCGAAAAACTGGTACAACTTAGGAAGGATTACTAGTTGCAAAGGATGACTCTTTTAAATCAACTAATACAATTTAGGAAGGATTACTTGCTGCAAAGGATGATTCTAGAGAGAAGATAACATAACATTTTATTTTCAATGGAAAATATAAATTTTATTAATTGTAAAAGGTATTTTTATTGGGATTCTATTCACGATAAAAGGGGCACCATGTCTAGATATTGAAGAAGTGTCATCATGAAAATAAGAAAATAAAATGAAGGAAAATAACAATGAAGAAACACCAAAAACAACATCACTGACCATAAGATATTAGCAATAGGAAGTTACCTTATTTTCGAATGATAAGGAAAAATCCTTTTTAGTGGATACCCCCTTTTTTTTTACTTTGAACAATCGTCCAGTTGTCCTTGTCAACAACATCTTCAGTTTCAAACTTAAGAGGAATAATGACTTCTAAAGAATTAACAAGCATGAATTTTTTCAAAGAAGGAGATAAAGAGGCAGGCTCCTTAAGGTCTTGCAGGATGGGATTACTAGTGCAATGATCCCAAGGGTCTCATCAACCATCTTGGTGCTGACAATCTGGGAGGGGCTCATATGCGAGGAGGGTGATGATCGATCCAAAACTTACATAGTGGGGGTGCACACTGTGAGATGATCAAGTGAAGAGTCTATCCACCAGGAAAGTTTAGTACAAGTGTGCTTCGGTCACCCAAAATCTGCCATATGGTGTCCTCTTTTTAAAACATGTTTGGCATCGAAAAGACACACCTTAAAAATCAAGTCGTTAAACCCATGTTTTGTTCCCAATCAAGAGGTTGATCTCAAGGGGAAAGTCTTTAGTGAGGTCCATGTCAACTAGAATAAGTGAAAAGGTAGTATGAAGGTGTTGGGAAGTTTTGTCATCAAACTTAACATATGCCCCTAACAGATTACTATTTCAATGGAAAATATTACTTGTAAAAACTTCATGTAATTTATAGTTTGAAATGATGTGTTAAGTTGTACCATTTATGACTTGAAAATGGAACATCAAAGAATTAAAATAAGAGAATTTATCATTAGGAAATGTTGTCCATTGCCTTCACAATTTTCAACCTAAAATGGCATGTTAATGTGCATTGTGTAAAAATAGAAATTAATTTTGTATAATAATTTTCGAGGGTATGGCAGGAGAGGCAGAGAACCTGTATACTATCAGCATAAAGTTTTGAAATTTGCTTTGATTGGTATCAAATTGGAGATGTATAAAATTTAAGATAAATATGAAGATCAAATAAATTTCAAATTTGATATTGAAATCAAATATAAAATGATTTATTTTATCACAACCCGCCGCTTATTACCATTGTTAAATACTCTGAACTTAATTAACAATGTAGCAAGACTCATGGCCAATAGAAATAAACAAGCCTCAGTCCTGGGCACTGGATTCAAGTAAATCTTTTGTAATTGACAATACAGATTAATGTAATTCAAAAAAAAAAAAAAAATCATGCGCCCTACGTACCAGTGCGAAAAATAAAACTACGACACAATATTTAGCAAGTGTGATGAAAAGGAGGTAATGATCTGGCAAGAATGGCTTGCTCACTATACCCGAGTGTAATTTACATCATACGATTTCCTAACATAATGTGAGAAAACCATTCTTGGCTAAGTAATACACTCTACTCGTGATACAATACTCCCTCATGAATTATTAAAATGCTCATAACTCACATAATTATAGATATGTCGTGCCTTACAGTGTAGAAAATGAGGTAAGTGAATACATTAAAAGATATATTTGCCACGTCTTCTCGCTTTTTTTTTGTTTTTTTATATCCTAATCCATTAATAGAAAAATGTGATTATTCCTCCTAAAAGCATTGATTCCATCTCAAAGCATAAAAATAGGATTGAAAATAGGGCACGGATACTTTATTTATATAAAAAACACAATGCAAAATTTTATTATTCACTGATCTACCCTCTACATGTTAAAAGCTGAAATTGTTTCTGATGACATTGATGAGCGAGGGCATCCTATTCGGATAAAGCACAACTGTAGAAATGAATTGCATATAGAACCTGCCCTAAAACGAATGTCCGTTATGTAACATATTCATCCTTGTTTTACTAAAATATGTAGTGCCCACATTTTCTAGCTTCATTTATCTACTAACTCTATACTTATTTTGATTACTTGACATGGATTATGGCACATTTGTATATTATGTTATGATATTTGATCATTCATGGACATGTATGATGTTTTGGGTGTATAGCACTAATTTAGCTTTGATTAGTATTTTAGTTCATTTCAATAGATATTTTGGATACGAATATGTTACGACGCTATTGATCTTATTGGATATATGATGGACACCTAGTTTTGTCGCACATCTTGATGTAATGGATTATTTTGTTAATTGATATGTTTATAAGATATCGTGGATATATTTCGTTATATGTTATTGCAATGACTAACAAATGATGGATTTATATGCAATTGTGTATGTTACTCCATTACTATTTCTTGTTCATGATGTGTTAACACAGTAAGCATGTTTATACTTAGATTCTTTTACTAATTAGTTGATTTATATTTTTATTAGACAGATGCATTTAATGTTTGCAATGAGAGTGTAGATTATAGGGCACATGAGAACGTGAATTTCATGGCGGCTACTCAGGTGTGTACACGAGGTCCATGAGGCTGACTCTAAGCCATGTTAGTTGTATGAAGCCTTATTTGGTTGCATATATTGTTTGGCACCATGAGTGACCCTTAGATTATTATGTTGTATATTTTGTACAATTAATTGTGTTTAGTTGTTTATTTTTTTTAAAGCAAGGTTGGGGGACCTAATTGTCCCCACTTGTATTACTAATGTGTTTGTTTAAGTGTTTTCTTAGTCAATGAGGGTTGGGGTCACATAAGTACCCTTGAGAGGGCCCCACATCATCAACAAATGTGTCCAAAAATTCCAAACTTGAAATCTAGTTATTATTTGCATTTTTAGAGACCGCTTTGGTTTTGGGGGTTCACTTAGCATAAAAATTAGCCCTTGGACCTTAACTATTAGGTAGGGGGCTTAATTTCAATGCCAAAATGGAGTTTCCCTCCCATTTCCCCTCTCTCTTGTCACCATTCATGTAAGTATTGTTTGTGGTTGTGTTATGTGAAAATTTGCATGAGTATGTTTTTTTTTTTTGGGTAATTTTGGGGAGTAATGCTTAAATGAAGCTTTATTTTTTCTTCCTTTTATTTTTGGAATCTTTTCTTGGAGGGAATAGGGGTGAAATATGTCACCCCCTGATTCATGTAGAATATTACTTAATTTTCTTCAAATACTCCCTCATGTAGGAGAAAGAGAACTTTTTCTTTTTCATTATTTTGGTGCTTGGAGTGCTTTAGGAGTTGGAGATATTTCTTGGAAAAAGATTTGGAGAAGCTTATAGATTGGAGAGATTTTTGAAGGTAGGATCATTTATTATTTTTGTGTTATTTTACATATTAAATTGTATATTGTTTATTGTTTAAAGTATGGTCTTGTTTCGTATGTGTTGAATGCTTTCTTAGTTTTGTTCTTTTGTTGTTTTCTCCATTCATCATATGGCTTGATCGATTTGGGAGGTTTTTTTTTTGGAAGAGGGAGGTATTTTACCTCTTTAACCTCATGGCTTGATGGGCAAGACATGTTAGTTTATCATTTATCCAATCATATGTATTGATGTGGGAAAGACATTTCACATGGTTTGAATTCCCTTTTCCATCTTTTGAGAGGAAATGTAATGGGTTTGAAAATCCTCCCAAGAAAGAATTTGAGAGAATTGAACGAGTAATAAGGAGGGGTGATTTTTTTGGAGTGATAAGGAGAATTTTGAGGATTTTGTAAGTGTGCATCCTATGGTTTGACCACACTCTATGACACTATTGGATGTCTCATCCACTCTTCTCCTTGTTTAGGATGAATTTTGTGTTCTCCTCTTGTTGTTCTGGTTTTCATTTCTTTGTGCTTTTTTGGTTCATTGTATTTTCTATGATGTTCTTTTTATTAGCATTCCCTTTTCTTGTGCACATTTGTGGTAAACTATCTCTCTCTACTATGGGCTTAGAAGAGGCTAACATGTCTTCCAACCTTTGGAAAGGCATGTAATGATGCCTATAAGTTGGGTGGTAAAACAGGTGTTCTTGCTTATGTATGAAGACTTTGTGGAGTGTGAATCATGAATATTAAAGCTTGAAGATGGATGGAGCATTCTTATATTTTTGGCAATCTTATTTTTCGCTAATTTTGGGTGAGTTCTACTTCTTGATTTGACTTAGTTTTTGTAATGGCATGTGGTTTTACTCCTTATAACATCCCATATTGTGATATGGTTTGTAGCTTGAAAAAACAAGTGTTTTAATAAGTGTTGATTTCTCTTCAATCATGGAAAATTCTTGTTTAAGTTTGTTTTTTGTAATCATCTTTGTGATTTGTAAATTTTTTTCACTTTATGAGACATGTTCACAGCTTGAAATATTTTGTATTGGGTGATTTTGTATAGTAAAAAATGAAAGGACTTGCATTATTTTTAAAAAAGAAATGGAAGAGTTAGTATGTTTTTTATTCTCTCTTTGATAAGGAACTTGTTGTGTACAAATTTTAGTATTTCATAGTAAAGTAAATTCTTACTCTTGTCGTAGGAGTATAGTTATAGTATATCATAAATTATCTATATTGAAAGAAATGAAAGCATCTCAATTTGTTCATTTTGGGTTATTAAATGTAAGTTTTAGTTAAGGTTACTCCTTATTCCTTTGAAATTGATTTTAAAATATAGATATATACATGTGTGTGTGTGTGTGTGTACGTGTATATATATATATACCCCTGTTTTTTGGAATGTTGAATACAATGGTAAAATTGTTATTTATTTTTAAAAATGTTTATCTCCAGGTTTCAAAATAATTTCTTTTAAAATTATTAAGTTGTATAAATTGAACACAAATCTCTAATTTGAAATTAAGACACTTAATTGCACTTTATAAATTGGTTATCTTGATTTAGGGACAAATATTTGTTGTGTGATTTAAAGGAAGGACAATGATTTAAATATAATGTCAATTATTTAGTGAATGTTTCTTTTTCATTATTGATGTTAAAGTTTGTAAAACTAAATTTAAGAGAGGCCATTTTAAAATCCTACGGAAATAGGATTTTTTTATACCCAAAATGAATAATATTTGTAACAATTTAAACGCATATGCACTTATGGGAAATTCCCATGTAACCTTCATTGAATTTTTTTAGATAGACATCTTCACCTGATAAGAATATATTTACATATTCAATATAAGAATGTCTTTTGTATACAAACAAATATCTATATATATATATATATATATATATATATATATATATATATATGTATATATATGTATAAAAAATAAAAAATAAAGAAGAAGATAATATTACACTGCCTCTTTACTCCCGTTTACTTTTGGGGTCGTATAAAAAAAAAGTACAAATCACATTTCATATATATATATATATATACTATATATATATATATATATATATATAGATATATATATAAAATTTTGAAAACTATATATAAAATAAGAATATATAATAAAATGTGGAAGCAGTATGAAATGGAAATTTATTATTTATTTATACTAAAATTTATAAAAAAATGTATCAAACAAAAACACTGAATCTATATTCTCACCCCTTAGCCACCCACATGGCCATTACCCTCTGATGTGCCCCCTGTATTGAGTCGTGGAATCTGGCTATGGAATTTGACCCTGCTAAAAAAGGATAAAAAAATAAAATTCGGCCTTCATATAATAGTTACAAACATACATATATATATGTGTGTGTGTGTGTGTGTGTGTGTGTGTGTGTGTGTGTGTGTGTGTGTGTGTGTGTGTGTGTGTGTGAATCTTTTTTACTTCAAAAGAAAATAGAGGTAGATATAAATCCGATGCTAGATCTAAATCTAAAATTTCCCCAAAACAAAAATACAAACAAAAAACAAGAAGATCTCTTGTAAATAGAGAGAAAAAAATTAAAAGAGATAATAAAATAATACTAATGTATTTAAAACCCTCGATAAAGAAGAAAAACAAAGAAGGATGAAATAATCTTTTAGAAGAATCCTTCTACATCATAACTTACACAATGAATAAGCAAGAACAAAGAAAGAGAAAAAAAAAAAAACTCAAATTATTCAAGGCCATCCATGGCCTCTCCCAAACCTGCAGGCAAAAAAATATATTTTGAAACCAAATGTGGAAGGAATGAAAACATAAGGATAAGTTTGGGAGACCTTAGATCAAGTGTTAAGATTAGTTTGATCCAAGGGCCCACATCGAACCCTACATCATTTTAAGTTGGCAGAATATTGGTGGGAATGAATTTTTTTTTTAATTACATGGGAATGGGTTATTAATGGGTAGCGATGAGTAATAAAATAAAATTAAGTTGTGGGGTAAAATTAAATTAAATGGTGGATTTAAAGTTAGTGTGGGATCTTAGGAAAATTAATAGTGTGACCTTGGGAAAATGGATCTCAAACTCTTGAATGAGTTTTTTTGGGGGGAAGGTAGATTATTAAATAAGTTCTACTCTTTATTGTGTGAAATAACTTTTACGAATGATAAATTAATACACCAAATTAAAAAATTCTAGGAAAAAAATTCATGTAGGCTATGGTGGACATGTTTTGCCAACATTAGGTATCAATGATGTAATAAATTTTAAAAAAAATAAAAAAATTGTTGAAATTTAGTGGTTATAAGGTACATTTTTAGTGTCTCTAGGTGAGACATTATAAAATTAATTAACATCGCCAATTGCCCAGACATTTTTTTTGTATCTATCAAGGTAGGTTAGGCAAAATACCTATGTTCTAGTTCAAACACCTATATATAATCATGTAATTAAGCTAGTAATCCTAAAATATGTAACACCCACATTTTTAATGTTCTAAACCACATTAAATCTTAAATAAATACTTAGGAAATTATGGATTTTTTTTGTTTAAAGGGTTGTAAGGGTGTTAAATCCTAGGTTACATTTAATTAACTCCTACCAATAGTTTCCTACATTACATTAGGTTGATCCTTCCTAGATTAATAATTAAATATTATTAATTTGTTTCTAAAGTTATTTCAAGTTATAATCTTCTAGCCATGCATCCATTAATTTATTTGTTTAATCTAAGTTTAATTAATTTAGTAAGTTAATATCCATATTCGACACTTACACATTTACCCTTGGTTAAATTAATCCCCTTAAAACATTAGCTGTAAATTCCATTTACCATACCATTTTTTAGTTACTGTAGTTTTAATTCCATTTAATTATTTATTAAACCATAATACAAGGGTTACATTTTAACTTAAAACATTATGGTTCTAAGTGGCCCCATTCCCAAATTACACATACATTTAATTAAATCATACATTCCCATTAAATACCCTCACCTAAAAGGTATAGGATTGATTCCCTATCCTTAGATTGATTCATTCTAGGCCCTTAGTGTAACAACCCAAAAGATTCACACACAAACAACACAGTAAAAGACAGGATATATTTTTTTTGACTTTCTTGAAGATAATACGACACTACACAAGTTCTGTAGGGAATACAACCAACTCAAGACATGCTTTCCACAACACGGACCCACACTGGTTACAGATAACATGAGGCACACACTAAGGACACAACGGTTCATCTAAATTATGTAATTTTACAAACAAGGTTTTCCCACAGAAGGTTTCTTTAGAATCATGTTTTAGCTATAAGTTCTTTTACATTCTTTACTTTTCCCAGAGAAATCATGATAGGAGAATCTGAAGTTCATGTCTCCTTTGAAGAATTTTCTCCTGTCTTGTTAATGTTAATATACAGTGTAAACCAATTATTGTATGGTAAGAGGTTACTTCATTTACTTCATTAACTTATTCATTTGTGAGGAGGAAGTTAATTTGTCAAGGATCTTAACTTCATCAATCTGTTTTCGACGTGGTGCTTTTGAACATATATGTTTTATCTTTTCAAGTGGTCAATTTTATTTTATTCCAGTACGTGACTGTCTAAATCTTGGATTCATCATTAAGATCTTATTAGTTGTTAGTAAGATTTCATTGGGGTCAATAGTCTAACAAGAAATATTAAAGGTTTCACTTGGGCTTCACTTGAAGAGATAGACATAAGTATACTGTTTACATTTTCAATGGGTAAGATAGATCGAAGAGTTTCTTAATCAAGTTCCTTATATTTATTATAATTTTATTATCTTCCAAGATTTAATCATTGATTTCACATTAAGACTATTCTAGGGACTCACCACAATAAGAGATTGTTGATTAGTTTACGCGGGATCACAAGGTATGTTTGTTTCTCTTGTTTTGTTTTTTTTTTTTTACTAGGTCCAAAACATAGTCCTCTACCAAACGACACATGACCAAAGGTAATCAAAGTGATGCAAGTTGATTCAAGTTTAGATAATTATAATTAGGTTGACAATTCAAGGATAAATCATATTCTGAAAAGTGAAAATTCAACAAGGAATACGCATGTCAAAACCAGTTCATTTAATGTTATTGACAATAATATTTCTCAAATTGACTTTCAAACAATAACAAAAACCTACATGAGAACAATACAAAATTATAACGCAATGCCTTCTAAATAGTCTTCACAATTTCCATATTAATGTTTTAAAGCAAAAGAAGACATTCGTACAACAGCAGTTCCTAAGAAGGCTGGAAACCACGTTCTACACGTGTTTCTTTTTCTCTCTCTTTTTTTTTCTTTTCTACTCAGTAAATCCTCCTGCACATTTGTTAGCACATGTCATTTCGCAAGAAATGAGCACGATAAAATCTATAACATTAAGACAATATGTTGTTATCTAACTATTTCAAGGAAGAAAAGCACCGTTGATGAAGAAAACAATAATCCAAGAGTCTAAACAAGAGAAATTAAAGACTTGTCCAAAATCATAAAATGTCTAAATAAAAGGGATGGCACTAACTCTATTTAATTATCATTTTCTCATAGGAGCAGTTAATAAACATCATAGTGAATTTCACCCATGTCACAATAATGACCGTCATTTTAACAAGATAACATTTCAAAACAAAAACAATTACAAGAAGAGAATTAATTTCAAACTTGATCTGTCCCTGTTTGTTTAAGTTAGTTCACCAAGCCAAGGATTCACTATGCCACTGGAAGATCCCAAACAATCAATCGACATGAAAATATCTAAACCAACATGACTTATTAATATTAAGATGATGTGCCTATAACAGTTAATTTTATGTCAGTACCGAATAAATAAATTGGAAAGAAAAGGGATGAAACACACCAATGACCTCGTATGGGTCACATCCTATCCTAACAATCCTTCTATTAAACTTTCTTCTAATCAAGAGAATGTCTTAAGAAAAAGGACGAACTTGGCAAGACCAAACATAACCATTATAAATCTTACAGGAGGGTTACTCAATCATTCACAAGAACACAACACAGGATACATAGCTTTCAAAGGATCTGTCGTCAACAACAAGTTGACTTAAACCTTTCTGGTCAATACATAACCATTCTACTACAATGACAACAAGGAGGTCGTATCACAATGATCATCACAAAAACCAGTCAACCAATGATTTTCCAAACACACCAACCTCTAAGTCACAGGAGAATGAAATTTAAACATCTTTACAGAGCAAAACGTAGAGTGATTTCTTACGCATAAAACCAACATCCCAATTTTAAGATTTGAAAACTTCCTCACTAATGATCAAGTAGATCTCGTATTCTCCAACATGTGTGAAAAAAAATCAAGGTACAAAAAATAGTATTTCCTCTGACATTTTAAGCTATCCAAAGGAAATGTGAGTAACGTCTAAAGAAGATATTCCATACGATCAACTACATTCCTCAAAACATACAACAGTCACCAAGGGAGAGAAGATGATTCCAAAGACAACAATCTCCATACAGTGAACATGAATTGATATTAAATTATGAAGATCAACCATGACGCTTGAAGAATAAAAGTATTTCTATGAGCGATTTAAAAATAACAAAAGCAACTAACCTAGTTGAGAGTAATATCAACTTGGCTCAATTCAAAAATCAGTCAAGCTAAGCACACACCAAGCCAACCGGGAAGGGTTACTAGAACCTAAAACAACTAAAAGAAAAGGATAGAGACAGGAATAGCATCATTCACCTATACACATTGCACTCGTAGTACTCAATCACTAATTCAAAAATACCCAACATAGCCCAGAACTATACATCTCGAACCAAAACAAGAATAAGAACAAAACAGGAACTATAAGGTTGATTCCAACAACAATTTTTGATAAAACATTCAAATCGTTAGACCAACACAAGGAACTAGGGGATATTCATTACAGGACCCCCGCCTCTTTTGTTTTATTAGTCTTAAGAACAAAGTTCACCCAACTAACATTTATTAAAACCCAGAAAACCATATAAAAGGCTTCAACCAGCGTAATCATTTCTAACGCCAAAAAAAAAAACACAAAAGAGCAAGGGAAGTGGAAACCAAACAACATACCATCACACGAGACATTTATATGAAGAGTAGAGTTATTTAATGAATCAGTTAAATAACAGCATAAGAATCAATGGTATAGAGAATATCATGCCTAATTAAGCTCCCGCTGTCGATAACAAGCTGGACAGGGCCTACAACTGCAACCCAAGCTTAATTCCATTTTGTTCAAGCTTGTTGGGCACTCAAACATAGAACATCTTCATGTTGGCACAAGTAGGAGTTCACGGTCAGGGTGGGTGGTCTAAAATACTTGCCATCATCCTCCCAACACCGCTCCATGATTATCCCTAGAACTTCTGTAGGCCCCATTTTTGGCAATTGAACTTGATCCTTCGTCAATCATCCAAAACACCTCCACCATCTCCATATGCATCTGATTGTTTCTAATTTGGACCTCCTAACCTTGGTGCTCTCATATTAGGAGCAGCCCTAGTCTGAGACAAAGTAAAAGAGATGGCTTTATAACCAAAAACAATCTCTTGGTACAGGCTCCATAACCATAAAACAGTCCCTAGACTTAGCATCCTCATCTTTTCCCTGCATCCCATAACCTGCAATCATGGCTGTCCATGAGAATACATCACTTTTAGGCATTTGTTCAAATACTCAGCGTGCAACTCTAAAATTCCCACATTTGCAATACATGTATACAATGGCATTCATTACTATAATAACAAATCAAAACCACTTCTTAGTATGAATACCGTGGATCTCCTTCCCCTGATGCAAATTTGACAGGTGAGAAATTAATCGAAGAACAGTTGCAAAGGTAACATTGTTGGGTTTCGTGTCAACCAGATGCATTTTTTTAGATAGATCTAAAATTTCCTCATAATGTCCACTCTGTGCATACCCTGTAATCATTGCATTCCATGACACTAATGTTTTCTTAGTACATGTTCTGAATCTAAAAAAAAATCCTGCTACCTTCATCTCCCAAGACATTTTCTCCAACATTGCATAGATCTCTTGACAGTTCTCTTGCAAAGCAAACTGTGCTTCATGAATATTTTGATATGAAACAGATCCACCTCTGTGAGATCCTCTTCCATGAGTTACATCGTAGAACAAGCAAGGTCTCAGTAGAGAATCTCTGTAATAAATTTCATCGGGTCTCCTGGTAACACTCTCACTATCACTTAATTGATTTGATGAAAATATCTTGAAGGAGAATCCCGAATTTGAGGATGCAGTTGAAATAGAACAGATAACAACATAGTTGGACAACCTGCTTGTTGGAGGTGCTCAAAAAAGCTTCTACCTTACTGTACGTGCCTGCAGCCTGGTTGTCAGAGTTGGCCATGGCTAAGAGGCCCTTCGCCTTTCTGTAACACAGGTTGGGAAGCGCAACATCAACAATGGCCCCGTTCTGTTGGAGGAGATCATCAATGGATATTCACCAGGTGCATCACTGTAACTAATGGCCAGCTGCTTCACCGAGGCCTAGACATGGCTCCAAAAATGTCTCAACCAGTCCCACAAGAGCGGGACACCAGATCGCTTTGAGGCGAAGATCAACCCTTTCGCGCGTGCATTCTCTACAGATTGGCCCGGGGACCTTCCTCGGCCTCCATTAATTGGGATGGCTGAAACACCTCGCCACTGTACCCCTCAATATGTTGTTGCGCGACTGAGAATTTGAAGCAGGAGAAACTGAAGAAGAAACGGAAGAGACAAGAAAAAGCACGACAACAGAAAGCCATCTACAGCCCGGGTAGAAACCCATACACATTAATAACAGAATCAAAATAAGATCATGGTGGAGAAAAATGGGATTCCACCGACTCCCACTGTCACACGCCACCCAGGTAATTATAAGTTAATTTACGAAGTGACAGAAATGTCACCCATCCGCTAGCTAACCGGGGAGAAAAATGCGCTTCAACCACTGCCAAAAAGAATAAACAAATGCAGTCTATTTAAAAATGTCAAATTAATTATTATAGCGAGTAAAACCTGCACTAATCCATGCAATGTCAAGTTTGCCTCATCATCAACATATATCTGCATGGGCTATAAATGGAAACAAGCACACAGAAATAATAGGTGAGGTGATTGGTAAAGAAAATCCTCCATTGCATTCGCTTCTTTGGTATACAAGAAATAAATGTTCACAGCATCTCCGTCCAATTTTTCTTTATACTCTGAATCTAATACTTGACAATTGCAGCTAGTATATCCTTCAAATGTGCAAAGCTAATTGGAAAACTCGTGGAAAATATACCTCTTTGCAAGCCCTCAAGTAGAGATTTGTGCTTGGTAAGGATTATATTAAATTTTATTAGCTGACTAAAGAGCTACAATTGAGTAGTTCACTATATGTTTGATGAAAGTAGGTTGAGATGCTTGTATCTGGGAATAATCTGGTAGAACCTACAACCCGGATTTACACCCCCACAATTCTTTGACATAACCTCCACCATTGAATGTCCCAAAAAAAAAAACACGTTCCATTTTGATGACGACACAATAACATATGACAGTATACCATGAACACTACTGTTTATTAATAATAAGCTGTAGTGTCAAGAAAGGCTACAACGACTCGTGAATCTTGGACAAAGTACTTAGGACATGGGACATTACATTCTCCTCCCCTTAAGAAAGCATCATCCTCGATGCGAGATTACACAGAGGGAAGTAAATGGTATGTAACCAAGAACAGGTAAAGGAGAAATTACACCCTATGGTTTAAAATTTTAGTCGACTTAAAGCACGGCCACAGGGTAGCCTTAGGAACATTTGGTAGAAATTTTAACTTTCAAGGTTCTGTGAAGATTGGCAGTTCCCTCTTATTTATTATTTCATTAGTTCCTTTCCATTAACATTCTTCTTAGTTTAATTTCTTTTAAAAATTTCATCATTGAAGAGTTTTGGTTTATTCCCTTATTGTGGGTGCCCAACGTGAACTGCTAACACAACACCCTATCAGGTTCAAAAGACACTACAGATTCACAAGCACACAAGTATATACTTCAAGATTGTATTACACCACAAAAGGTTACTCAAATACGGAATAAAATAGGCACAGTCTACATAACATAGTACTCTTCACACATCAGTGACTGACACACAAAATACTCAAATAAAAGAGTACTACAATCCACCAGATATTTCCTCAATTCCACGTATGAGGTTTTTCCATGACTGATAAAAAATACATGTACATAGGGTCCACAAGGGCATAAATTCCATAACCACAACATCACAACACATATCGATCTGACATGAGTAACACATACATCAAAAGACCACTACCAAACATCACCGTAACTGAACATATATCCTGAAACATCAAACATATAGACAAATATCATAAGCCTCCCTCAAGTCTCTTATGCCTCCGTCAAGTATCTTATGCCTCCCTCAAACTCTTATGCCTCCCTCAAGTCTCTTATGCCTCCCTCAAACTCTTATACCTCCCTCAAGGATGCCGGTTGACCCTATGGTCCAAGACACATAGAGTTCGAACACTCCTAACCCAAGTGACATAATAATGCATGGTTCAAAAACCCGCTAGTTATCTGTATTCCTTGGGGTGTACCCCTATACAACGAATCGGGTCCATAGGTCCAACCATTCCATGGTGCATCCCATGACCCTATTCCACACATCATGACAATAGAACCAGCACAACAATCCAATCAAAGTGCCAAGTGGCAAAGTACAAGCCTTGGGCAAGGCGGTAAAATTTCCAAATTTAAAAGAAGACCCAAATTCAAACAAAATAAATGGCCGAATAGCCATAGTTAGTATCGAAATCCCCATGTTAGTGCCACAAAGCAAGCAAATGCCCAAAATTGTAAAGCATGGCAATCAAGAAAAGCTGTTGGTCCTTACAAAATAAAGAAAAAAAGATCAATTATGAATAAAATCAACTTATAATGATGTCACATTATGATAACTGTGTGGCCTTATCTAGCCACCAAAGGGGTACTCAACGAGTTGCTAGCACTCAGAACATCGAGCCTCAGCTCATAAAATACATATCAATAATACAACTGTCATCACCTCCATCTGAATCATCCCGCCACCACTTCGACAAGGCTAAACATAGTCGTAGTTGCACTTAGGTTGCGTACATACAACCACATACGGAGAGAGGAAAGATTCACATGTTATCTACTAAACCGAGTTTCGACTCGAGTTATTGACCCATGGTACACCATTCCTCACTCTCAACATACACTTCTACCAATTTCCCTCAGGATCGGTTAGCGTAAGGTTCACAACATAACACACAACAACATCACTAACATAATGGTGGCACACACAAAACTACCATAACGTCTTACATATGGTACATATACAGGGTAGATCACAATCATGCATTCACTGAGTGTAACACATAACTTTACCACATTCTGCACCCAAAGTGCAAGCACCATACGATAGGGTTCATACACTCACCGTATGACCCAAAATCACAACATGAAGCATTACATATTTTCACAGTCATACATACGATGAACATCATACATCTCAACATAACATCTACTACTGCATAACAAGGTGGTACACACATTTCTTCAGAACATGGTAAAAACATCATGATACAACTCATTTCTTTTAACATCAATCTAGTCATACAACACATTGATACACTTACATATCACAATATGTCACAATGCTCCAACACTACGTCATCCACATTATAATTCTTTTCACACATCACAAACAGTAATTCACACATGAACTCTTCATAGAATCCACAAGAAGGAGAGAGAATACTCCCATCCCCAACATATCAACATGATCACAAACATGCACAAAGTGACATTAACATCATATGCATTCACAAAATCACAATTACGACATGGATCAAATCACACTTAAAGCACATTACTCTTCCAATATCTACCACCATCATGCAACATCATCATCATCATGCAGTATCATCATGTAACACCACCATACAACACCAATCCTACCCATAGGTTCGAGAGCATGAACCTCGCTCTGATACCAAGTGTAACAACCCAAAAGATTCACACACAAACAACAAAGTAAAAGACAGGAATTATTATTTTTTGACTTGCTTGAAAATAATACGACACTACACAAGTTCTCTAGGGAATACAACCAACTAAAGACATGCTTTCCACAACACGGACCCACACTAGTTACATATAACATGAGGCACACACTAAGGACACAACGGTTCATCTAAATTATGCAATTTTACAAACAAGGTTTTCCCACAGAAGGTTTCTTTAGAATCATGTTTTAGCTGTAAGTGCTTTTACATTCTTTACTTTTCCTAGAGAAATCATGATAGGAGAATCTGAAGTTCATGTCTCATTTGAAGAATTTTCTCTTGTCTTGTTAATGTTAATATATAGTGTAAGCCAATTATTGTATGGTAAGAGGTTACTTCATTTACTTGATTAACTTATAAATTTGTGAGGAGGCAGTTAATTTCCCAAGGCTCTTAACTTCATCAATCTGTGTTCGATGTGGTGCTTTTGAACATATATGTTTTATCTTTTCAAGTGGTCAATTTTATTTTATTCCAGTACGTGACTGTCTAAATATTGGATTCATCATTAAGATCTTATTATTTGTTAGTAAGATTTCATTGGGGTCAAGAGTCTAACCAGAAATATTAAAGGTTTCACTTGGGCTTCACTTGAAGAGATAGACATAAGTATACTCGTTACATTTTCAACATGTAAGATAATAGATCGAAGATTTTCTTAATCAAGTTCCTTCTATTTATTATAATTTTATTATCTTCCAAGATTTAATCATTGATTTCACCTTAAGACCGTTCTAGGGACTCACCACAATAAGAGATTGTTGATTAGTTTACGCGGGATCACAAGGTATGTTTGTTTCTCTTGTTTTTCTTTTTCTTTTTTTTTGCTAGGTTCAAAACATAGTCCTCTACCAAAGGACACATGGCCAAAGGTAATCAAAGTGATGCAAGTTGATTCAAGTTTAGATAATTATAATTAGGTTGACAATTCAAGGATAAATCATATTATGAAAAGTGAAAATTCAACAAAGGATACGCATGTCAAAACCAGTTCATTTAATCTTACTGACAATAATATTTCTCAAATTGACTTTCAAACGATAACAACAACCTACATGAGAACAATAAAAAATTATAATGCAATGCCTTCTAAATAGTCTTCACAATTTCCATATCAATGTTTTAAAGAAAAAGAAGACATTCGTACAACAGCAGTTCCTAAGAAGGCTGGAAACCACTTTCTACACATGTTTCTTTTTATCTCTCTGTTTTTTTCTTTTTTACTCAGGAAATCCTCCTGCACATTTGTTAGCACATGTCAGTTCGCAAGAAATGAGCACGATAAAAGCTATAACATTAAGACAATATGTTGTTATCTAACTGTTTCAAGGAAGAAAAGCACCATTGATGAAGAAAACAATAATCCAAGAGTCTAAAAAAGAGCAATTAAAGAGTTTTCCAAAAGCATAAAATGTCTAAATAAAAGGGACGGCACTAACTCTATTTAATTATCATTTTCTCATAGGAGCAGTTAATAAACATCATAGTGAATTTCACCCATTTCAAAATAATGACCGTCATTTTAACAAGATAACATTTCAAAACAAAAACAATTACAAGAAGAGAATTAATTTCAAACGTGATCTGTCCCTATTTGTTTAAGTTAGTTCATCAAGCCAAGGATTCACTATGCCACTGGAAGATCCCAAACAATCAATCGACATGAAAATATCTAAACCAACATGACTTATTAATATTAAGATGATGTGCCTATAACAGTTAATTTAATGTCAGTATCGAATAAATAAATTGGAAAGAAAAGGGATGAAACGCACCAATGACCTCGTATGGGTCACATCCTATCCATAACAATCCTTCTATTAAACTTTCTTCTAATCAAGAGAATGTCTTAAGAAAAAGGACAAACTTGGCAAGACCAAACATAACCATTATAAATCTTATAGGAGGGTTACTCAATCATTCACAAGAACACAACACAGGATACATAGCTTCCAAATGATCTGTCGTCAAAAAACATGTTGACTTAAACCTTTCTGGTCAATACATAACCGTTCTACTACAATGACAGCAAGGAGGTTGTATCACAATGATCATCACAAAAACCAGTCAACCAATGAGTTTCCAAACACACCAACCTCTAATTCACAGGAGAATGAAATTTAAACATCTTTACGGAGCAAAACGTAGATTGATTTCTTACGCATAAAACCAACATCCCAATTTTAAGATTTGAAAACTTCCTCACTAATGATCAAGTAGATCTCGTATCCTCCAACATGTGTGAAACAAAATCAAGGCACGAAAAAGAGTATTTCCTCTGACATTTTAAGCTATCCAAAGGAAATGTGAGTAACGTCTAAAGAAGACATTCCATAGGATCAACTACATTCCTCAAAACATACAACAGTCACCAAGGGAGAGAAGGTGATTCCAAAGACAATAATCTCCAAACGGTGAACATGAATTGATATTAAATTATGAAGATTAACCATGATGCTTGAAGAATAAAATTATTTCTTCAAGCGATTTAAACATAACAGAAGCAACTAACCTAGTTGAGAGTAATATCAACTTGGCTCAATTCAAAAATCAGTCAAGCTAAGGACACACCAAGCCAACCGGGAAGGGATACTAGAACATAAAAAAACTAAAAGAAAAGGATAGAGACAGGAATAGCATCATTCACCTATACACATTGCACTCGCAGTACTCAATCACTAATTCGCAAATACCCAACATAGACCAGAACTACAGATCTCGAACCGAAACAAGAATAAGAACAAAACAGGAACTATAAGGTTGAGTCCAACAACAATGTTTCGATAAAACATTCAAATCGTGAGACCAACACAAGGAACTAGGGGATATTCATTACAGGACCCCTGCCTCTTTTGTTTTATTAGTCTTAAGAACAAAGTTCACCCAACTAACATTTATTAAATCCCAGAAAACATATAAAAGGCTTCAACCAGCACAATCATTTCTAACGCCAAAAAAAATACAAAAGAGCAAGGGAAGTGGAAACCAAACAACATACCATCACACGAGACACTTATATGAAGAGTAGAGTTATTTAATGAATCAGTTAAATAACAACATAAGAATCAATGGTATAGAGAATATCGTGCCTGACTAAGCTCCTGCAGTCGATAACAAGCTGGATAGGGCCTGCAACAACAACCCAATCCTAATTCCATATTCTTCAAGCTCATTGGGTTCATTGGCCAGGGTGGGTGGTCTAAAATACTTGCCATCATCCTCCCAACACCGCTCCAAGATTAGCCCGAGAACTTCTATAGGCCCCATTTTTGGCAATTGATCTTGATCCTTCGTCAATCATCCAAAACACCTCCACCGTCTCCATATGCATCTGATTGTTTCTAATTTGGACCTCCTAACCTTGGTGCTCTCATATTAGGAGCAGCCCTAGTCTGAGACAAAGCAAAAGAGATGGATTTATAACCAAAAACAATCTCTTGGTACAGGCTCCATAACCATAAAACAGTCCCTAGACTTAGCATCCTCACCTTTTCCCTGCATCCCATAACCTGCAATCATGGCTGTCCATGAGAATACATCACTTTTAGGCATTTTTTCAAATACTCGGCGTGCAACTCTAAAATTCCCACATTTTCAATACATGTCTACAAGGGCATTCATTAATATAATAACAAATAAAAACCACTTCTTAGTATGAAGACGTGGATCTCCTTCCCCTGATGCAAATTCGATAGGTGAGAAATTACTTGAAGAACAGTTGCAAAGGTAACATTGTTGGGTTTCGTGTTAGCCAGATGCATTTGTTGAGAGAGATCTAAACTTTCCTCATAATGTCCACTCTGTGCATACCCTGTAATCATTGCATTCCATGAGACTACTGTTTTCTCAGTACATGTTCTGAATCTGAAAATAATATCCTGCTACCTTCATCTCGCAAGACATTTTCTCCAACATTGCATAGATCCCCTGAAAGTTCTCTTGCAAAGTAAACTATGCTTCATGAATATTCTGATATGAAACAGATCCACTCTATAAGATCCTCTTCCATGAGTTACATCGTAGAACAAGTAAGGTCTCAGTAGAGAATCTCTGTAATAAATTTCATCGGGTCTCCTGGTAACACTCTCACTATCACTTAATTGATTTGATGAAAATATCTTGAAGGAGAATCCCAAATTTGAGGATGCAGTCGAAATAGAACAGATAACAACATAGTTGGACAACCTGCTTGTTGGAGGCACTCAAAAATGCTTCTACCTTACTGTACGTGCCTGTTGCCTGGTTGTCAGAGTTGGCCCTGGCTAAGAGGCCCTTGGCCTTTATGTAACACAGGCTGGGAAGCGCAACATCAACAATGGCCACTTTCTGTTGGAGGAGATCATCAATGGATCTTCACCAGGTACATCACTGTAACTAATGGCCAGCTGCATCATCGAGGCCTGGACATGGCTCCAAACTTGTCTCAGCTAGTCCCACTACCTCGGCCTCCATTAATTGGGATGGCCGAAGCACCTCAGCCACCATACCCCTCAATATGTTGTTGCGCGACCTGAGAATTTGAAGCAGGAGAAACTAAAGCAGAAACGGAAGAGACAATAAAAACCACTGTAACAGAAAGCCATCTACAGCCTGGGTAGAAACCCATACGCATTAATAACAGAATCAAAATAAGATCATGTTGGAGAAAAATGGGATTCCACCGACTCCCACTGTCACACGCCACCCAGGTAATTATAAGTTCATTTAAGAAGTGGACAGAAATGTAACCCATCCGCTAGCTAACCAGGGAGAAAAATGCGCTTCAGCCACATGCCAAAAAGAATAAACAAATACAGTCTATTTAAAAATGTCAAATTAAGTATTATAGCAAGTAAAACCTGCACTAATCCATGTAATGTCAATTTTGCCTCATCATCAACATATATCTCTAATGGGCTGTAAATGGAAACAAGCGCACAAAAATATTAGGTGAGGTGATTGGTAAAGAAAAGCCTCCATCGCATTCGCTTCTTTGGTGTACAAGAAATAAATGTTCACAACATCTCCGTCCAATTTTTCTCTATACTCTGAATCTAATACTTGACAATTGCAGCTAGTATATCCTTCAAATGTGCAAAGCTAATTGGAAAACTCGTGGAAAATATACCTCTTTGCAAGCCCTCAAGTAGAGATTTGTGCTTCGTAAGGATTATATTAACTTTTATTAGCTGACTAAAGAGCTACAGTTAAGCATTTCACTATATGTTTGATGAAAGTAGGTTGAGATGCATGTATCTGGGAATAATCTGGCAGAACCTACAACCCGGATATACACCCCCGTAATTCTTCGACATAGCCTCCACCATTGAATGTCCCAAAAAAAAAACACGTTCCATTTTGATGACAAAACAATAACATATGACAGTATACCATGAACACTACTGTTTATTAATAATAAGCTGTAGTGTCAAGAAAGGCTACAGTGACTCGTGAAGCTTGGACAAAGTACTTAGGACATGGGACATTACATTCTCCTCCCCTTAAGAAAGCATTATCCTCGATTTGACATTACACAGAGGGAAGGAAATGGCACGTAACCAAGAACAGGTAAAGGAGAAATTACACCCTATGGTTTAAAATTTTATTCGACTTAAAGCACGGCCACAGGGTAGCCTTAGGAACATTTGGTACAAAATTTTAACTTTCAAGGTTCTGTGAAGATTGGCAGTTCCCTCTTATTTATTATTTCATTAGTTCCTTTCCATTAACATTCTTCTTAGTTTAATTTCTTTTAAAAATTTCATCATTGAAGAGTTTTGGTTTATTCCCTTATTGTGGGTGCCCAACGTGAACTGCTAACACAACACCCTATTAGGTTCAAAAGACACTACAGATTCACAAGCACACAAGTATATACTTCAAGATTGTATTACACCACAAAAGGTTACTCAAATACAGAATAAAATAGGCACAGTCTACATAACATAGTACTCTTCACACATCAATGACTTACATATAAAATACTCAAACAAAAGAGTACTACAATCCACCAGATATTTCCTCAATTCCACGTATGAGGTTTTTCTATGACTCATAAAAACTACATGTACATAGGGTCCACAAGGGCATCAATGCCATAACCACAACATCACAACACATATCCATCTGACATGAGTAACACATACATCAAAAGACCACTACCAAACATCACCATAACTGAACATATATCCTGAAACATCAAACATATAGACAAATATCATAAGCCTCCCTCAAACTCTTATGCCTCCCTCAAGTCTCTTATGCCTCCCTCAAACTCTTATGCCTCCCTCAAGGAGGCCGGTTGACCCTATGGTCCAAGACACATAGAGTTCGAACACTCCTAACCCAAGTGACATAATAACGCGTGCTTCAACAACCCGATAGTTATCTGTATTCCTTGGGGCGTACCCCCTATACAACGAAGCGGGTCCATAGGTCCAACCATTCCATGGTGCATCCCATGACCCTATTCCACACATCATGACAATAGAACCAGCACAACAATCCAATCAAAGTGCCAATTGGCAAAGTACAAGCCTTGGGCAAGGCGGTAAAATTTCCAAATTTAAAAGAAGACCAAAATTCAAACAAAATAAATGGCCAAATAGCCATAGTTAGTATCAAAATCCCCATGTCAGTGCCACAAACCAAGGAAATTCCCAAAATTGTAAAGCATGGCAATCAAGAAAAGCTGCTGGTCCTTACAAAATAAAGAAAAAAGGATCAATTATGAATAAAATCAACTTATAATGATGTCACATTACGATAACTATGTGGCCTTATCTAGCCACCAAAGGGGTACTCAGCGAGTTGCTATCACTCGGAACATCAAGACTCAGCTCATAAAATACATATCAATAATACAACTGTCATCACCTCCATCTGAATCATCTCGCCACCACTTCGACAAGGATAAACATAGTCATAGTTGCACATAGGTTGCGTACATACAACCACATAGGGAGAGAGAAAAGATTCACAAGTTATCTACTAAACCGAGTTTCGACTCAAGTTATTAACCCATGGTACACCATTGATCACTCTCAACATACACTTCTACCGATTTCCCTCAGGATCGGTTAGCGTAAGGTTCACAACATAACATACAACAACATCACTAACATAACGGTGGCATACACATAACTACCATAACGTCTTACATATGGTACATATACAGGGTAGATCACGATCATACATTCACTGAGTATAACACATCACTTTACCACATTCTGCACCCAAAGTGCAAGAACCATACGATAGGGTTCATACACTCACCGTATGACCCAAAATCACAACATGAAGCATTACATATTTTCACAGTCATACATACGATGAACATAGTACATCTCAACATAACATCTACTGCTGCATAACAAGGTGGTACACACATTTCTTCAGAACATGGTAAAAACATCATGATACAACTCATTTCTTTTAACATCAATCTAGTCATACAACACATGGATACACTTACATATCACAATATGTCACAATGCTCCAACACTACGTCATCCACATTATAATTCTTTTCACACATCACAAACAGTAATTCACACGTGAAGTCTTCATAGAATCCACAAGAAGGAGAGAGAATACTCCCATCCCCAACATATCAACATGATCACAAACACGCACAAAGTGACATACACATCATGTGCGTTCACAAAATCACAATTACAACATGGATCACATCACACTTAAAGCACATTACTCTTCCAATATCTACCACCATCATGCAACATCATCATCATCATGCAGTATCATCATGTAAAACCACCATACAACACCAATCCAGCCCATAGGTTCGAGAGCATGAACCTCGCTGTGATACCAAGTGTAACAACCCAAAAGATTCACACACAAACAACAAAGTAAAAGACAGGATTTTTTTTTTTGACTTGCTTTGAAGATAATACGACACTACACAAATTCTCTACGGAATACAACCAACTAAATACATGCTTTCCACAACATGGACCCACACTGGTTATAAATAACATGAGGCACACACTAAGGACACAACGGTTCATCTAAATTATGCAATTTTACAAACAAGGTTTTCCCACAGAAGTTTTCTTTAGAATCATGTTTTAGCTGTAAGTGCTTTTACATTCTTTACTTTTCCCTGAGAAATCATGATAGGAGAATCTGAAGTTCATGTATCCTTTGAAGAATTTTCTCTTGTCTTGTTAATGTTAATATACAGTGTAAATCAATTATTGTATGGTAAGAGGTTGCTTCATTTACTTGATTAACTTATTCATTTGTGAGGAGGCAGTTAATTTCTCAAGGCTCTTAACTTCATCAATCTGTTTTCGACGTGGTGCTTTTGAACATATATGTTTTATCTTTTCAAGCGGTCAATTTTATTTTATTGCAGTACGTGACTTTCTAAATCTTGGATTCATCATTAAGATCTTATTAGTTGTTAGTAAGATTTCATTGGGGTTAAGAGTCTAACCAGAAATATTAAAGGTTTCACTTCGGCTTCACTTGAAGAGATAGACATAAGTATACTATTTACATTTTTAACGGGTAAGATAGATCGAAGAGTTTCTTAATCAAGTTCCTTCTATTTATTATAATTTTATTATCTTCTAAGATTTAATCATTGATTTCACCTTAAGACTGTTCTAGGGACTCACCACAATAAGAGATTGTTGATTAGTTTACGCGGGATCACAAGGTATGTTTGTTTCTCTTGTTTTTTTTTTTTTTTTTTGTTAGGTTCAAAACATAGTCCTCTACAAAATGACACATGACCAAAGGTAATCAAAGTGATGCAAGTTTATTCAAGTTTAGATAATTATAATTAGGTTGACAATTCAAGGATAAATCATATTCTGAAAAGTGAAAAATCAACAAAGGATACGCATGTCAAAACCAGTTCATTTAATCTTATTGACAATAATATTTCTCAAATTGACTTTCAAACGATAACAACAACCTACATGAGAATAATACAAAGTTATAACGCAATGCCTTCTAAATATTCTTCACAATTTCCATATCAATGTTTTAAAGAAAAATAAGACATTCATACAACAGCAGTTCCTAAGAAGGCTGGAAACCACTTTCTACATGTGTTTGTTTTTCTCTCTCTATTTTTTTATTTTCTAATCAGGAAATCGTCCTGCACATTTGTTAGCACATGTTAGTTCGCAAGAACTGAGCACGATAAAAGCTATAACATTAAGAAAATATGTTGTTATATAATTGTTTCAAGGAAGAAAAGCACCGTTGATGAAGAAAACAATAATCCAAGAGTCTAAACAAGAGCAATTAAAGAGTTGTCCAAAAGCATAAAATGTCTAAATAAAAGGGATGGCACTAACTCTATTTAATTATCATTTTCTCATAGGAGCAGTTAATGAACATCATAGTGAATTTCACCCATGTCACAATAATGACCATCATTTTAACAAGATAACATTTCGAAACAAAAACATTTACAAGAAGAGAATTAATTTCAAACGTGATCTGTCCCTATTTGTTTAAGTTAGTTCACCAAGCCAAGGATTCACTATGCCACTGGAAGATCCCAAACAATCAATCGACATGAAAATATCTAAACCAACATGACTTATTAATATTAAGATTATGTGCCTATAACAGTTAATTTTATGTCAGTACCGAATAAATAAATTGGAAAGAAAAGGGATGAAACACACCAATGACCTCATATGGGTCATATCCTATCCTAACAATCGTTCTATTAAACTTTCTTCTAATCAAGAGAATGTCTTAAGAAAAAGGACAAACTTGGCAAGACCAAACATAACCATTATAAATCTTATAGGAGGGTTACTCAATCATTCACAAGAACAAAACACAGGATACATAGCTTCCAAAGGATCTGTTGTCAACAGCAAGTTGACTTAAACCTTTCTGGTCAATACATAACCATTCTACTACAATGATCATCACAAAAACCAGTCAACCAATGAGTTTCCAAACACACCAACCTCTAAGTCACAGGAGAATGAAATTTAAACATCTTTACGGAGCAAAACGTAGAGTAATTTCTTACGCATAAAACCAACATCCCAATTTTAAGATTTGAAAAGTTCCTCACTAATGATCAAGCAGATCTCGTATCCTCCAACATGTGTGAAACAAAATCAAGGTACAAAAAAGAGTATTTCCTCTGACATTTTAATCTATCCAAAGGAAATGTGAGTAACGTCTAAAGAAGACATTCCATAGGATCAACTACATTCCTTAAAACATACAACAGTCACCAAGGGAGAGAAGGTGATTCCAAAGACAACAATCTCCAAACGGTGAACATGAATTGATATTAAATTATGAAGATCAACCATGGCGCTTGAAGAATAAAAGTATTTCTTCGAGCGATTTAAAAATAAAAAAGCAACTAACCTAGTTGAGAGTAATATCAACTTGGCTCAATTCAAAAATCAGTCAAGCTAAGCACACACCAAGCCAACCGAGAAGGGTTACTAGAACCTAAAACAACTAAAAGAAAAGGATAGAGACAGGAATAGCATCATTCACCTATACACATTGCACTCGCAGTACTCAATCACTAATTTGCAAATACCCAACATAGACCAGAACTACAGATCTCGAACCGAAACAAGAATAAGAACAAAACAGGAATTATAAGGTTGAGTCCAACAACAATGTTTGATAAAACATTCAAATCGTGAGACCAACACAAGGAATTAGGGGATATTCATTACAGGACCCTCGCCTCTTTTTTTTTATTAGTCTTAAGAACAAAGTTCACCCAACTAAAATTTATTAAAACCTAGAAAACCATATAAAAGGCTTCAACCAGCACAATCATTTCTAACGCCAAAAAAAAATACAAAAGAGCAAGGGAAGTGGAAACCAAACAACATACCATCACATGAGACATTTATATGAAGAGTAGAGTTATTTAATGAATCAGTTAAATAACAGCATAAGAATCAATGGTATAGAGAATATCATGCCTGATTAAGCTCCCGCAGTCGATAATAAGTTGGACAGGGCCTGCAACAGCAACCCAAGCCTAATTCCATTTTCTTCAAGCTCGTTGGGTGCCCAAACATCAAACATCTTCATGTTGGCATAGGTAGGAGTTCACGGCTAGGGTTGGTGGTCTAAAATACTTGCCATCATCCTCCCAACACCACTCCAAGATTATCCCTAGAACTTCTGTAGGCCCCATTTTTGGCAATTGAACTTGATCCTTCGTCAATCATCCAAACACCTGCACCATCTCCATATGCATTTGATTGTTTCTAATTTGGACCTCCTAACCTTGGTGCTCTCATATTAGGAGCAGCCCTATTCTGAGACAAAGCAAAAGAGATGGCTTTATAACCAAAAACAATCTTTTGGTATAGGCTCCATAACCATAAAACAGTCCCTAGACTTAGCATCCTCACCTTTTCCCTGCATCCCATAATCTGCAATCATGGCTGTCCATGAGAATACATCACTTTTAGGCATTTGTTCAAATACTCGGCGTGCAACTCTAAAATTCCCACATTTGCAATACATGTCTACAAGGGCATTCATTACTATAATAACAAATCAAAACCACTTCTTAGTATGAAGACGTGGATCTCCTTCCCCTGATGCAAATTCGACAGGTGAGAAATTAATTGAAGAACAGTTGCAAATGTAACATTGTTGGGTTTCGTGTTAGCCAGATGCATTTGTTGAGAGAGATCTAAACTTTCCTCATAATGTCCACTCTGTGCATACCCTGTAATCATTCTATTCCATGACACTACTATTTTCTCAGTACATGTTCTGAATCTGAAAATAATATCCTGCTACCTTCATCTCCCAAGACATTTTCTCCAACATTGCATAGATCTCCTGAAAGTTCTCTTGCGAAGCAAACTATGCTTCATGAATATTTTGATATGAAACAGATCCACCTCTATGAGATCCTCTTCCATGAGTTACATCATAGAACAAGCAAGGTCTCAGTAGAGAATCTCTATAATAAATTTCATCAGGTCTCCTAGTAACACTCTCACTGTCACTTAATCTATTTGATGAAAATATCTTGAAGGAGAATCCCGAATTCGAGGATGCAGTCGAAATAGAACAGATAACAACATAGTTGGACAACCTGCTTGTTGGAGGCGCTCAAAAAGGCTTCTACCTTACTGTACGTGCCTGTTACCTGGTTGTCAGAGTTGGCCCTGGCTAAGAGGCCCTTGGCCTTTCTGTAACACAGGCTGGGAAGCGCAACATCAACAATGGCCCCGTTCTATTGGAGGAGATCATCAATGGATCTTCACCAGGTGCATCACTGTAACTAATGGCCAGCTGCTTCACCGAGGCCTAGACATGGCTCCAAACTTGTCTCAGCCAGTCCCACAAGAGCTGACAAAACCAGAATCACTTCGAGCGAAGAGCACCCTTTCACATCAACTCGTGCATTCTCTACAGATTGTCCTCCGGGACCTTCCTCGGCCCATTAATGGGGCGGCCGGAGCACTCACCACCATACCCCTCAATATGTTTTGGGCGACGGAATTTTAGTAGGAGAAAATGGCGAAACAGAATGAGACAAGAAAAACCATGGCACAAAAGCCTCTATCAGCTCGCGCAGAAACCCCTAATTAACGCATTAATACAAAATCAAAATAATATCATGTGGAGAAAAAAAGGATCCACCGACTCCCACTGTCCACACGCCACTCGGTAATTAAAATCATTTTAAGAAGTATAGAAATGTCCACCCATCTGCCACTAACCAGGGAAGAAAATGCGCTTCATCATCATCATCATCCACGGCCAAAAAGAAAATAAGACAAATACAGTTCTATTTAAAAATGTCCCCACCCCCCCCCCCTTTCCTCTCCCCCTTCCCTCCCCGTGTAGCGTTTCCCCCACCGGGTCTTGAATGGGTGGGGCCCTTGCTCGTATCACCCCGCGCCTACTTGGTTTTTTCCCTTTTCCCATTTCCGTCTTTCCTTTCTCTTTGCTCTTCTCGGTACTTCCCTTCCTTTTGTTCCTTAGTATATTTGGTCCCTCGAACTGCCTCCAACTCCTCACCCCGGCAAGACTCAGACTCCCACGTCCCGCCCGCCCCACCCTCATTCCCCCCCCCCTCCTATCACAGCCACCAGACGGCCCGCAGGTACCCCCCGCGGCTCCAACTCCCCCAATCTCCCCCCCCCCTACCTATTGCCTGCCTCCCCCACCACCCCCGGCTGCCTCCGGCTGCCTTCCACCACGCGAAACCTCAAAGTAGCATTACCCAGTCGCCCACCCCCACGCTGCCGCTCCACTGGCGGGGTTCCATGAATGAGGGGGGCGGGGAGCCCCCCCCCCATCCGCCAGCATAAGCAGAAACGAGAGCCAAGAACAACCATGGCAACAGACAAGCCGTCTATAGCCTGCAGAAACCATAGCAAATAACAAAATCAAAATAATATCATTCATGGTGGAGAAAAAAAGGATTCCACCGACTCCCACTGTCACACGCCACCTAGGTAATTAAAAGTTCATTTAAGAAGTGATAGAAATGTCACCCATCTGCCAACTAACCAGGGAGAAAAATGCGCTTCAGCCACTGCCAAAAAGAATAAACAAATACAGTCTATTTAAAAATGTCAAATTAAGTATTATAGTGAGTAAAACCTGCACTAATCCATGCAATGTCAATTTTGCCTCATCATCAACATATATCTCTATGGGCTGTTTATGGAAACAAGCGCATAGAAATATTAGGTGAGGTGATTGGTAAAGAAAATCCTCCATCGCATTCACTTCTTTGGTGTACAAGAAATAAATGTTCACAGCATCTCCGTCCAATTTTTATCTATACTCTGAATCTAATACTTGACAATTGCAGCTAGTATATCCTTCAAATGTGCAAACATAATTGGAAAACTCATGGAAAATCTACCTCTTTGCAAGCCCTCAAGTACAGATTTGTGCTTGGTAAGGATTATATTAACTTTTATTAGCTGACTAAAGAGCTACAGTTGAGGAGTTCACTATATGTTTGATGAAAGTAGGTTGAGATGCATGTATCTGGGAATAATCTGGCAGAACCTACAACCTGGATTTACACCCCCGCAATTCTTCGACATAGCCTCCACCACTTAATGTCCAAAAAAAAAAAAAAACGTTCCAGTTTGATGACGAAACAATAACATATGACAGTATACCATGAGCACTAATGTTTATTAATAATAAGCTGTAGTGTCAAGAAAGGCTACAGTGACTCGTGAAGCTTGGACAAAGTACTTAGGACATGGGACATTACACTTAGATCTTATGTTTTCATTCTTACCCTAATCATCCTTATGAATTCCTTTTATCCTTTTTCTTTCCCTAGTTTCTTATTTTGTTCTCTCTCTTTTTTTTTGTGGGTTTGAGGATAGGAAGCCATGAAAGTATGAGAGAAAAAAGTGGAGGAATTTCCTCTAGGTTTTATTATAGCAATGGAAGGAAAGATCCTTCCTCATTTGGCTTACTTATTTGTTTCCATAGATCTTATAGAGTGTATATATTTTCATTCATTAAATTGGAAGGGTTCATCCACAAATCTAGTCAAATTTATTTAACAGTTTTCATTTTCTTGAGTTACATTTAGGGAAAAAATATTTTCAAGAATCTAAGTGTATACACATTTATATACATATATACATGAGGGTATATGTGTATATACACATATATATGCTTATAGATCATTAGATCTACATTTTGTTCAAGTTTTATTTCTTTAAAACCACTGGTTTTGTAAAAAATCACATGTAAAAAAAAAATTCTACACATAGGCGACTGATGGTGGTCACTTGATCAACCTCGGTATGCACTAGGTACCGACATGGGCTTCACTACCGGTACCGGTTCCAAAAAATGAGGTAAATTTTAAATAATGAGTTGTAAAAATTGCATATATCCTCATATATATTCATTTGTATACCTCCATATACTATTTTAAGTCTATTGCAGGCTTTAAATTCACTGGTTTTCAAAGAAAGTAAACATTTCTAGGTTTAAATTTAAAAGTGTGGTTTGTCTACAAATTCGAATGATTAGAGTCGGTCATAGGCATGTAGAAACCAGTACACTAGCCGACGCCGATTACTGTAGATTTGATATATGTGCAGAAACATAAGCACAAATTTATACATTTTCATTCAAACTCTTATAAATGAATCTCAAATAGATGAGGAAGATATCTACAATTGGTGTGCAATGTGTTCTAAGTATCGAATCAAGTAACTTAAGCTAGAAGTTGAATTTTCCAAACCTATAACAATATACAGTGACTGATGTTGGTACACGATCTACCGACATTGGTTAAGCAGACCGGTATCGGTCACTCTGGAAGGTAGAATAATATAAATATATATATATATATATATATATATATATATCTTTATATATATCAAGAACATAGTTTTATAAACTATTTTAAGAGAGAAAACAACTATGAAGAGCATCCAATTCAATTCTTTGATTAAAACATTAAATTTGTAGAATCTTTCCTTTAAAGTAAAATGTAAAATTTTGAGTAACACGTCAACTCTAAATCATTCTTTTTCACCTATAAATTTTGGAGAGAAGAATAAGATAAAACATGATTAATAAATTTTTTTTTTTAATTTCAAACATGCAAACAATACAACCAAAATAACTCAACAATACTTTATTTACAACAACATCATTCCTTTCCAAAGAATACATATTACAACTTGAATAAAATCCAGAATTTGGAGAGTTTCATTTTCAAAAAAAAATACAACTTAAGATTATTCCTTTCACTACAACATTGTAACTTGATAAATAGAATTTAGAAGGCTTTCTTTTAAAAGGCAATAATTACAAGCCTTCCAATTTAAGAGGAAACAACATGGATAAATTCTACAAATGTAGGATTCCCTTTTTTTTCTTCTACAAAATACTCTGATGTCCAAATCTTCAACTTGAGCTCCAATATTTTCTTCTCTTCAAACACAAAACAACAAAAAGGGGAAGTAGGAAATGCTGTCCGCCCAACCAATAATCTAGTGAGGAGAAGAATATATTATCCTAATTTTCCCACAAGCCCCATCCATAGAGCAATAAGAAATGGATACAACCAATGGAAAATTTCCCAAATTCTTCCACATTACAACACACATGCCAAGAATATCAAAGAATGCAAATTTTCTAAACAAGGCTTGAAATATCTAAGCCAATGGAGTAAGGAACTATACGGAAATCACTTATTCCTCTCAATGGGATTAGGTACCCACCTTGAAGCCTCCAAAAAAAAAAAAAAAAAAAAAACAAAACTCTTATGCCTCCCTCAAATTATCTTATGCATCCCTCAATCTATTATGCCTCCCACAATATTTTATGTCTCCTTCAAATAAAACATATAAGATAAGTAAGCATATTTCTTATCTAAAAGGTGGGGCACCCAACCAAACTATGCAACAATACTCTTATGCCTCCCTCAAAAATATCCCCTTAAACCTTATCCTACACATACTTAAGGCCATACTACCCAAGAAAAAAAATATGCACACAACACATTCATTTATTTACACACACACACATATAAAAATAAATTTCATGGGTGAAGTTCCTACCTTTCCATTACAAGAAATATATCCAAAATCAAAACTCTAATCTCCTTCCAAGATAGAGATGAAATCCAAGCAAGCTCCAAGACTCCTAAGAAATTAACTCAAGCTAAAAAAAAATAAAATAACCATGCACAACCAAATGAATTCACCCTTAAACCATAAAATTAACTTGCATATATAGTAAAAGAGGGGAAGAAGGTGGGGTGGCTGCATGTAGGATTCCACATCACTTCTCCTCAACTCCATATCACCAAGTCAATTATCAAACCCAAGGTTAATCAACTGGTGTTTGAGTTAATGAAAACTATCTTACACACACCAACTCTTACCCACACCTCTACAAAAAAAAAATTAAAACTCATGTAAGAAAGTGGAATAAATATCACCTTTTACCTTTTAAATCACATAATTGGGTTTATTTCTGACCCTCTAACCCATACGTATAGTTAATAGATGAATTTAAGAGGTGTGGGACAATTTTATATTGTCCCATAAGCCTCCAAAAATAGTCCTTAAGCCCAAATACGAATTTGACATGCAACATTGAGTACCCCTTGGTCACATCTCAATTTACTTTAATTAACAAGAGTTAATTATCTTCAATAGAGCACAATAACTAACAATAATGAAATGAATTACCTTACAAAATAAATCACATACTCAACCAATAATAAAAAGGAAAGGGGAAAAACACACATATCCCATGGTCATAATCTAAGGTCATCCCCCCATGGGGACCTCCTAACAATATAACAACATAGAAAAATAAAACCAAACATAAATATGACATGGTAACCTTCATTATGTCCATCCAATATTCCACTATGGTTCTTTTCATTTCTCGCTTTTTGTTGGTTGTGATATAATCACTTGCAAAAATAAGCAATACCTCCTTCAGCTTCATTTCCACATCAAATACATCAATAATAAAATAAATGCACATCCATCAATAAAAATAATCATATCATGAAGTCATCATAAAATCTAAGCAATGCTATCAGTTGTTTATCATTTAAAAACATTACAATTCTACCATTTTATCACCATCAGTGATGATGCATGAGCATACCTTGTGGAAACCATAACTTTTGATCAGACTGTTGGATCGTCTTGAAAATTTAAAAGGGGGTAGATATACATTAGTACCATACAAATTTCAAATTTTTGTGCAATTTTGTGGCCATTTCAGCCTAATTTCAAGCCCATATTCCTTCATCTAGTGGTCTAAAATTGGCTTTGAATGCTTTTTTCTTTTTTGACTAGGTATTAGAACTTTAATTACTTTTGTTTTGCATTTTAGAATAAGTAAAAAATTTATGTGAACCTTGATTAATAAGGGAATATTTGGCGTGAAAATTTTGGGGCCCATTCGATTTATTTTTATAGTGGGTAATTTTTGGCATTTTACGGTTTTTTTGGCAATTTACGTGTTTTTGCCATTTTAGGGGTTTTAGAGTAGATGTGAAAAAAACAGTGGATTGTAATAATGTAAAATATTAGTGTGGATTCAAGAATGAGAATAAATCTATTTTGATACTCCTGTTTTTTATTTTTAAAGTTTTTTATGTGTGTTTTGGAGGTATATAAAACTCTTGTAATTGGATTCATATCAATTGGTATTAGAGACGAATTTAGATATTACGGAAATAGTTAAGGTAACATATTACATTATTCTGTGTAATTTTTTCCTCTATTTTATATAATGATTGCTAGATGTTGTTGGTGCTCAATTTAATCTTTCCCTGTTTGTTCAAAATTTCTCAGTCCGCATGGTTTGAAGTATTCTTTGTCTCCCTATATGGATGCATGAAAGTTTTATCCTTCATTTTGTTGTCATTGTCAGTCCTTTCTTTAGATCATGGATCACATTGAGTCTTGGTATTATTTAAAGTCTTCTCTCAATGGGGAAAATTTTGTAATTTGGGCATGCATGTTGGGGTTTCCCCTTCCTTTTATTTTTCCACTGTCATGTTTTCCCTGTCAAATTTTATCCCAACCCCTACGGATACTTGGCATTTTATGATTGGATGCAATTTGGAGGGTTTATTTGGTGAAATTTTCACTTTTCTTACATTTGTAAAAAATGCCCAATTGGTCCCTTGGCTTCGATGAATTCTAATTGGATACTCAACGATATGAAGCGGTAGAGAAATTTCTTATTTTTTCCACGAAGGTGTATACATGTCGTAAATTGAGTAGTTACAGGAAAGAAGACATTTTTAGTGTTTTAAGGAATTATGGAAAAAAGATTAAAAAGGTAAAAGAAATGCCTAAGGCCCGCAAGAGGACACGTGGCCACTTTTAAGTCAAAAGTGGAAAGGTGGGCTATCGAAGCACTATGAATTTTTTTGGCTTTGTTTTGAAAAATAATAAAATTCATAAAGTAAGTTGCAGCCTCGTTGACACCCAGGAAAGCCATGTGTAAAGCCTATATCAAAAGCGGATAGATAGGCCAAATTTTCCAAAAACGCACAATTTCTGTAAGTGATACAAAATTTGAAAAGCACCTTGAGGCCCACTTCAACTCAAATATTTTCCATGTGGAGGGCCCGCACCTATTTGGGGACCAGCCCCTAAATTTTACTTTTGAAAGAGCACCGAAGAGACACTTGGAAGTTTCCACTGGATCTTCCCATATTTAGAATTTTTAAGAATCTGATGGAACTTTCTTGGACCATAGGCACATGGCACCTTTTGCTGGTTCTTAAAATTTTTCAATGATCGGTACAAATTTTTTAGGCCGAGACACATGGAGATCCCACGCTTGTTTGGGGTCTCCGCTTTTAGGAACCATATCAAAAGTGTGCCGAAGAGACTCGTCTAGGCTTCCGCTAGCTCCTCTTTCTATAGAGACTTTTTAAATGGCCAAGGCAACTTTCTTGGGCCCAGTGCATGTGGAGAGCCTGCCCTCATTTGAGGTCCCACCTCTAGACTTCATCTTTGAAGTTGTGCCGAACAGACATGTGGAAGCTTATGCTAGACCTTCCCATGCTCAGAATTTTCAGCGATCGGTGCAACTCTCTTGGGTTCTAGGCATGTGGAGGGCCCATGCTCATTTGAGGAACCTATCTCTAGACTTCATCTTTGTAGTTCCGCCAAGGAGACAAGTGGAGGCTTCTACTGGCTCCTCTTTACACTTGGCTGACTCAGACTCACAACACAAATATGTAGTGCAATCCATGTAAAGACACTCATTTTTGAGAGGCATGAATGCATGTATCTATACCTCAAGGTGTATTCTCAAAGGTGAAAAGAATTTCTTGTTAGATCAAGCCATTTGGAGCAACCTGAGAATTATTACAAAGGGGATTTATTGCAAGAAAAAATCAAAGAATGATTAACAAGACTGTAAAAATTTATGATATGGAATCTCAGTCATATTTGAGGTATTGAGAAAGGTGACCAGTTCATGATTTATCCACCTGGCATCTTTTGGGTGTAAACTTGTTAAACATCACTTTTTAGCACAAACTTGTAACAAATAAAGGATTCCTCGAATTTTCTTCTTTTTGGGGTAAAATTTGGGGTGAGTGAGTGAGTGAAATTGTATAAATGATATGAGAATACTCTTTCATATGGGGGTTTATTTTTCTGAGAAAGTTAGAGAAAAACCATTTTCTCGAGAGATCATCTAAAAAACCTATTTATTTTCTTGTGTTTTAGATTTAATCACATCAAGATGGTTGCAAGTGTATAGCCAGTGACAAGCTCTGAGATTGTTAAATAAACTCTCCCATTTTGATGAATCTAATGAACCTTAAATGAATTTGTGTTGATCATCAGCACAATTTTATTTTCTCTTATTTCAAAATGTTTTCAAATAGTATTTCTTACTCCTGTCGCAATGTTATGTTAAAATATCTCTGAGTCACAAAATATATCATCCATGTCTTAGTATTGTGGCATTTTAAATTTCATCATAAGAAGAGCTTTCATCTTGTGATGCAAATAAACAATTTAAAATCACTTTAATTTCATTATGTTGATAAAGATTGTTTGTAAGTCTATGAGTGTGTAGGTGCTCAATTTGATCTCGACCTGTTTGTCCTTTAAATTCTTCAGCTTGAGGACTCTTTCGTCTTTTCTATCTCCCTATATTTATGCATGAAAAATTTGTCCTCCATTTGGTTACCAGGACCAGTCCCTTCCTTTGGTCGAGGATCACTTTAAGTCCAGATTTTTTTTCCATTCCTCTATCTATGTGGAAGAATTTGTAACTTGAGCGTAAACTCATGTTTTTTCCCTTTCTTCCATTTTCCCACTATCAGGTTTTGTTTTCCCTGTCAATTTTGGTCCCAAATAACTATGGAAACGTGGTCTTTTTTTATTAGATGCAGCTCGGTGGATCACATTTGGGCCTTATATCATTTACAAATTCTCTGTCCTTAAGGAGAGATTCATTTCTGGGCACAAATGGTGATTTTCCTTCATTTTAGAGTTTGACAGATGTGTTTTTCCCCGTAAAATTTATATCTCAGCATTTGTGGAAACATTGGCCCTTTCTAGTTGGATACGGCTTGGTGGGGAACTTTGAATCTCTAAGGCCCAATTCAACTCAAATATTGTCCACATGGAGGGCTGATGTCCATCTTAAAGTTCACCTTTTTGTTTGACCTTGGAGTTGCGTCGAGGAGACACATGGAGGTTTCTGCTGCCTTTACCAAACTTCGACATTTTTTTCATGAGGCCGGTAGAGCTTTGGTGGACCATGGAAATGTGGAGGGCCGATGCTCATTTGAGGATCTGCCTTAGGGTTCCACCTTAGTAGTTGTGCCAAGGGGACACGTGGTGAGACTGCGGTTGTTTGGGGTCTCTACTTTTGGGGACCATGTCAAAGTTGTGCTGGGGAGACACGAGGATGTTTCCGCTACCTTGCCTATACTTAGAAAAAAATTTCATGCATCTGGTGTAGCTTTGGCAGACCATGGACACGTGGAGGCCCTACACTCATTTAAGGATCTGCCTCAGGGTCCCACCTTAGAATTTGTACCAAGGGGACACATGGTGAGCCCGTGCTTGTTTGGGGTCTCCGCTATTGGGGACCATCTCAAAGCTACGTTAGGGAGACATGTGGAGGCTTCCATCGGCTCTTCTCTATACTTAAAATTTTCAAGAAACTTTCTAAAGGCCTGGGACACATGGAGGAACCATGTCTATTTGGGGACCTAACCCTAAATTTTATTTTTAAGAAGTTCCAGGAGGACACTTGGAGGTTTCCGCTCACTTTTCCCTTTTTTGGAATTTTTAACGGCTGATGAAACTTTCTCGGACCCTAGACACATGGCACCTTCCACTGGTCCTTCAACTTTCTCAATAACTCTGCCAGATTGAAACACACGGTGAGCCCACACTTATTTGAGGTCTCTAATTTTGAGGACCATACCAAAGATGCACTAAGGCAACACGTGGAGGCTTCTGCTAGATCTTTATTTACTGAGACTTTTTCAAAGGCCAAAAGGTGTTTTTCTTGGGCCCAAGGCACGTGGAAGGCCTGCTTGTTTGAAAAATTGCCTCTGTACCTCACCTTTTCAGTTGCACCAAGGAAACACATGGATGAATCTAATCTAAAGTTGAGAAGGGGAAGAATCAATGATTGTTGTGTGTTGCATCTGTTTTTCTGCCACTTTTACTCCAACACTCTTGGAGATGCATATACGCACTGTTTTCCATAATTTTTGATGAAATTCCTTGTCCTTTTTATCTGGAAACTACCAATTTGATGGATTTAGAACTTAATTTCTGAGTCCAAGGATTGTTAAGGATGATATTTTGAAGTCGTAATTACTCAGGAACTTGCAAAAATGTAAATAACCAGAGAAACTAGATGTAGGAAAGAGTTGCAGAGGAAAGAGAAGGAAAAGGATGAAATATTGGAGGTTGCAGGTGCAAAGGATGAAAAAGTTTTATCTCGAGGGTGAAAAGGATTTCCTGTTAGATCCAAATGTACAGAGCCTCCGAAAAATGATTAAAAAGGGGATTTGTCACATGACAGAATAAAAATATTTAGAAGGACTATCAAAAAGTTGTGACATGGCATCCTAGTCATTAGTCAAGGTTCTAAGAAACGTGATCAGTTCATAATTGGTCCACCTGGCAATTTTTAGATGTGAATTTGTTAAACATTGCTTTCTGAGGAAAATTTGTAACAAGCAAAGGTCCCTTGAATATTATTCTTTTTGGGGGGGAAATTTGTGATGAATGAGCAAGTGAAATGTATAAATGTAATGATAATACTCTTGCAAAAGGCTGGTGGTTGAATTCGTAAGAGAAAATTTGAGAGAGCCCATCTTTTTGAGATACCAATCCAAGAAACCTGTTAATTTCCTATGTTTTAGATTTCAGTCATGTCAAGTTTTTTACAACTATACAGCCATTAACAAGCTCTGAGACTATTCAAAGAAAATTTCCCCTGATGATGAATCTAATCAATTTCAAGTTAATGTGTGTTAATCTTGGAGAAATTTGTGACTTCTTTATTTCAGAATGTCTGCAAATAGTTTTTGTTATTCCTATTGAAATCTTATGTTAAATTCACTCCAAATCATACAGGATCTCATCTCTGTGATAGTTTAGTGGCATTTGCAATTTCATTTCAACAAGATCTTTCATCCTGTAATGAGATAAACAATTTAAAATGAATTAATTGTCATTTGTTGATAAATATTGTTTGTAATCCTTTGAGTGTATCTTAGGCATGAGTAACAAGGGGTATTTGATGCTTTATTGAGTCTCTAGGTCAAGCATTTGTGTTAAATTCTTGGAGATTGTGTGAAACTGTGAAAATATGGGCCTCTGTTGATGCACACCTTCTGGTTGAAGGAACATCTTAGCTATTCTGAAGCTTTCTATCATTTAACTTTTCCATTGTTGCGAATTCTCTCAAAGGTCTAGTTTTATCAAATTTATCCTGCTTAATCTCCCACTAAAATTATTCAAAAACCATGAATCCATCTTGAAATACCCCTGTTTTCCCTATGTGTCCACAAATGTATAAATTCTACTGCTAAAATATGCAGAAGTAATTAGGATTCCATAATGTCTTTAGTAACCTTAACCCTGTCTAGGAAATATCACCATTCTTTAAAAGTGACAACTCATGAGAGTCAAATTGTGGTGCATTGATCATATTTTCTTAGGGCCTCCTTTCAAATTTGTGCAAAGAAGGATATATTCATTCTCCTTCACCGACAAAGGTTACAAAACAAGTCCTCTCACCCTGGACGAAAGGCACAGCTCAAAGCAGTAAGGATAGATCAAATCCTTAATGAAGGTGCTTCCCATTTCTCTAATGCCCAAGTGGAAAAGAGTTAGACAAATCCCTTTCCCAGCTACAAACAAACTCACAATATGATTTGTCTGTCTCTCAATGTCCTACTAAATCATTGATGGTACTCGGTTTCCAAGCGAGAATAAATTTAGATACCAACACCAAAATGACACCATCGCTGGGGACATGAAGTTGTGTGAAAATTTTTAACACCATTAGCAATGCATATAGACCCTCGTAAATGCTTCTTATAAATTTTCAAGTGTAAATACGTTGTTGAAACGTCATCTTGTGTCTAGATTTTTAAGAATCAAGTAAAGTTACAAGTTCTGCGTGCAATATTTCCACTTTATGTTGCTTTTTGCACTAAGTTTACATCATCAAAGTTAAATATGGGTAAAGAAGGGTTAAATATATGAATGTTTGCATGAATTTAGTGTTGACACACATTTGATAGATAAATTTTAGTGCATTTACACAACTAAGGTGAAAATCCTTAGTGACGACTCTGTATTGAATGATTTTTTGATAAATACAGTGTCTTAACCTTTGTAAATTGTAATTTATCACTAATATTTGCAAACTGGAAGGAAGAATAATTCATAAGGAAGAATAATCTGGAAATTTGTTGGAGATAAGAAATCAAGAAGGGAGTTATCAATTGTGGAAACTGATCAACCTGTCATTGAAGATTGCCATACTTCCTCAAGTGCTTCGGAATCAGGTAGTATTTTTGTAAAGTTTAATTCTCCATTTGGAGAGGGGCCTTATTTTCTATTTGAAAATTGTTCATCTCAGTTTTTCCCTGTGTTCTCCAAAGATAATAGGATCTTCCAAGAAATAGAATTTTTAGAGAACATTCATTTTGAGAATTGCTTTCTTGTTCCCCACAATCCCTGCACTCCTCATCATTATGTTTCTCCTGTAAGACCATATCCCCAAAAAAATATGGCCCAGCCCCACCCAGACCTCTATTTGTTGTAAACACTTTTGGTCCTATAGATAACAGAGGCATGGGTTATGTTTGTGGAGCCTATTTTCATGTTAGAGTATGGTACACCTTCCATGTGTTACACTCGGGTATTTTTATGGCGGTCCCGCTCGTTGGTGAGCGGGTCAGGGGGTTCGGGGGGTGGAAGCCCCCCGATGAAAGGGGGTTGGGGGGCGAAGCCCCCGAAGCAAATTTTCATGGGTGGTTCATTAACCCATGGGAAATGGGTAACCGTCATGGGCTGTTTTTGGGCCCATGGTTTTTTCGGTATTTTACCCATTGTTTTGATACCCACGGTTTTTTGCCCTTGGTTTTGATACCCACGGTTTTGTATCAAACTGCTTAAGGAGATTTCTATTTATATGGTCTTATGCATATGATAGATGTACAAGCAAATGTATTACAGATGTGTTTTGAATTCAGGTTTGAATTCTGTAGAGTTTGTTGAGCATAGCTCCAAACGGATATGGGTATTGTATTGAGAGAGTGAAGGCTTGTAATAAAATCTGAGCAAGTGATTCTTGGTGGACGTAGCCCAAATTGGGTGAACCACATTAAATATTGTCTCTCTGTGTTGTGTTATTTATTCTGCACTTTTATTTGAGATCTGTAATAATTTCTGCATATTAGTTTCTACTGTTGCGATTCTGTGAGGTATTATTCCGCATATTTAATCTCTTATTTCCTAACAATTGGTATCAGAGCCTGGTTTGGTTTGCTGAAGTGTTGAATCGCAGGGAAAGTTTTTTAGCTTGAGTGGGAGCTATGGCAGATGAAGGAAGATCTAGGGTTGATAAATTCAACGGGCAGAATTTCAGTCTTTGGAAGATGCAGATGGAAGATTACCTTTATCAAAAGGATCTTTATACTCCGTTGTCTAAGAAGGTGAACAAACCCTCAAGTATGACAGATGCGGAATGGGATTTGTTGGATAGGAAAGCACTTGGAACAATCCGGCTGAGTCTTGCATCTTCGGTATTATTTAATGTCTCAAAGGAAAAGACTACAAAAGATCTAATGGATGCATTAGGGAAGTTGTATGAAAAACCCTCTGCCTCTAATAAGATATTTTTAATGAAAAAGTTGTTTAATATGAAGATGTCTGAGAATAGTTCAGTAGCATATCATTTAAATGATTTCAATATGGTTGTGAATATGCTAGCTTCGGTTACAATAGAATTTGATGAAGAAGTTAGGGCTTTATTAATTCTGTGCTCTTTACCTGAGAGTTGGAACAACCTGGTAATGGCGGTAAGTAACTCGATTCCAGCTAACTCAAAGTTGAAGTTTGAGGATGTTGTAGGGGTGATTCTAAGCGAGGAAATGCGAAGAAGAAGCTCTGGGGAATCTTCTACTTCAGGGAATGCTTTGACAGTGGAAACTAGAGGGAGACAGAAGAATATAGGAAACCGTGGAAAATCAAAAGATCGGGCAAGGTCAAAATCCAAGAACAAGATTGTATGCTGGAATTGTGGAAAGCCTGAGCATGCAAAGAAGGACTGTTGGGAGCTTCGGGATAAGAAGAAACAACATGAAGAAAACAAGGAGGCAAATGTGGCATCGGGTAATGTATGTCAGGATGCTTTGATTCTTTCTTTGCATAATATTACTGAATCTTGGGTTTTAGATTCAGGGGCTTCTTTTCATGCTACTCCACATAGGCATTATTTTGTTGATTATGTTCAAGGGGATTTTGGGCATGTTTTTCTTGGTGATGATGAGCCTTGCAGCATAGTTGGAAAAGGTTCTGTTCAGGTTAAGATGTAGAATGGGAATACATGGCTATTGAAGGATGTCAGACATGTGCCTACATTAAGGAGAAATTTGATATCGGCAGGGCAGTTGGGAAGTGATGGTTGCACTGTGATATTTACAGCAGACTCTTAGAAGGTTACCAAGGGTGCTCTTGTGGTGGCAAGAGGTAAGAAGGTTGGAACCTTGTATTTAACCACTGATAATACTAATGATTGTAATCTTGTGGCTTCAGATGCAGATACAACATTATGGCATTATAGGCTCGGTCATATGAGCCATAAGGGCATGAACATCATAAAGAAGAATTTTCCTGGATATACAGAAACATGTTTGGATTTCTGTGAAAACTGCATATATGGGAAACAGAAGCGAGTAAGGTTTCTCAAGGTTGGACCTACGAAGAAAGAGAGTAAGTTAGAGCTGGTACATTCTGATGTGTGGGGGCCGGCTCAGGTATCATCTCTTGGGGGTTCAAGTTATTATGTTACTTTTATTGATGATGCAACAAGGAAAGTTTGGGTTTATTGTATTAGACACAAATCTGATGTATTTGAAACTTTTGTTAAATGGAAAGCCTTGGTAGAGAATGAAACAGGTCTTAAGCTAAAATGTCTCAGGTCAGATAATGGAGGGGAGTATTGCAGCAATGAATTTAATGATTACTGTTCTAAGAATGGAATCCGCAGGCAAAAGACGGTTCCAGGAACTCCGCAGCAGAATGGGGTATCAGAAAGGATGAACAGAACTATAATGGAACGTGCTAGGAGCATGAGATTACATGCAGGATTGCCTCTTTCTTTTTGGGCAGAAGCGGTGAGCACAACTGTGTACTTGATAAACAGAGGACCCTCAAGTGCTTTGGATCGAGGCATACCTGAGGAGGCATGGTACGGTAAGAAAGTTGATTATTCATATAGACAAGGATGATAGGACCAAGCTAGAGGCTAAATCAGAAAAATGTACTTTCATTGGTTATGGTGGTGATGACTTTGGGTTTAAATGTTGGAGTATTAAGGACAAGAAAATCATTCGGTCTAGGGATGTGGTCTTTAATGAGAAAGTCATGTATAAGCAACAGTTGCAGGAAAACAAGGAAGAATCCAAGAAAGAATATGTAGTGGTAGAGGATCTTCCGGATGGGAAAGTGACCCATGAATCAGTTCAGGAACCTATTCAACAGGAACCCCAAACTCCTACAGTGAGGAGGTCTTCTAGGGTAAGAAAAGAACCTGAACGGTTTTCTCCTTCTCTTTATTATTTATTACTCACTGATAGTGGAGAGCCAGAGAGCTTTGATGAAGCAATGCAGGTAGATGCTAGTAAGAAGTGGGAGCAAGCCATGGATGAGGAGCATAAGTCTCTTATGGAGAACCAGACTTGGGATTTGGTGAAGCTACCGGAAGGCAAAAGAGCATTGCAGAACAAGTGGGTTTATAGAGTTAAAGATGAAGAAGGAGGAAAGAAAAGATATAAGGCCCGGTTGGTGGTCAAGGGGTTTGCACAGAAACAAGGTATAGATTTTGATGAGATTTTTTCTCCTGTAGTAAAAATGACTTCTATTAGAACTGTTCTTGGAATAGTGGCAGCAGAAGACTTGCACTTAGAACAGTTAGATGTAAAGACTGCTTTTCTCCATGGTGATTTGGAGGAGGAGCTATATATGTAGCAACTAGAGGGCTATGAGGTCAAAGGTAAAGAGGAGATGGTGTGTAAACTGAAGAAGAGCTTGTATGGCTTAAAACAAGCTCCACGTCAATGGTATAAGAAGTTTGATAGCTTCATGATGGAGCAAGGTTATATTAGATGTCATTCTGACCATTGCGTGTATACAAAGAAATTTGAGGATGGAAGTTATATTATCCTGTGTTTGTATGTTGATGACATGTTGGTTGCAGGTAAAAACATGCAGGAAATAAAAGTACTCAAGAAACAGCTAAGTGAATCCTTTGATATGAAGGATTTGGGGGCAGCTAGACAAATCCTTGGTATGAGGATAACTCGGGATAGGAAGGAACGGAAGTTGACTTTATCTCAGGAAGAGTACATTAAGAAGGTATTGGACATGTTTAACATGTAGGATGCTAAACCGGTTGGGACTCCTTTGACAGGCCATTTCAAGTTATCAAAGGAGCAGTGTCCCAAGACAGAGCAGGAAAGAAACCAGATGTCAAAGGTACCTTACTCATCAGCAGTTGGCAGTTTGATGTATGCTATGGTGTGCACTAGGCCTGATATTGCCCATGCAGTGGGAGCTGTGAGTAGATTTATGAGTGATCCAGGTAACGAGCATTGGCAAGCAGTAAAGTGGATCTTTTGGTATTTGAGAGGAACCATGGGGACAGTTCTGTGCTACAGTGGATCAGACACCACTTTACGTGGTTATGTAGATTCAGACGTGGCTGGAGATGTAGACAGCAGGAGGAGCACAACAGGTTATATTTATATTGTAGGTGGGACAGCAGTGAGCTGGATTTCACGACTACAGAAGCTGGTGGCTTTGTCAACCACGGAGGCTGAGTATGTTGCTGCCACAGAGGCAAGCAAAGAGATGATTTGGCTACAACAATTACTTGAGGAGTTGGGGCATAAGCAAGAGGAATGTAAGCTATATAGTGATAGTCAGAGTGCTATACACCTAGCTAAGAACTCTGCTTTCCACTCTAGGACGAAGCATATATAGTTGAGATATCACTTCATCAGGACAGCTTTGGAGGAAGATAAGTTGAAGTTGGAGAAGATTCATACCAATCAGAATCCTGCAGACATGACGACCAAGGTGGTCACAAGGGATAAACTAAAGCTATGTTCAGCTTTGGTTGGCCTTCACGGATGATAGTGAAGGGTTGAGAAGCTTGCTCAGTGGAAACTAGTCTCCAAGTGGGAGATTGTTATGTTTGTGGAGCCTATTTTCATGTTAGAGTATGGTACACCTTCCATGTGTTACACTCGGGTATTTTTACGGTGGTCCCGCTCGCTGGTGAGCGGGTCAGGGGGTTCGGGGGGTTGAAGCCCCCCGATGAAAGGGGGTTCGGGGGTGAAGCCCCCGAAGCAAATTTTCATGGGTGGTTCATTAACCCATGGGTAATGGGTAACCGTCATGGGCTGTTTTTGGGCCCATGGTTTTTTCGGTATTTTACACATTGTTTTGATACCCACGGTTTTTTGCCCTTGGTTTTGATACCCACGGTTTTGTATCAAACTGCTTAAGGAGTTTTCTATTTATATGGTCTTATGCATATGATAGATGTACAAGCAAATGTATTACAGATGTGTTTTGAATTCAGGTTTGAATTCTGTAGAGTTTGTTGAGCATAGCTCCAAACGGATATGGGTATTGTATTGAGAGAGTGAAGGCTTGTAATAAAATCTGAGCAAGTGATTCTTGGTGGACGTAGCCCAAATTGGGTGAACCACGTTAAATATTGTCTCTCTGTGTTGTGTTATTTATTCTACACTTTATTTGAGATCTGTAATAATTTCTGCATATTAGTTTCTACTGTTGCGATTCTGTGAGGGATTATTCCGCATATTTTATCTCTTATTTCCTAACAGCATGGCTGGATATCCAAATGTTGTGCCCCAAGATGTTAGAAATAGATTGCCTAAATTTCAAGGAAATAATACCATTACTGGGGATCAACACTTAAATATTTTTTTCAATATGATGGAAGACTTTGAGATTGAATTTGAGGATTTGTACATAAAGTTGTTTATTCATACTCTAGAGGAAGATGCATAGGACTAGCATAAATCTTTGCCAGACAACTCCTTTGATTCAGGACATAGATGAAGAATTATTTTAGTTTCCAATATGGAGATAAAATAGACCCTAGGTTTCTTTTATCATAATTTGAAAATATAAAAAATAATCCTAATGAGTCTGTTCATGACTTCAATACAAGGTTCAATAAGACCCTAAATAGGCTACTTGTGATCTTGAGGCCAAGTGATGTTTCTTGTTTAATAAAATACTTTGATGCTTTCGATAAGAAAACTGCATATTATTTAAGAGACAAGAACCCAACAAAATTGAGGCAGGCCTTCACCATGGGTTTGAAGATTGAGAATAAAATCAAGGAAATTGGTAAACATCCTAAGAGAGAAGGAATCAAGCTGATCAATCCACATAAGTTTCAGTTAAGTAAAACTATGGATCTAGAGGAGGTTGTAACAACTTTGGCCAGAGCTGTTAAGGAAATTTCCTATAAACTAGCCAGAGCAGAGAAGGGGATTGGAGAAGGTTCTCAGGGCCAGCATAGGCCACAAGGTAAAGAAATATTTTACAATCATCCTAGAGGTGATCAGAGATCTGATGATAGAGGAAAATGACTCATGGGATCAAAAAATAGACAGCCCTAAACACATGAGAATAGAATTGTTCATGATCCTTTTAGTGCTAGAGCTGATTTTGTGGAAGAAGCCAATGAAATTGAGTGTTATGATAGATATTTCTTGCCACATGCCCCATGTGATGAAGACAAATAAGTTGAGGAAGCTAATGATGACACTGATTATGATGTGTGCATGGTGGGGTGCTCTACAAGTTCACAGAAAGGAGCAACTTGGACTGAATTAATCAGTGTCAGACCTACTGTAGATTTATAGGATTTCATCTACCAAGTATTACCCCTTCCTCCCTCTCATACTTTTGAAATAGATATGGTACAAGCTTTTGAATTTCCTTGTAATGATTTTGAACACTTAATGACACTAATGATTAAAAATTATGATGGAGGAATCCCTTCTAAGGAGGATAGGTAGTTGCTAATGAATGTTGTAGTTGGCCATGAAAAGGAATATAACAGTAGGAGTAAATTTTTCAAAGGGGCAGGGCCTCAAGCCAACCCAAAAACTCCAGTTCTCTGCAACATCTCAAAAGAAAATCCTATGAAAGATACATCTGCAAAAATCCTCGTGTCCCCAAGTAGAATTGGTATCCCTGCCCATGCTCAGAGCATGAAAAATCCTTTTTTTTCAGATGAGTTTGTCAGTCTTCCTCCAAATGCTTCTTTTCCCAAATACATTCCTTATGACATTGCCTAAGTCTTGAGTAAGATCAAGATTTATTTTCCAATTGTTGAGTTTTTTAGCATTCCTGAGCACAAGAAAAGGGCCTTTGAGTATTTGGGATTGAAATAAGCAAAGATTACCCAAGGTAGAAATGTAAACAATTTTGAGACTCCTCCTACCATCTTAGAGTTGGAAAAACCCCAGTACTAGAAGAACTTGGTGAGCCACCTGAATTATATTTGGGATCATCCTTGGTTGATTCCCAACTAAATGTAGATAGATTTTTCACCACTTTGATTATTAAGGACAAGTTGTTACACAATTGTATGTTTGATTATGGATCATCATGCAATGCTATGCCTCTTGAGGTCACGAATGAATTAGATATCAAATTGACAACCACTTATGGGAAGTGCACTGACATGGCTTCAAAAGAGGTGCTAGTGGCTGGATGTGTTAACGGTCTGATAGTGCAACTTGTAACTTACCTAGACAAGAACTTAAAATCAGATGTTTTTATTGTTGATTTCCTTTCCAAATTGGAATGTTGTTATTAAGAAAGTGGTCTGCTAGTGTGAGCGGTAGTGTGCAAATGGATATGTATTTTGCCACTATACATATTGAGGGCAGCCTTGTAAATTTATATGGTGAAAATAAGATGATACATCTCATTGAGGATCCCAATAATGCTTCCTATGAAGTGTTATACACTGACATTGATGAAAATAACTTTGTTGGATTTTCTGATGGTAAAGAGTACAAAATTGATCAATGCAAGTCTCTTAATCAGGTAGGTTCTCCTTGTAATTTGTTGTTTGATAGGGCTTACTCTAAATTTGGAAATGGTGCTGGTATTGTTATGATATCTCAAGGTCAGGAAGAGTTTCTCTTCTCTTTTAAACTCAGCTTTGCATGTACTAACAATATTGCTGAATATGAGGCACTGTTATTGAGTTTAAGAAATGCTTGGAAATATGGTATTAGAGACATCATTGTTAAAATATAGTTAGAGCTAATTGTCAATCAGGTTAGAAAAATTTATGAAACAAAAAATCAGGGAATGAAGTAGTATAAGCATGCAATCTGGGATTTCATTGAGATGTTTGAATCCTTTAACATAATACATCACGATAGGAAGTGAAATACTCTAGCAAATGAATTGGCCGTATTGGGGTCCAGATTTGAAAACTATACTATATCCCCCTATTATGAGTATAATGTTGAGGTATTGACTAGGATATCTATTCCTGACAATGTTAAACACTGGCAAGTGTTCGAATATGATGCTTAGGAACAAAGGTTTTTATAGAACCAAGGAGAATTTGTTGATCAACGTATAGATTAGGAGCCAATGGTTTGTGCGGCTAATGGGAAGGATACTCTATTTAGCAAAGACATCATTTAGTTAAAGAATAATACTATTCCCAGAGGTTTGGTAGCACTTGAATCAAACTTTGATAATGTTGATTACATTATACATAGACACACATCATCCTCGAGGGATGTTGAAGAGCATGACCAAGGCATAAAGGATAAACCATGAAAGCTATGGCTAGGTAGCAATATGATCAAGGAAGAAAATCATTCATATGTCCAAATATTGAGGAAATACCATGATTTCTTAGCATGGTCTTATTCTTAACTCAAATCATATAGAGAGGATATTTTACAACACAAAATTCCCTTAGAAGCTTCTTCCAATCCATTTAGGTAGAAATAGTGGCCAATCAATCAATCCTTTACCTAAAGATGCAAGAATAATTGAAAAAATTAAAGGATGGAGGAATCATACATCCCACAAGGTACTCATCATGGGTTACAAACTTGGTACCTGTCAGAAAGAAGAACAGAGATATAAGGCTATGTGTGGACTTTAGAAACCTGAATAGACCATCAATGAAGGATAACTACCCTCTACCAAATATGGGTGATATATTACAATTGGTTACTGGTTCATAATTGTTATCCACCTTGGATGGTTTTTCTGTATATAACTAGGTAGTTTTGAACGAATCAAAGTGAATCAAGACTTCCTTTACCACTCCTTGGGGAACATATGTATATTTCAGAATGCCTTTTTTTCTAATTAATTCCAGAGCCACTTTCCAAGGAGCAATGGATGTATATTTATCTGGCTATATTAATAATTTCATTGTTGTATATCAAGATGAAATGCCTATTTTCTCCAGAAAAGGAGTGACCACCTACAACACTTAGAAAATATGTTGTTAAAATGTAGGGAGTATGGTATTTCGCTAAATCCCAGGAAGTGTCGTTTTGGAGTTTAGAAAGCAAAGCTAATTGGAAACATTATGTCAAAGGAAGGGGTAATGATTGATCCTGAAAGGGTAGAGGCCAACAACAAATTCCCCATTCTAAGAACCAAGAAGGGAATTTAATATTTTTTGGGTAGATTACTTTTATTAGGATATTTATCTCCAACTAGCATGCTGAAAAAGGACCAAAGTATCAAATAGGAAGAGGTAGCTATTCAAGCTTTTGTTGGGATCAAAGAAGCATTAAAGAATGCCCATGTTTTAGCAGCTCTGGATTATAAGAAGGCTTTCCAAATGTTTTATTTTTCTTCAGAAAATACTATTGCATCTGTGTTGTTGCAGAAGGATGATGAGGAAGTTGAAAGAAAAATTTCCTTTATTAGTAAGGCATTACAAGGAGCTGAGCTAAAATATACTATCATGTAGAAGCAAGCATTTTCTCTCATAAAAGTAAAAAAAGGTCATTAGGCCATATATTCTGAGTTCCAAAATCGTTTCCTGTGTTCCCCACACCATGGTGAAAGATATCCTATAGGAAATGGAGGTCTCAAGCAAGAGATGCCAATGGGTAAACAAATTGCAAGAGTATGATATGGATATCTAAACAACAAAATTGGTCAAAGGTTTGGGCCTTGAAAAACTTATGTCAAAGAGAAATCTATAGACAATGAGGTAAATGAAGCTGAATAAGAAAGGTTGAATTTCCTTGAAAAACTAATAAATTCTAAATTGTACAAGGACATCATTTTTTATCTCAAACATCTACAGTGCCCTGAACATATGAGAAAGAATAAAAAAAGAGCATTTAAGTTAGCTTCCCAAAAATATGTCATTATTTATTGTGTTAGCTTGGAATAACCCTGAGGGGGTTCTCTTAAGATGCATTACTGAAGATGAGGCCCCTAAGATGATTGCTGATCTTCATGGAGGAGTTTGTGGGGGGAATTTCGCTAGAATAGTCATAGCTCATAAGATCTTAAGGGATGGTTATTGGTGGCCAATTCTCTTCAAGGATACAACTCTATTGATGAGAAGATGTGAAAGTTTCCAACGCTTTTCTGGAAGACTAAAAGCTTCAAGTTCCTTTCCTTTGCAGCCTGTATCAGGTGAAGCCCCATTTAGGAAATGGGGAATGTATTTCATTTGGGAATTTTATGATCCTTCAAGTGCAGGCCATAAATGGATACTAGTGGCCATAGATTACTTCACCAAGTGGGTGGAGGCAATACCCACCAAGAAGGCAACTCACCAAATTGTCATGGAATTTTTCCTGAATCATATCATTTGCATATTTGGGGTACATGCCAAAATAGTTGTTGATAATGCCATGAGCTTTCGAGATAAACATTTGGTTGCCATGTGCCATGAATATGGGATCAATTTGACATATGCTTCCAATTATAATCCCCAAGGAAATGGATAAAAAGAGTCTAGAAATAAAAATTTGTTGAAGATAATTAGAATAACTTTGGATTTGAAAAAAAGGAAGTAGGGTGAGCAGTTAAAATTTGCTATTTGGGCTGATTGAATCACTGTTAAACGAGTAGCAGGAAAAATCCCATTTGACTTGATATATGGAACTCAAACTCTACTGCCCCTATATATGCAATTGTCTTCTTTTCAATTTATTCAATAATTGGAAGATGAAGAGGTTAGTCCCTATGATGCTTGCATAAATTAGATTGTTGAGTTATATGAAGAAATAAGGGAATCTTGTTAGAGGCATGTAAAATTTAGAGAGAAATTGAAGAACTTGTTTGATAAGAAAGTGACTCCAAGAGCTTTCAGTGTAGGAGATCTTGTGCTATTATGGGATAACAAGCTCAAGGATAAGGGCAAGAATGGAAATTTTTATGCATTTTGGATGGAACCTTATTCAATTGACATTCGAATTGCTGAACATACCTTTTTTTATAAAAGACTTAGATGGGGAATTTCTTGAGTTGCTTGTTAATGGTAGGCATTTGAAACATTTCCTTGATTGATTTCTCAGAATCAAGGTATACACCATTGTACAGTGTATAGTCTTCTGGGTTTTTTTTGCTTTTGTGTTTTTCTTTTTTGTTTCTTCCTAGTCTTTGGTGGCTTTTTTGTTTGTTTCTCGGTTCATCCTTGGGGGATTTGGCTCTTATTTTTCTACACTACAAGCTTGTTCTTTGACTTCATTTCCCACGGTCAAAGCATACAAGTGTGTCCCACTTTGTGGCCCTAAATATTTTAAAATCTGACTAGTAAATAAATAATTAAAAATACTATAAAAATTTAAAAAATTAGGTAAATTCTAGATGCCCTGCACTTTGGTATTTATAGCCTCTTAAAAATGCATGTTTGGTCATTTTATATGTGTTTGGTAATGTTTTGGTTGTCAGACATAGTTTGCTGAAAGTACAAAAACTACAAAAAAGTGGGACAGAGTTATATGCTTTGACCCCCCAATGGTTTATTTTTGGCACTTGGTCTACTATTTTTTCTTGTGGAACTCACAGGGAGTGCCCATCCCCAAGTCAGAGCCGATTTTGGTTCTTAATTTGATCTCGCCCTATTTTTCCTTGAAATTCTTCAGTTTATGGGTTCTGTCATCTTTCGTATCTCCCCATATTGATGTATGAAAAATCAATCCTCTATTTGGTTTCTATGATCAATCCATTCCTTTGGTCGAGATCACTTTAAATCTAGATTTTTTTTTCCGTTCCTCAGTCCATGTGGATGAATTTGTAACTTGGCCATAATCTCAGGTTTTTTCCTTTCCTTCCATTTTTGTACAGTCACGTTTTGTTTTCCCTATCATTTTTTTTCCCAAATATCTATGAAAACATGGTCTTTTCTGATTGAATGCGGGTCAGTGGATCACATTTGTGCTTTAACTCATTTCTAAATTCTCTTTCCTAAAAGAAAGATTCATTTCCAAGAGAAAATGGTGATTTTTGTGCATTTTACGGTTTGACGGGTGTGTTTTTCCCCGTCAAGTTTATATCTCAGCATATGTGGAAACGTGGCCCTTTCTAGTTAGATGTGACTCGATGGGGAACTTTTAAAATCTATGGCCCGATTCAACTCAAATCCTATCCATGTGGAGGTCTAGTGCTCATCTAAAAATTCACCTTTTCATTTGACCTTGGAGTTGCATCAAGGAGACACGTGGAGGTTTCCGCTGCCATGCCCAGACTTAGAAATTTTTTTCATGCAGTCGGTGCAGCTTTGGCAGACCATGGACACATGGAAGGTCAGCACTCATTTAAGGATCCACCTAAAGGTCCCACCTAAGTATTATTACCAAGGGGACATGTGGTGATCCCGCACTTGTTTGGGGTCTCGACTTTTGGGGACTATCTCAAAGTTTCACCAGAGAGACACGTGGAGGTTTCCGCTACCTTGCCTAAACTTAGACATTTTTTCCATGCGACCAGTGTAGATTTGGTAGACCATGGACATATGGAGGGCCAACGCTCATTTGAGGATCCACGTTAGGGTCCCACCTTAGCAATTGCACAAAGGGGACACGTGGTGAGCCCGCGCTTGTTTGGGGTCTCCTCTTTTGGGGACCATCTCAAAGGTGCACCAGGGAGACATGCAGAGGCTTCTGGACCGGATCTTCTCTATACTAAAACTTTTCAAGTAACTTTCTAAAGGATTGGGACATGTGGAGGAACCATGCCTATTTGGGGACCTACCCCTAAATTTTATTTTGAAGAAGGGACATGAGGACATTTGGAGGTTTTCGCTCACTCTGCCCTTGCTTGGATTTTTCAACGGCTGATGAAACTTTCTCGAACCCTACACACATGGCACCTTCTGCTAGTCCTTCCAATTTTTAAAAAACTCTTTTGGAATGAGATATGTGGTGAGCCCACACTTTTTTTGGGTATCCGCTTCTGAGGACCATACCAAAGGGTGTGCCAAGGAAACACGTGCAGGCTTCTGCTGGCTCCTTTTTTTCTAAGATTTTTTCGAAGGCCAAAAGGTGTTTTTCTTCAGCCCAGGGCACATGGAAGGCTCGTGCATGTTTGGAAACTCTCCTCTGTACCTCACCTTTGCAGTTTCACCAAGGAAACATGTGGAAAGATCTAAGCTAAATTTGAGAAGGGGAAGAATCAATGGTTAATGTGCATTACATCTATTTTTTTGCCATTTTTACTCCAAGACTCCTAGAGAAGCAAATACTCACTATTTTTTATTAGTTTTTATGAAATTCCTTTTTTTTTTAATCTATAAAGTGCCAATTTAATGGATTTAGAACGTTATTTGTGAGTCCAAGGATTGTTAAGGTTGATATTTTCAATTTGAAATTTCTCGAGCACTTACAAAATTGGGAATTACCATAGAATTTGGATGCGGGACAGAGTTTCAGAGGAAAGAGAAGGAGAAGGATGAAATGATGGAGGTTACAGGTCCAAATGATGAAAAAGGTGTTTCCTTGAGGGTGAAAAGGATTTCCTGTGAGATGTAGCTATACAGAGCCTCTAGAAAATGATTAAAACGAGGATTTCTCACATGAAATAAATAGAATGAATATAAGGACTATAAAGAATTTGTGGCATGACATCCTATTCATAATTAGAGGGTCTGAGAAACATTATTAGTTCATAATTGGTCCACCTGGTAGCTTTTGGATGTGAATTTGTTAAACATCACTTTCTGAGGAAAATTGGTAACAAACAAAGGTCCTTCAAATATTATTCTTTTTGGGGGGGAAATTTGGGATGAATGAGAAAGATAAATGTACAAATACAATGAGAAGACTCTTGAAAAATCTCGGTTGTTTAATTCTTAAGAGAAAATTTGAGAGAGCCCATCTTCTTGAGAGACCAATTTGAGAAACCTGTTAATTTCCTTGCTTTAGATTTCAATCATGTCAAGTTTTTTGTGAGTGTACAACCATTGAAAATATCTGATACTATTAAAAAAAATTCCCTTGCTAATGAATCTAATCAATTTCGAGTTAATTTGTGTCAATCTTTGAGCAATTTTTTTTGTTTTGTTTTTAAATGTCTGCAAGTATTTTTTCTTATTCCTATTGCAATCTTATGTTAAATTCCCTCCCAATTAAACAGGATCTCATCCATGTGACAGTTTAAGTGGCATTTGCATTTCATTTCAAGAAGAGATTTCATCTTGTGACGAGATAAACAATTTAAAATTAGTTCATTTTCATTTGTTGATAAATATTTTCTGTAAGCCTTCGAGTGTATCTTAGGCATGAGGAACCAGGGGTCTTTGATGTTTTATTGAGTCTTTAGATTGATCCTTCGTGTTAAACTCTTAGAGATTGTGTGAAGCTGTGAAAATCTAGGCCTCCATTGATGCACACCTTCTGGTTGAAGGAATATCTTAGCTATTCTGAAGATTTCTATCATTTAGCTTTCACATTGTTGTGAAGTCTCTCAAAGATCTGCTATAATCAATTTTATCCTATTTACTCTCCCACCAAAATTATTGGAAAACCATGAATCCATCCTGAACTAACCCTGTTTGTCTTGTGTGTCCACAAATATATAAATTCTACTACCAAAATATACATAAGCAATAAATATTCTATAATTTCTTTAATAACCTTAGCCCTGTCTAGGAAATATCACCATTCTTTAGAAGTGGCAACTCGTGAGAGTTAAATTATGGTGCATTGATAATATTTTCTTAGGGTCCCCTTTAAAATTTGTGCAAAGAAGGATATCTTCATTATCCTTAATTGATAGAGGTTACAAAACGGGTCCTCTCACCCTAGTCGAAAGGCACAACGTAAAGTGGTAAGCATAGATCAAATCCTTAATGAAGGTGTTATCCATTTCTCCAATGCCCGAGTGACAAAGATTCAGAAAAATACCATCCCTGGATATAAAACAACTCATAATATGATCTTTATGTCTCTCAGTGTCCTGCTAAATATTTGATGTTTCTTGGTTTCCAATGGAGAATCTATTTGGATACCAACAGAGTGTATCTTAGGTGTGACAAAACAAGGATTTCTAATGTTTAATTGAGTCTTTAACACGATCCTTTGTGTTGAATTATTAAAGAATGTGTGAAACCGTGCATCTCTAGGCCTCCATTGATTAACATCTTCTAGTTACAGGAATATTTTGGCTATTTTGAAGCATTCTATCTCTGATTTTTCTAATATTTGTAAAAACTCTCAAAGATATGGTATAATCAACTTTATATTGCATAACTTCTCACCAAAATATTCTCAGATGATGAATACTACATGAACTACCCCTGTTTGTACTGTGTATCCATGAATGAACAAGTTCATTTGCAAAAGTATGCAGAGACAATCAGGTTTAAATTATTGTCTCTAGTAACCCAAACCTTGTCCAGGAAACATCTCCACTCTCTAGTGTGACAACTCATAAGAGTTACATTGTGTTGTATTGATCATATTTTCTCAAGGTGCTCATGAAAATTGTGCAAAGAAGGATATCTTGATATCCTTCACCAACACGGGTTACAGAATGGGTCCTCTCACCCTGGTTTAAGGTGTGACCTAAAGTAGTGAGGGTAGATCAAACCCTTAATAAAGTGCTATCCATTTCTCCAATGCCTGAGTGACAAAGAGTTAGTTGAATCCCCTCCCTGGTGACAAAATAACTCATAATCATGACTCAACTATCTCTAAACATCCTGTAAATTTCGTGATGCTACTCAGACCTCACAAGAGAATCAATTTGGATACCAAGACCTAAGTGGCATCGTTTTCGGGGATTATTTGAACACCGGGACCTATTTATGCGGCAACAACACCCAAGTAGCACTATTTCTGGGGATTATTTTAACACCAGGATCTATTTGTGTGGCAACAACACCAAAGTGGCACCATTGCTGGGGATTATTTAAACATCGAGATCTATTTGTGTGTCAATAACACCGAAGTGGTACTATTTCTGGGGATTTTTTGAATTATAGAGGATTATTTGAACACCGAGACCTATTTGTATGAAAACAACACCTAAGTGGCATCATTGTTAGGGATTATTTGAATTACAGAGGATTATTTGAACACCAAGACCTATTTGTGTGGAAACAACACTGAAGTGGTGCCATTATCCAGGATTATTTGAACATTGGGACCTATTTGTGCAGAAATAACACCGAAGTGGTGTTGTTTTCGGGGATTATTTTTACAAATGCATACACATGCCAACCCTAGTAATGCTTCTTACATTATTTTAGTGCAAATAAGTTGTTTAAATATCATCCTTTCTTAAGAATTGTAATATTTGTGCAAGATTACAAGTTTATTGTGTAGTATTTCTATTTTCTAGTGGTTATTACACTAAATTTACATCAATAGTGATAAATTTGGTTAAAGGAAGGTCAGATCTGTTAAGCTTTGTAGAAATCAAGCATTAATAGACATTTAATAAGGTAATTATAGTGCATCTACACAACTAAGGTCAAAATACTTAGTGGCGACTCCGTGTTGAATCGAAATTTTCGTGATTACTAGTGTTTTAACATGTGTCAAGTTAAATTTTTCATCGATATTTGCAAATCTTGAGGGAAGAAGGTCTTTCTTCACTAGGGGTCCTACTAGAAAGTTATTTCCAAAACTGGGAAAAGAAAATTCAGAAGGAAAAAAAGCATGGAAATTTTATGTATATCAAGAATCAAAAAATGAGATATCAGTTCTGAAAGGTGATCAATCTCTGGTTGTAGATTACAATACCTCTTCAACTGATTCTGAACCAATTAATATTTATATAAATTTGATTTCTCCAACTGGAGATGGGCCATCATTTGTGTCTGAAATGCATGCCTCTCAGTTTTCCCCTGTTTCTTCCAAGGTTGATAGGATTTTCCATGAATCTGAGTCAATAGAGGATATCTATTTTGAGAGTTATACTCCTATGCTCCAAAGACCTCTCGTTCCCTATCATTTTCTTTCTCCTATAAATTCACTACCTTAAGGCAATATGGCCAAACCTCCACCTAGACCTCCTTTTATTGTCAACACTTTTGGACCTATAGATTTCAGAGGTATGGATGGATATCCTAATATGGTGACACAAAATGTCAAAAATAGGTTGCCAAAATTTCAAGGGAATGATGCCATCATCGGTGACCACCATTTAAGACCCTTTGTCAATATGATGGAAGATTTTGAAATTGAGTTTGAAGACGTGTATTTATAAATGTTTATTCATAGTCTTTAGGAGTACGCACGTGACTTGTACAAGGATTTACTAGATAATTCAATAGATTCATAGACCGAGATGAAAAATACCTTTAGATTGCAATATGGGGATAAGACAGATCCCAGGATCCTTGTATCTAAATTTGAAAATATAATGAAAAATCCAAATGAATTTTTCCATGACTTCAATACTCGGTTAAATAATACCTTGAATAGGCCACCTATAATCCTAAGGCCAAGTGATGAGTCCTGTTTGATAAAATATTTTGACACTTTTGATAAAAAGGTTGCTTATGACTTGAGAGATAAAAACCTAGCAAAATTGAGGAAGGATTTCACCATGGCCTTACAAATAGAAAATAATATTAAAGCAGTTGGAAAACCTCCTAAGAGGGAAGCTGTTAATTTGATCAATCCTAAAAATCCTCAATCATGCAAGGTTGTGGATCTGGAAGAGGTTGTAAAAACTTTTACTAGAGCAGTTGAAGATATATCCTATAAACTGGCCAGAGAAGAAAAGGGGATAGGAAAAATTTCCCAGGGTCAGCACAAGCCACATGGTCAGGAGAGATTTGGAAATCATCCTAGAGGTGATCACAGACCATATGACTAAGGGAAAGGGTCCATGGGGTCAGGAAATACACATCCTCAACCCTGGGAGAATAGATTGGATCCTGATCCTTTGACTTCCATCATTTCTGTTGTGAAGGAGGCCAATGTTATTGAGTCGTGTGATAGGTGTTTCTTACTACATTCCCCACGTGATGTAGATCAGGAATTTGAGGAAGGTGATGATTATGAGACATATGATGATCTGTGCATGATGGAGTGCCCTGTAAACTCATGGTAGGGGGAAACCTTAACTGAATTGATAAGTTCCAGAATTGTTGAAAACTTCTAGGATTGTGTTCACCGGGTATTGCTTCTTCCTCCTATTAATAATTTTAAAATTGATATGGTGCAAGAATTTGATTTACATAATCATGATTTTGAATACTTAAGAGCCTTGATGATTAAAAAGTATGATTGAGGGATCCCTTCTGAAGATGACATGAAACTTTTGAGGAATGCAGTAGTTTCTCAAGAGAAATAATATAACACCAGAAGTAAGGTTGTCAAAGGGGAAGGGCCAAAAACCAAGTCAAAAGTTCTATTTCTTACCAATATCTGGAAGGAAACCCCTAAGAAGGATACATTTGGCAAAGGCCTAATTACCCCAAATAAAACCTGTACTCCTGCCCATGCCCAGACTCTACAAAACTGTGGTGAATCTCCCTCCTAATACTGTCCTACCCAAATATGTTCATTGTGACATAGTAAAAATCTTGAGCCAGATCAAGGTCACTGTTCCCATTGTTGAATTACTCGGGATCATAGGAAAAGGGCATTTGAATATTTGGGATTTAAAGAAGAGAAAATTACCTAGGGAAAAAGTGTGGAAGATGTAGAGGTTCCTCCTATTATTGCAGAATTAGAAATACCACAGGTATTGGAGGAACTAGGAGAATCACCTGAGGTGTATTTGGGAACTTCTCTGGTTGAATCTCAGCTTACTATGGATCCATTTTTTACCACTTTGATTATTAAAGATAGGCTAGTACATAACTGCATGTTTGATTCAGGAGCCTCATTTAATGTAATGCCTCTTGAGGCCATGAATGAGTTAAATATCAAGGTAACAACAGCTTTTGGGAAATGTTCGGATTCAATATAAGTGCCAATATTTGGGTATGTCAAGGGATAAGTAGTGCAATTGGCATATTTTCTTGGAAGATGCTTAACCATCAATGTGGTTATTGTGGACTGTCCTACCAAATGGGGGATGCTATTATCCAAAAAGTGGGTAGCTAGTCTGGGTGGAAGTTTACAAATGGAGATGTCATAGGAAACCATACCAATTGAGGGGAACCTTGTAAAGTTGTATAGTGAGAATTAAATTTTACATCTCATTACCGACCGTAACAATGCTTCTTATGAAGTATTATACGCAGACATGGATCTCAACAAATTTTTGGGTTATGCTGATTTTAAGGAGCATAAAATTGATGAGTGCAAGTATCCTGAGAAGATTAGTTCTCCCTGGACTCTAATGTTTGATGGGGTTTGTTCTAGATCTGGTAAAGGCACAAAAGATAAACCTTAGAAAATATTACTAGGTAGCAACTTGGATAGAGAATAAAAACAAGCATATTTCCATTTGTTAAAAAAGTATTGATACTTCTTGGCTTGGTCGTACTTAGAATGATAGGCACTTGAAACATTTCCTTGATTAATTTCTTATATTCAAGGCATGCATCATTGTACAATGTATATTCTTTTGTTTTTCTTCTATTTTAACATTTTTCTATTTCGGTTTCTCCTGGTCCTTGGTGACCAGTTCTTGTTGGTTTCTTGGTTCGATCTTGTGAGGATTGGTTACTATTTTTATACTTTGTAAGCTTGTTCTTGACTCCATTTCTCAATTTATTTTGTGGTACATGGTCTATTTTTCTTATGGCACTCGTAGGGAGTGACCATCCCCAAGTTGGAGCCTATGTTGGCGGTCAATTTAATCTCACCATGTTTGTTCAAAATTTCTCATTTCGCATGGTTTTAAGTATTATTTGTCTCCCTGTATGGACGCCTGAAAGCTATCTAATTCATTTGGTTTCCATTGTTAGTTCTTTCCTTGGATCATGGATCACATTGAGTCTTGGTATTCTTTATAGTCTTCTCTCCATGGGGAAATTTTTTTAATTTGGACATGAATGTTGCAGTTTACCCTTCCTTTTATTTTTCCATGGTCATGTTTTCCCTGTCAAATTTTATCCCAACACCCGCAGATACTTGTTATTTTCTGATTGGATGTGGCATGGTGGGTATTACATTTGTAAAAAATTCCCAATTGGTCCCGTTGATCCGATGAATTCTAATTGGCTACTCAATGATATAAAGCAGTAGAGAAATTTCTTATTTTTTCCTTGAAGGTGTACATGTGTTGTAAATTGAGCAGTTGCGGGAAAGCGGACCTTTTTGTGTTTTAAGGTGTTATGGAAAAAAAGGTAAAAAGGTTAAATAAATGCCTAAGGCCCACAAGAGGACATGTGGCTGATTTTAAGTCAAAAGCGGGAAGGTGGGCTATCAGAGAACTTTCAACTTTTTGGGCTTTGTTTTGAAAAAGAATAAAAGTCAAAAAGTAAGCTGTAGCCCCGTCAACACACAAGAAAGCCACACGTAAATCCTATATCAAAAGTGGATGGGTGGGCCAAATTTTCCAAAATTACACACTTTTTTTAAGTGATGCAAAATTTTAAAAGCACCCCCATGCCCACTTTAACTTAAATATTTTGCACATGGAGGGCCCACTTCTGTTTGAGGACCTACCCCTGAATTTTACTTTTGAAAGAGCACCGAAGAGACACTTGGATTTTTCTACTGGATTTTCCCATACTTAGACTTTTCAGGTATTCAATTCAACTTTCTCATACCCTAGGCACATGTCACCTTCCACTGGTTCTTAAAATTTTTCAACGGCCAGTACAAATTTTCCGGGCCGAGACACATGGAGAGACCACACTTGTTTGGGGTCTCCACTTTTGGGAACCATATCAAAAGTGTGCCAAATAGACACGTGGAGGCTTCTGGTAGCTCCTCTTTATACTAAGAATTTTTCAATGGTCAAGGGAATTTTCTTGGGCCTATGGCATGTGGAGAGCCTCCACTCGTTTGAGGTTCCACCTCTAGACTCCATCTTTTAAGTTGCGCCAAACAAACATGTTAAAGCTTCCGCTCGACATTCCCAAGCTTTAACTTTTTAGCAACTGGTGTAAATATCTTGGGTTCTGGCATGTGGAGGGCTCGCACTCATTTGAGGAACTTGCCTCTCAACTTCATCTTTGCAATTGTGCCAAGGAAACACTTGGAGGATTTCGATAGCTCCTATTTACACTTGTACGACTTAGAATCATAGCACAGATATGTGGTATAACCCATGTAAGGACACCCATTTCTGAGAGGCATGAATGTAGGTATCTATTTCTCAAGGTGTATTCTTGAAGGTGGAAAGGATTTCTTGTAAGATCAAGCCATATGGAGCCACCTAATAATTATTAAAAAGGGTATTTCTCACACAACAAAATCAAAGAATGATTAAAAATATTGTCAAAATTTGAGGGACTGAGAAACGTGATCAGTTCATGATTTATCCACCTGAAAACTTTTGGGTGTAAATTTGTTAAAGATCACTTTCTGGAACAAACTTTTAACAAACAAAGGATTCCTTGAATATTCTTATTTTGGGGGGAAAATTTGGGATGAGTCAGAGATTGAAATTATATAAATGCAATGAGAATACTCTTAGATATGGGGGTTAATTTTTATAATAAAGTTTGAGAAAAACCATTTTCTTATGAGACTGTGTGAGAAACCTATTTATTTTCATGTTTTATAGATTTAATCACATCAAGATGGTTGGAAGTGTACATCCGTTGACAAGCTTTGAGATTGCTAAAGAAACTCTCCCCTGTTGATGAATTTAATGAAACTTGAAATGAATTTTTGTTGATCATGAGCACAATTTTGTTTTCTCTTATTTTAGAATGTTTTCAAAGAGTTTTTCTTGTTCATGTTGCAATCTTATGTTAAAATCTCTCTAAGTCACACAATATCATCCATGTTTTATTATTGTGGCATTTGCAATTTCATGATGAGAAGAGCTTTCATGTTGTGATGCAAATAAACAATTTAAAACCACTTTACTTTCATTATGTTGATAAAAAAAATTTGTAAGTCTATGAGTGTATCTTAGGTGTGACAAACCAGGGATTTATAACATTTAATTTAGTCTTTAACATGAGCCTCTGTGTTGAATTATTAAAGAATGTGTGAAACCTTGCATCTCTGGGCCTCGATTGATTCGCATCTTCTAGTTTAAGGAATACTTTGGCTATTTTGAAGCATTATGTTTGTGATTTTTCCAATATTTTTAGATTCTCTCAAAAATTTGGTATAATCAAATTCATCTTTCTTAACTTCCCACCAAAAATTTATCATACGATGAATCCTACATGAACTACCCCTGTTTGTACCGTGTATCCACAAATGAAAAAATTTCATTGCCAAAGTATGAAAACACAATCATGTTTCAATTATTGTCTTTAGTAACCTGAACCTTGGCCATGAAACATCTCCACTATCTATTGTGACAACTCATGAGAGTTATATTGTATTTTATTGATCATATTTTATCAAGGTTCTCATGAAAATTGTGCAAAGAAGGATCTCTTGATATCCTTCACCAACAAGGGGTTACAGAATGAATCATCTCACCCTAGTTGAAGGCACGACATAAATTAGTGAGGGTAGATCAAACCATCAATAAGGTGTTATCGATTTCTCCAATGCCTGAGTGAATTAGATTCAGCTGAATTGACTCCCTAGCTACAAAATGACTCGTATAATGATTTGTCTGTCTCTAGGCATCCTTCAAGTTTCGTGATGCTTCTTAGCCCTCGTAGGAGAATCAATTTGGATACAAACATATGCAATAGGGGATGATATTTCTAGATGAATATGCACATGTAGGAGCTATAGGGACAAGTTACTGATCTCATAGGAAAATTTACCCACCTTACAAGGAGACATGGAAATGGGGATGTAGACCTAGATAATGAAACTGAAGAAGAAATTCCATTAATGAAGGAAGAAAAAGATGAAGAATAAAATGAGAGAGATGAAAAAACCGTGAATGAGAGACAATTCGAGGAGATATTGATCCAAGATTTAGAGGGAAATAATGACAATATCAAGAATAATGCTCCTGATTATGGTGGAGGGTTACCACCAGAGGAGTTTATTGACTGGTTGAATCACATGAATTTTTTTTTTTGAGTGGAAAACCCTTTGAGAGGATAAGAAAGTTAATTTTTCATGCACTAAGTTTTCTGAACATGCATTGATCTGGTGGGATCACCTACAAAATGAAAGAAAATGGAATGGAAGGGAAAGATTCAAAACAAGAATAAAGTGGTAAAGAAGTTGAAAGAAGACTTTATTCCTATAGATTATTCTTAGACAATATTTTGAAGGTTCTAAAACCTAAGACAAAAGGATCTCAGAATTTAGGAGTATACCAATGAATTTTACAAGGTTTCAATTAGGGTGGAACAAGGAGATTATGAAGAACAGAAGGTTACATAGTATATAAATAGGTTGAGTTACATCATACAAGATGAGTTCGGTATGCTCCATATCTATGGTGTGGATGATGCTTATCAACTCACATTAAAGGAAGAATAAATGTAGAAGATTAATAATTTTAGAAGAGGTGTGAAGATAGAGCCATCATCATCTCCAATGAGAAGCACAAGTAGTTTTGAATCTACAAATGATGAATCCTCTAATGTAGAAGCGCAAGAAGATTTTTTTCAAAGTTTTGGTAACTATGAAAGAGGTAGGGGGTTTTAGAGGGGAATAGGTTATAATGGAGGATAGAGATGGAATATCCCATAAAGGAAATATACATGTTACAGATGTTGTGAAGAGGGGAACATATATTTTGAGTGTTTGCACTATCCTACACAAGATATATGGCGAGGAAATCAACCACAAGTAAATTTGGTTGAGCTGAAGAGGAAGAAGAAATGGAGGTTTTAACAGACTTGAGTGAAACCCTCATGATAAGGAGGATGATGATTTCCCCAAGGAAGGAGAAATAACAATATGTTGTTAGTGTTGATTCATGTATACAAAAAAATATATTTTGAATAAGATGCACCTCTTGAGGGAAGGTATGTAAAATCCTTATTGGTGGTGGTAGTTGTGAAAATATGGTTTCAAATGTGATAGTTGATAAACTCAATCCAAAACATGAGAAGAACCCATATCCCTATCGTATATGATGGTTTAAGAAAGGGAATGAGGTAACAATAGATAAAATATGCTTTATAAAGTTTTTTATTTGAAATACCTAAAAGGATGAGGTTTGGTTCTTTGTTATCCCAATGGATACATACTATATATTACTAAGGAGGCGTTGACAATACGAGAGAAAGGTTACACATGATGAATGGAAAAATACATATAATTTTTGGAAGTATGGTGTAAAGGTGGTATTGTTACCTTTCAAGAAAGAAGAGAAGAGTGAGGGCTTATTGGATGCAAAAGAGTTTGTTACAAAAATCAAAGAAGTTGGCTGGTGCTATGCACTGATGTCAAAGAAGGTGGAAATAGAGGATTTTAATATAGCTTTTGTCACGGAAAAGGTACTAATAGAATACAAATATGTCATACCAGATGAGCTACGAGATGGGTTAACTTTGAAGCGATATATTCAACACCATATTGATTTGATCCCAGGATAAACCATTCCCAACCAGGAAGCCTATCGGATGAGTCCGACACAGAGTGAAGAGTTGAACATACATGTGACAGATCTAATACTTAAAGGGTTAATGAGAGAAAACATGATTTCATATGCAACTCCGGCACTATTGAATCCCAAAAAGATGGAGACTAGATAATATGTGTAGACAACAGGGCCATAAATAAGATCATAATTAATTATCGGTTCCCAATTCCAAGATTGGATGATATAATGGATGTGCTTGCAAGAGCTTGATATTTTAGAAATATTGAATTGTGGAGTGGGTACTACTAGATCCAGATCCATAAAGGGGATGAATGGAAAATGGATTTCAAAGAAAAGAAGGATTTTTCTATTGGATGGTGATGCAATTTGGGCTATCAAATGCACCTAGTACATTTGTGAGGCTAATGAATAGAATACTCCAAGAATACAATGGTAATTTTGTTGTTGTCTATTTTGATGATATTTTGATATTTAGTAAGAAAGTGGAGGAACAATTGTTACAAATGAAATTGGTGTTAGACTTGTTATGTAAAGAGAGCCTATATGAAAACTTAAATAATTGTATATTTATTCAAAATATTCTTGTTTTTTTGGGGTTTCATATCAAAGGATGGGATGACGATGGATGAGGAAAACACAAAGAAAATTTCAGAATGGCATATTCATAAGAATGTGATATAGGTTCGTAGTTTTCATGGATTGGAAAAATTTTATAGGAATTTCATCGGGAATTTCAGTAGCATTATTACACCCATAAAGAGTGTAGAAAAGGGATGGATTTTGTATGGACCAAGGAAACAACAGATCGTTTTGAATTGTTGAAGAAGAAAGTGTAAGAAGCACCTGTTTTAGTATTACCAGATTTTAGCAAGGTCTTTGAGGTTGACTGTGATTCCTCACATGTCAGGATTAGAGTTGTAGTGAGTCAAGAAGGATGAATTATTGCATTCTTGAGTGAAAATATAAATGAATTCAGGAGGAAATATTCTACTTATGATGTGGAATTTCATGTTATTGTTCAGGCATTAAGGCACTGTAGACATTACTTGGTAGCAAAATAATTTATACTCTTCGCTAACCATGAAGCCTTGAGGTATGTAATCACATCAAAGAAACTAAATGGTAGGCATGTAAATGGGTTTTATTTTTGTAATAATATACTTTTGTCTTAAAGCATAATTCGGGTAAGAAGAATCAATTTTTTGATGCCTAGAAAATGCATGTAACACTTTTGACAATAATGGAAAATGAAGTAATATGGTTTGAGGTAGTTAACGAATTGTATGAAAATGATCCATATTTTGGTGATGTTTTGAGAAAACTTAAAGACTCCATAGTAGGTAGTTGTTCTTTTGATTATTTGATGTAGGATGGTTAGTTGTTCAGGGGGAAACAATTTTGCGTCCATGTTGGTTCAATGAGAGAAAATATTATAAGATAATTACATAGTGGGGGATTGGCTAGACACTTTGGTATAAGTAAGAAAATTTCTCTAGCTGTAGAAAAGTATTATTGGAAAAATTAAAAGAGGGACATAAGTAGGATTATAGAAGGATGTAGAGTGTGTCAAATGGCTAAGGGCCATGCACAAAATACTACATTGTATATGCCATTTCTTGTCCCTACAAAGCCATGGATTGATTTGAGTATGGATTTCATGTTAGGACTTCCTAACACATAAAAAGGGAATGATTCTATCCGTGTTCTACTTGATGGATTATCTAAGATGGAACATTTCATTTCTTGTAAAACAATTAATCATGCTTCCAAAGTTGTAAATTTTTTTTTTTCAGAAGTGATTAGATTGCTTGGAGTTCCAAGAACGATCACTTCAGATTGCGACATGAAGTTTTTGAGTCACTTTTGGAAGACTTTGTGAAGGAAACTAGGGACATAACTACAATTTAGTATTGCATATCACTCCCAGACTGATGGGCAGGAAAGTAGTGAAAAAAATGTTTACCTCATAGTTGGAGAAAATAATAAACAATGGGACTTAGCTTTACTACGAGCTGATTTTTCCTATAATAGCTTGGTAAATAGGTCAGGAGGGAAGTATACTTTCCATATTTTATATGGTATGAGTCCCAAGGGTGTCTAAGATCTGATTTTGTTACCCGGTGAAGAGAAAACTAGTGATGATGTAGAAGCATTTGCAGAAAACATTTGTAGAAGCATTTGTAGGATGAAGTGAGGGAAAAGCTAAAAGTGAGTAATGCATAATATAAAGAAGTTGTAGAAGCCAGTAGGAGAATAATTGTATTTGAATAAGGAAATATGGTGATGGCTCATATTAGAAAGGAGAGGTTTCCAAAAGGGACATATAATAAACTCAAGTATAAGAAGATTTGGGCATGTAGGATTCTGAAGAAAATGAGTAATAATGCCTACAAGGTGGAGCTACCTGAAAACTTTGATATCTCACCAATTTTTAATTTTTCTAACTTATAAAATTTTCCAGGTCATGATTAAAATGTTGTGGAGGAGGAATAAATATACTGGGAGCAGCAGATGTGGAAGAAGAAAAATGAAAAGATAATGCTTGTCTTGGACCAAAAGATAGTCACTACTAGACATGGGAGCTACAACATATATTTGGTATAGTGGGAAGTTTTTCAGAAAGAATAAAATACTTGGATTCCTAAGTGGGAGTTGATGAATGTTGACACTAAAAAATTAGATTAATTTCATCTACTGAATTCACAGGGGCTGAATTCTTTTCAACCAAGGGAAAATGATGTTGGAGCATAATTTGCAGAGACAATAACTTTTGATCCAACCACTAGATCGTCTTGAAATTTTACATGGTGGTAGATGTAAATTACTATGCTTTGATAAAAAAAAATTGCACATTACTGGCCTTTCAACACATTTTTACACCCAGATTCCTTCATTTAGGGGCCAAAAATTGGCTCTGAAAGTGTTTTTCGCGTTTGACAGGGTTTTAGAACTTTAATAAATTTTTGTGTACTTGTTAGAATAAGTAGAAAAAATTCATGAGCCTTAATTCATGAAGGCATATTTGGCATGAAAATTTTGGGTCGCATCTGAGTTGTTTTGATAGTAGATAATTTTTGGCATTTTAGGGTTTTTTGTCAATTTAGGGTTTTTTGGCGTTTTATGGTTTTTAGATTAGACATGAAATAAAATGTGGATTGTAATGATGTAAAATATAAGTTTAGATTCTAGAATTAAAATAAAAATATTTGGAAACTCCTGGTTTTTATTTATAAAGTTTTTTATGTGTGTTTCTGAGGTATTTCAACCTCTTACTACTGGAATCACATCAAGTAAGATCACAAGATTAGTTCAAACACCAAAATATAGTCCATACGATGAAATTTCAGAATGACAATGTATATATATATATATATATATATATATACAATATATATATTTATTAGCTAATCAACATATCATCATCAATGCAGAATGTCTATCCCCACCTCTAAGAATCCATGCAACCCATAATATGAATCACAACATATCAATAGTCAAAATATCTCTACCATATATCATCATGTTAAACCAATATAACATAGTAAATTCCATGTCATTCCATAGTAATCAAAATCAAACTATAATAAGTGTCAAAGAGGAATGCGCACTACAAAATATTACAATGTTATTAAAATTTTAGGCTTTTTAGATTAATGTCTATAAATATAAATATACTTATCAATTATGTTGTTTACTATTATTTAAATTTGTAATAATGTAGTTATGCAATAATTTCAACTAAAATATTAGTTTACACATAATGCCAATAATAGTTAACTAAAATATAAACCGACTTGGAATGAAAAAGTTATTTAAAAAGAAAATAAGGACATGACGTTTTCAAGTCTATTATATTTTAGATGTGATTTTTTTATATTTTATAGTTTATAATTAATTATTTTTTTATTTTTATATACTTTTCCAACATTACGAAATGTTTTCAACTGTTAATAGTCATACATAAGGTTGGGCGGTTATTAATTAAATAATAATAATTTATTATACAATGAATAAAATGATAAATTAATAGTTAGAAATAATAAAACATAATGTCAAATTTATTATTTGATTTATTTTTAGTATTGGTTTATTGACACATATAGTAATTTATTATCAACATAACTATTTTGATTTCATATTATTGTGTCTTGTCAAGATATATGTTATATGTAGTTTGAAATATTTTCTTACAAACTTTAAAGTTTTTTTCTCTCATTATTATGTGTACATATGTTTAAATACTCTCACATCTATTTTATGTTTTCAAATTAATGAAAATGCTTCAGGATTATGTGATTATGTGGTTTTCGATAGATGGTGGAAGAGCGAATTTAGAGTCTACGGGATGTCAAATGGGTTGACCGTATCCTTTGGTTTTTTATTAACCCCTTTCAAATCCACTAGTGTTGTGTCACTCTATAATGAGTGAGGATTCATTAGAAAGATAATACAATATTTTTTCTCATGGATTTTGTTGATGAATTTATTCCCTCTTGATGGTTGAATCATTAATATGTTTCCAATTTATTTTACATAAGTTTCAATGAAATTATCTAAGACCAAAGTTGATTGTTTGAGCCAATACTTCTTCAACATAACTAAAGAAGAGGCAAAAGCATTCATGTTATCAATAATATAAGCAAGAAATATTAGCATGAAATTACCTTTACAAAAATTTGGAAGCACACATTCTAAAGACACCTTTAGATATAATTTCAAGACTCATGTCGTAATAAATTCACACAATTTTAAGTCCCACTTCTAGCTAACTTCTCGTATCATAATTACCTATAGTAATAATGAATTCATCTTTTTCATTTATTATTGGAAGGAGGAATGACACTGTATAAGATACAAACCATTAATCTAAATGCAAATAGCTTTTGTTGAAATGTCCTTTGTTATATACATGTAATTCGAATATTTATCATTTTCATATGTAATCGATTCTTCATTACAATTGTGACATAAATGCAAGAAACAAAATTATTGGAAAATAAAATAAATGTGTAAATAGTTTTTCTAAATCATCTTATTCTTCCATTTCACATTAAAAGGTTATCAATCAATGGTGGTTTCAATTCCTAGGAAAATTATCTACCAGGAGGAAGGTGGACAAAGTTGCATGTTATATTGAGAGACAATAAAAAATAATAAAAATGCTAGGTTTCATGTTCATATGTTGGCAATAAAAACATTATTAGTAAAAAATGGTCATTGAAGAATTGTCAGTATTGAATGAAAATGACTTACTTTCGTAGCTATCTCTAGATTATGTTGCATCAAGGATTTTTTCCTCACACCCCCTTTTTCCTACAAGCTATTCATACTAATGAAATGTATTCCATTTTTAGCTTACTTAAACAAAGTAGAGGATCACCTATTTGGCCTCCATCATTTTTCTTTCCTTTTTATTTCTCCTCACTCTACCCCCTTCTTCATCACATTGCTTCTACATGCAATGTTACTCTTTTTCTACTTCCTTACAATCTATCCATTGTATCAGTCATATGTAATTGTTAGTTTTATGGAACTCAAAGTTTTGGGCTATTGGTGAGTTGCAAGTAGTTTATAATTGAATCAACCCAAGTTCCATTCCCATTGATTTCATTTGATGCTTTCAATAAGTGAACATGGGAACACCTTGAGGTAGGGGTAGAACTTCTCCATATGGACCAAGCAGAACATAACAGGGTCCTCTAAATGCGAATGGCTTGGCAAAAATTAAGGACCCAAGCCCACCCCCATGTCTCACTAATAGAAATTTCTCCTCCACCACTCCAATTCATAGCTTTGGTATAATAAAAGTGTTTACCATCTAGAGTTTTGTTTTTCACAGTGGTACTAAAGGAAAATATATTGCAGTTTCCAAAAGCTTTCTTGACATCAGCCAATCTGATTATGACCCTCATCCTACCTTGGATATTAGAAAAAAATTGAGGCAGTAGCCCAACAGCACCAGAGGAATTGAAGACAATGTCAATTCCCTACTTAATGAAGGAAGTAAGGAGGAGTTAGACCCCACTGCTATCTCTAAACTTGAGGGAAAATTTTAGGCTATTACTAATCAAATTGGTACCTTGGAGGAGGGGTGCATCAGGTTATTACCAAATAGATAAATTACCTTTCCCTGCATAAAGTGCATCTGGATTTTATTGAAACCCAAATTCATCAAATTTTTTAAGTGTGTGGCACTAAGGAAGAGGCTTGGAAGGGAGGGAAGCTTAAGAAGAAGACTATTATTTCTAGTAGTCAAGATCCTACTCAACATTCTACCATCACCATATACAAGCATTTGAGGAAAGCACATAAGGTTTTTAAATCCTCTCTCAAATAGGTTTCTAATATGTGGTGGTTTTTTCTTCGATGTTGTTTTTATGTAGTTTTGTTGCTACTGTCTCAATATTTATTCTTTGTAGTATGGATTCTTGTTGGCAGATGGCCCCTATATAGTTTCCTTTTGTTGTATCTGGCTCTTTTTGGCTCTAGTTTTTGGGATGTGGCACCAAATCATCAAAAAACCACTTTTTTCTCCTTTTATATCTTGGATTTTGAGCCCTTTTTGTACCATGGGATATGGTCCCCTTAAAACCTATTTAACCTTAATAAAAAAAATTGCTAGTTATATGGTAATGATGAGTTTTGTCTATATAAAAAAATGGCCACAGTCATTTATATTTAATGTTAGCAAACTAAATACAATATCTAATTACAAATAGAACATGCTTTCACATGCAATGAAAGGTGTAAAAAATAAAATCATGGATTAAATTTGATTTTCACATTTATTTGTCGAATAACTATTAAGTAACAAAAAAATTGAGAATTTACACTTCAAAAATGTAAATTAATATTATTTGTACATTACTAAAAATTATTGAAAATAATGTTTGATATTTATTTTTTACCCCAAAAATAAATATAAACATTATGTATTTGGATCCAATGGGTAGTGGTGTAATGGTTCTTGGGTATCCTTATAACTGGGAGGTACATGGTTCAAATTTTGGCTCCATGTTAAGCTGCCTACTACCAATGGTTTGGATACCCTCATTATAGGGCAGCACGATAATGTAGTTTATTTAGTGGACTAGCTAAGAGCTTAAAAATTCAATCCTTATATGGTTCCAAAACCGTTGTAGTCTAGTGATACCACAATCGGCTAGGGCCCTCTCCCTAGGTAATCTAATATATTCTGATATCTCGGGAAACATGCTCTTCTCATATGGGAAGGATATTTGACCTATATGTTTATGGGGAGGTTTTTGACCCGTGGTTTTGGTACTCACATTATTGTAAAACTTCATAAGCAATTTCCTATCGATTTAATTTTTATAGGGTAGACATATTCATTGTAGGTGTATGTGAGTTCAAGTGTGATTTCTGGAGATTTTGTTAAAAACAGGTCCACATAGATCAAGGTATTGTATTTAGAGATAGGTGAATTGTAATAAAATATGAGAAAGTGATTCTCAGTGGACTTAGCCCATATTGGGTGAACCACATTAAATTTTTTCTCTATCTTGTGTTATTTATTTTTTTGCACTTTTATTTTAGATCTGTATTTTTTTCTATAAATTAGTTTCTACTATTGCGATTCTCTGTGCGATTATTCCACATATTTTATCCCTTATTTCCTAACACAAATAATATTGAAATATAACCATTGCTAGTACTTTTTTGTCACTTCTAGCTAGCACTATCATATGTCTTGTTAAAGGTACCTTTCTTGGGTATAAAAACCACTTCAAAGTTATACAATAAAATATTTATACCACCATACTTTATAGTGATGATGATTGTTGTAGTATTGATATTTTATTTTATGAGTTGAGGCTCAATGTTCCAAGTGCCAGTGAGTCGTTGAGTACCCCCTTGGTGGCCACATGAGGCCACATAGTCATTGCAATGTGGTACTTATATATATATATATATATATATATGTATGTATGTATGTATGTATGTATGTATGTATGTATTTTATTCATACATTGAAATTTTTCTTTTATTTTTGCAAGAACCAGTAGTTTTCTTGATTGATATGTTTTATATTTTGGCCATTTCCTTTTTTGTGGTAATAACATGCATATTTTTACACTAACTATGGGTATTTGGCCATTTTTTTTTCTTGGATTTGGATCTTATTTTACATTTAAAATCTTACATCCTATCCCAAGGATTGTACTTTTACACTTGGCATTTGAACCGGATTATTATATTGGTTATATTGTCGTAATGTGTGGAATAGGGTCATGGGATGCATCATGGAATGGTTATACCTATGGAGCCACTTTGTTGTATGGGGGTACGTCCGAAGGAGTTACAGATAACTAGCAGTTTGTTGAACCACAAGTTATTATGTCACTTGGGTTAGGGGTGTCTAGATTTTATGCGACTAGGGCCATAGGGTGACCGATATCTTTGGGGATTGAAAAGGAAAATTTTTAAATATATATTATTGCTTTAGGAAGGCATAATAGATTTGAGGGAGGCATAAGATATTTGAGGGAAACATAATGGACTTGAGGGAGGCATAAGATCTTATTTTTGGTGTGATTGATGCTTTGGGAGTAGTGCTATGATGTATGTTTTACTCATTTGAGTTGGCTATGTGTTATCATGTCGTTGATACGTTCTTGATTTCCTTGTTGACCTTATTTGTCTAAAAGTAATGTTTTGAGTTATGTGAAATTGTGGAAACTTTTAGGTTATTATAGTACACTTATGTTTGAGTATTTTTGTGTCAGTCATCTCTGTGTAACGATTGTTATTGTATGGGGATCATGTATATTCCTTTCATGGTTTGGTTAAGCTCTTGCGATGTGGTATAAGCATGATAGTATGTGAAATTTGGACTGTGAATACTTAGTGTGGTGTATGACATTGGTATGTTATTGTGATAATGGTTCTTGTTGGGCACCCATAAGAATGAATAAACAAAAAACATTGCAACAATGAAATTTTAAGGAATTAAGTTAGGAATAATGAAAAGCAAAGCAGATTAATTAAATAACTAAGTAAAATAAAACTACCGATCTTCATAGAACATTAGAAGTGTTATTATCCTATAAATTTTCTGGTCTTCCTTGTGTTCTTTCTCTAACGACAAAAATTCTAACTATAAGCAGGACTTTTATCTTTAGCTTTTTGTATTGCTTACCCCCGTTACTAACCTCGGAATTATAATGCATTCAGGATGATGCTTTATTAAGGGGAGGAGAATGTGATTCCCCTTTTGGTTTTAACTTCCGTTTCAACCTCTTTCCCCTATTATTTTTCGTCAAACATTTATTTGAGCTCCCTTTTGATCTTTAGGTGAATGTGATCTTATTGCAAAGTTATTTTAGCATATTTTCTTCCCTTCTCTCATTCTGTATCACCATCTCATTTTGTCGTAATTTCTTAAATGTTGTCAATGGTATTTTCTAACATAATCTTTTAACATTCTTTTAGTGAGCTAATCATTCTTTTGATCAGTGGAATGCATCATGAAGTTTTTGTTGACAATTTTTGCACTTGTGCAAAAATGGGCAACTCGAAACTTCATCGTTATGATGAGAAGTCTTGGGTGAAGTATACCTAAGCTAAGGAAGTAATTATATTTTTTGTTACTGATGATTTAGTTACAAGATTAAATGAAATCTGTAGTTATGTGTGATCTCTCAAAACATAACAGATCACATAGTCTATAATATCTTTCCATCTTCAGCAAAAGAACACAAAGCCCCGAAGACACTGAATTACAGAGTAGGTGAAGTTTTAAGTTTTAAAGAAAAAAATAGAAATGCAGATTACACAAATAAGAGTTCATTACTAAATGTTATAGGCCCTTATCAATGTTATTTCCTTCATTATTAAGACATTCAATTATGTTACTGAGTTGTTTAGTTCATCATATGATCCATACAAAGAAGCTAGATTACACAAGAAATACACAACTCATTTTCCGAATTCAATATTTTATTCACAAGGAGAGTCAAATGTTTCCCACACAAGGCGTGAGATGTGACTAAAAAGGAAAGAACATCTACTGAAGTAAGAAGTACACGTGCATGAAATAGAAAGAAAAGCAGTATGAGTGAAGCCATCATTTCCTTGTATATTATTCATTATGTAGAGCATCTCCTTGTCAGATCCTTTCATCCTCAAGGCATGGTACCTGAAAAACAAAAAATAATTAAATCATCAATAAAGAGCTCTGGGTTAATCCATATTCCTACACTATCCTAATTTGTGCATATGGATCTCTAAGCAACAGGAGATGTAATTTATTTGAAGATCAGATTGCATAGCTCACTTAGGAATCAGAAATAGAAAAGAGAGTAAGAAACATTGACACAAGAGAGGCCAAAAAGCCTAATTATTTTCTAATTGCTTTCCTAAGTGTGTAGGTATAGGTTGCAACCAAAAGGAAAATAGAAAATTCATAAGTACATGCAAGAAAAGGAAGAATGTAACTCAAAGTTCCAATAGTTGTTCTTAAATTGTAGAAGTTTCAGTGCAAAAGAGAGAGTGGAAGATATAAACACTTGTTTTAGTTGCAACAGAAGAGGAAGAATAAGATTTCAAGAAGCTAAAGCTAAATGGAAAAAAGGGATTACAGCTGAAATAGGATCAGAGAGAAAATTTTGGGAAAATTTTTCAAGGGCTTCACTATGCAAAATGAACATTTACAACTTTTCATCATGATGTTTTCAATTGCAACATGCTTTAAAGGAACAATGCAAATCAAGTAAGTAATACGAAAAGAAGAAAAACATCACATGATCAAAATAAATAGCTAACATGTTTTCAGCTCTCAATTTTTTATATCAGTTCATCAAGAAAGGTGTTACTTTCTTTGTTCTGGATCAAAAAATACAACTACTATTTCTGGAAATGAATTAAAGAAAAGATTCTGGAAAATTTTTTATAGGGCTTCGCCATGTAAAATGGACATTTATGACTTTTCCAGCATACATATCAGAGTTGTAATGAAAGGAAATACAATATATAATGTAGAAAATAAATGGACTCTACTTTCATTCATCATATTGAAGTACTTTTAGCATTCTTTATAGCTTAAACAGCTGAGAAATGAAATTGCTAGATAATCCTACAAATACAGCCATCCTGAAACTATAGTTTTCGAAAATGAAGCAAGTATCAAGTGTTCAACATGCCATAGTATGTCTTTGGAGCTCAAAATTAATTACAAGATTCATAATTTTTCATAACAAAGAGAAGTGTAGAACTGGGTCAACAAGTCAACAATTGAATATCGCACGAATGAGTATCAGTAGATCAGGTTTGAATCAAAATGTCAGAGATAGAATGTGTAACTTACCACCTGGCTCAGCATTAAAGAAAAAAACATATTGCCCTAGTCTAAAAAGAGAAATCCAACAGATTTCAGGTACCCAACAATGAATTTCATTATTATGACTTGAAAGAAAAGGGAACAGTCCTGGTAGAAAAGGAAAACACTCACCAATGGATTTTTTATCTTGGCAACATGTCTACACAAATAGAAAAGTCTCCAGAGCCGAGTGATGATTTCAGAAGAATAAATGATACACAATCCCAAATTTCAAAATCAAAGCAAATACAAATACCCAGAACTCAAAAAATACAGATCCTAGTTCTTCATTGCAAACCCATTAATGGGTATTAAAGAATAGATCAGAGTAATAAATAGTGCTTACTGTTTAAATCAAATCTAAAAAACTCTCAAAGGGCCATCAAGTTCTTCAAAAAGGGACAACTCAACACATTTTCAACTTGAAATGACCAAAGAAACTGAGGTGTCACATGAAAATGCAAAATAAAATGTTTATTAGCACTTTGAAGTAGAAGTGGGAAAGACAAGTAATGATGGTACTTAGAAGATTAAAACTTACAATTCTCTTCACCAAAAATGGATGCCAACAACACATAACCAATCTTGATAGAGGCCACACAGAGCTTGAAACCCACAATAAGGGTGGAAAATTTGAAGAAAACTAACAGAGACCAGAGAAATAATACAACTTGAAGCTCGGAGTTTGCAAAAATGTGGTCATGACCACATGGAAATATCAAATTCCAAGATGCTATACCAGAAAACCTCACAACAGAACTTGGAAGGCCGAGAGTGACACATAGTCAAAACTTCAGGTTCATGGTAGTGGTGCCCAAGTAAAATACCACGTACACCTCCTTAGAAGAAACATAAAAATGTAAATACAACATAGTTCAGAAGGTCGAGAAAATACAGAAGAACCGAGCTCCAAATAGGTCATCAATGGTGTCCAATAAAAATTTGCCAGGACTTCGCCGCTCTCTATGAGCAATCCAAAAAATGATCAAAATGAAAGGGTTCGAGCATTTTAATTCATTCACCTCAGGAGATTTCAACCTAACTCATCCATGATTTTAGATCAATGATCAGGCTTCATCAAGTATGAGGATCAATGGTTGAGAATCAAGCTCAGAGATCAAAGCGATTAACCATAGTCAATTGTCACCGACCACATTAATTTTTGGTTTAAAACCCTAATCACAGTCAATGATCAATGGCATTAGATACAAAAGGTACATAAATCAAGGGCCCATGATGATAATCAAATTTACAAAAACTCAACTCAAGTTACAAATGCCACCGACAAAGCGTATGAAGGGTGTGTCACCATGGGAAAGGGGCAGCCCACGTGTCCAAAATTTAAATCATTGCATTGAATTTATAAAGTTTGAAACCATAGTCTATGTAATCAAATAAATAAAAGGATCCAACCACCATCATACCAGTAATGATCACTCAAAAGGTATGCTTAAACCTCATTCACCAAGTATTATCAAAATTACAAAGGCCATAAGTTATATAATACATGTATATAACAAAGGCGTCAGAATATAGTATGGTGTGCATAAAGTTCACAAGGTGGTTAAAAAAAATGGTCGACCTTTGTATTTGCTAAATCCACAAGGTGGTAAAACCAAGTATAATGCAAAATTGGTCCCCACTCTAGAGAGGAGCTAGAATTGATTCACAGATTGTCACTCATGTGACCATTTTGAATGAGATGTCAAATATTAGAGCATGTGCATATGTGTAGGTGGTCCCCACTATGGAGGTTTATACTTCACAAATATTACATTTATTGTAATTATTTTTTTCTTGCATAGAAGTATTTTTGCATGCCTCCACAGCAGGACAAAATAGAGAAGGAGACAAAGTTGCATGATCTATGGAGAGAGACTTTCCTAGCAAGCAATCTTATTTCTATCAAATTATTCACCCTTTCCTTATTAAAAATAGAACAATCAACTTCAGTTTGACTGCATTGTAAATAAGGCTATTAATTCCTATTTGTAACTACATGCTCTAGTTTGTATTATTTTATCCTTTTATTTATTATTAAATAAAGGATAAAATTAGGATGCATGTGCGAGTACAAGTCTTAGGATATTTTTAGGAAGGGGGTGAAATTTATTTTTCTATATATTGTGGGCCTTTGCAAAGCACAAGGGATTTTTTTGTTAGGAGGACTTTTGGATATATGAGCACTGAAGCAAATTTTTCCAGTCCTGCCCTCTGAGTGTGAAGTATTTTCTACCTTTCTAAGTTATTTTACAGTCTTGTGTATGTTATATTAATCTTGTGAATACAAATTCCATGATCAACCACCTTACCCTGCTACAAAATTTCATTCCTTTCTGCTTAATCTTAATGTGCATGTTAACTTATTATTATTATTGTGATCCTCCCTCAGTACAATCAAGTGTTTTTCCCTTAGATATTCTACATAAAAACTACTGGTTCGTGCATCAAGAATCCTTCCCAAATCAGTTGTGCATATACTCAGTCAAAGCCCTCATACAAATTTGGTGTATCACCTTAGTTTTAATCATTTTACAGTCATATTTTACTCTCAAACTCCTAGAAAGTAGTTTAGGATACACCAATAAGGAACCGGCCTTGATACTAGAGACTCACCTTGAAATAGGTATACCCACAGACCTGAAGTGTTTCCATTGTATCTACAAAAGAGAGAGATCATTTGTGCAAGCTTAGAAAACATGCAGCCATCTCTCTACAGGGTGCACTTTCGAAAGATAACAGTTTTGTTAAAAGTTCTAATGGAATATTAAAACCTTTTCAAAGTAATTTACAACATATTTTCTTAAAAGGTACCTAATATTTGAACTAAGTTTATTAAAAAAATGGCGGGATTTATCTTTCACCTAAACTAACTTTCTATTAAATCTTCACTAAGTTGTTTGCATAGAAGGAGAATATTTTTTGATGGTAGTGCCAATTTTGGAGGGGAATGAGTATTATTAATTTTGAAGGGACTACTATTGAATGTGAAACTTAATGATTTAACTACCAACTCACTCTTCCTCCCTAGCAGCGACATGTCCCTAGTACGTGGCTTCACCAACTAAATATAATTCTTACTGGCCACACATTTGATTTGTTTCTAATAAAAGGGGTTGTGGTTTTAAAGTGGAAAAGAGGGGGTGGAGTTAGATGGCTGCCTTCCATTTCATCTTTTTGTTTTTTTAGAAATGTGATGGCTTTGTTTTGTGGTCTTTTTACCTAATCTAGAGGCTTGGTGCTCGCATTGTATCCATTATTTTATTAAGGAATGGTTTTGGTTTTGTGGTGGTTTGGAATAACCCTTTTGAAACTAGCCGCCTACATTAGTTGTAGTATTTATCAAGGATTTGTTTTGTATTTTATTTGTTTGTTTATATATACCTTGATCTAGTCATGAGATATGAGGGTTTGGAAAAAATTAGTTTTTTTTGTGTGTAAAAGGATTTGAAACTTTCAAGGAACTACAATTCGCAAGTTTTTGGAACTCCTTCCCTAGCCACGTACTCCTTCCTATGCTAAAACATGTCCATGAAGAATTATGGGAAACCAACATGCTTGAGGACATTGAAATTTTTTCTTGTGTTACAGTTTCTTCAGCTCTATTCGATGTGGTTGTTTGTTGGAGGCATTTATTCAGGCATGATAAACCTACACATTCCAATAATTGCTAGGCTTTATAAATATCCTAAAATCAAACATTCTCTTTCCTAAAATCGGTATTTTAATTGTGATTTTCATAGATTATGTCCTGTCATTGTTTCTCTTGCTGGTTTTTCATTAATTACCCTCTACTTTTGGGTTTCCTACGGTGCTATGGATACTTAATATTTGTGAACTTCTTGATTTTTAGAAATAAATGTTGCCTAATGTCAATGGTGGATGAAAGAGGGTTATTCCTATTACTCTTGTTATATGCTTTCATACCTGATTTTATGATATTATATTGTTATTCATTATCACTTCCATAATGTGGAACTGAATGTTTAAACTACTCTAAAGCTATTAATTTCTTGTTTTGCAAACAAGCCTGCTAAGATTCTATAGATCTCTTATTATTATATGAGCTTGTTATAAATATAGATTTGATTTTATTCCTATGTATTCGAGCTTGTTTTCTTATGTGACTTATAACTTGGTACTTGAGTTGTTTTCCCTATCTGGGAGTACTTGCTTTGAGTATGCAAGTTGTTAAAAATTATGGTCTTATAAACTTATTTTTTTTCTTCCTTAAATAAATTGTTTAAGATTGATATTAGTATCATATGGCTCTCCATTCCATCATGGGTATGTTGAGAAAATTTTGCATGGGTATTTGTTAACCTTTGTTTAGTGAGTAACACTGCCTCAAACCCCAATCTAGCTTGGGAGAAAATATTTTTTTACTAGGCACTTAATCACACTTTTTAGTTTTGACAACATATTCTATAATGTCAGTTGTTTCTTTTGTGTCACCAAACCTTTGCTGGTGAGTTTTTCGAGGTCTGTTAGACCTCCCTGTTCTCTTTTCTTATGAGCTACGTAATTTTTTCCCTTTGGTATTCAAAAAAACCCTGCATGTTACAAAACTATATGTGTGGTTGACCTCTGTGGTTAGAATTAAGTATGGAGGAAGTACCAAAGCCATTACTACCCAGTTTCTTAGTTTTTCTCCTTGAATATTTATATAGAATTGAATATGATGCTAGACATATATGAGATTACCCGTGGATCATTGGTATAATCCCAAGACATTTAAGGGTTTACTTATGTGGTACTTTGACCGTCCATATAAAGCTTGAACCATAACTAGTTTCGGTCACCAAAATTTGAGAATATAGTTTTTCATTTATGTATTGTACTCAGTTATTACTAGAACTACTTTGGTTTATTTTATCTTATCAGAATAATTTTGGTGGTATATAATTTTTTATATATTTCTTTTTTTAATTGTTAATGTTGTCATTTACAATTTGTTGGTTCATTTATATATAAATACCCTAATGGTTATGATATAAATTGTAAGATAGTTAATGCCATTCGGGGTATTTATATATAGATTGATACTTTGTTTACTTATGATGGAAAGTGTTGTTAAGATAATGACATTTGGTAATTCATGTAAATGCATATTTATGAGTAGTTTTGAATGTGGTATCGAGGGTTACCTGAAAAGAGCTCGTGACGAGAAATTGGCTATCCATTAATTTAAACCGAAACTATAGGTATATTAAGGAGGATTATGAATCTAAAGTACTATGAAACTTGGATGGATTTTAGAATGCTAAATTGCATAATGGACTTGGGTAGTTATGAGGCTTGTCACTATTCCATGCTTGGATTTATTAAGTAGCTAGGTTGTTAGGCTATGCGTATTTCAGACATTGATAACCATCATTTTCCATTCATCCTTAACAAAAATGAAGTCACTTATTAGATAAGAAGATATTGTTTGTGTGTTTGAATATCATATTTTAATTCATTTAACCTATATGATTACATGATGGAACTCCCTTCTTACACTATTTTAATTGTTTCTAACTTATAAGGACATTGACCCCTTCTACAACGATTGTTAAACTATTATTTTTTTGTAACAATGATTGTTTCTAATATATTTTTAACTTCACCATGAGAATGCAGATTGATGGGCTGAGCATTAGATTTCAATCATGTAATCTATAGGATTTTGTGATTAAAATCCTAATACTCTCGACTCTTTCCTTCTAATTTTATAATGTATATGGTCTTTCTTGATTGGTTTTCAAACAATTATTGTTTTTAGAGATATTGTTCTTAAGTGAAACATGGCTTCCTTCTTAGTTGGCATGGTAAAACAAAAAATAATATTTTTTATTTTGTATTAAGGATTGATTTGTGATGAGAGCTTTAATCCACTTCTTGAAATAGAATGTTTCCTTTCATGATATTGTCAAATTATACCATATTGTTGTTATGTGTTGTTCCTATCATGCTCAGTTCTTACGACCTAACTCAGGCCAATAAATTTGGTGATGGATTTTGTGAGTAGAAAAAGGAAAGGCCTTGTAGAAATTTGCTTCAGTTTTACTTATGAAGTTCTTTGAATGATTACGTATTGTGTTGAAATATTTGGAATGGTGTTTGTGGAAAATTTTGGAGGACTCATTGTTTTGGTTTTGTTTATTTATGGAGTAAGGTTCTTATAACCAGGTGAAAATTAAATTTGTAAAATATTCTTGCAAATGATATGGATTTATCACTACTTTTTTATGAGTATTTTGTTGTATTGTAGGAAATTTAAAAGATAACTTCGTTGAGTTGACAAATTTTGGCTACCTTTAGTTTCAAGTCAAAGTAAATTAGAATAAATTTCCATCTTTGGTTTGTGTTCCCTATTGGATATAATTATGTAACCATGTTTAGTTATGGAAAAAAAGGTAATAGTATACTTTCCTTTGAGCTAAAATTTTGTATAGTAAACCTTCTAGGTCTTGGTATTAATACAATTCTCGGTATAATTAAGTGGGTTGGAAATCCTTTTAAAATATATTTAAAGTGTAATCAATGATTATCTATTTGGAAAATAGTTAGGCATATTAAGTAGCAGTGATTGATTTAGAAATCATTAAATATAAATCATCTCTTGAAACGTAATCTGTATTCTTTTGTCAATCTTAATCAAGAGAATCCTAAAGGAAGCTTTTACACAATCAAGATAAATTTTTATTCTCAATAAAATACTGGTTAATAACTAACAGGATCTTGAATATGTATTCAATGTAACCTTCTTCCTCTAAGTTTTTCCAAGGTACATTGTAATTTTCTCGTTGGTGTTGGTAAACTTTGATCCTTTCTTAAGGAGGTTATAACTTTGAACCTAAACAATAATCCATCTCAATTGGAGCTTATTGTCATCTCTTTGTGCAATGGAGGTTTGAAACAAGAGCCAGTAGCTTGAGTATGGATAAATAACCTTGTGATAAATGGAAAATATCCTTTATTAATCAAATAAATCATGTAAGTTGTTGACATTATAGAGATAACCCTCTTTCAGGAAATTTGATCTTAAGCTAATTATTAATTAGTATAAAAGGAAAAAATCTAGCTTCATAAGAAGAATTGTGTGAATCATTACATGAATCTTCCATAACATAAGTTAAGTATTAAAATACATTTTAGTAACTAAGAAACATTAAAAATACTTTCACCGTGAGATGTCCCTAGCCGTAAGTGTGTTCTGTGGTTGGACTAACTTATGTGATGCCTTCTCGAAATGGGAAGTAAACAGTTTCGTGTTGGGTGTTGTAGATTCCCTTGTACCTTAGTGGTCAATAGTGTGTCAATCCTATCAAGAGTTTGTGGTATCCATTTTGATCTCTTGTTGTGTCCCGTAAACTCCAAACAGTCAAAAAAAAAATTTATCTGAGTTTCTGTATGTTGTATTTGTGTGTGCTTTAGTGGGTGTTATAAGAAGACTCCTAACCACATAAGAAAATCCCAAACTAAGAAGCTACAACTAGTCAAAACCTATTGAACCAATTACATAGTGCGTTGAGAACATCTCCTATGATCCAATGAGTCTTAACAATATTTTTTGTTGGACCTTAGTCCACCCCTCACCATCCACTCAAGGACCTCCATCCAATCCTTCATTAGTCACACCGTCCCCAATAAAAATAGTCAAATTGACTTCCCTATCACTCTACATGTAGCCTCCAGCTCTACCCATGATCATTCATTCTTCATTCACTATAGCACTAATGTATCTTTTTTCCAAAATTTGAATAACGTTTAGACAATGCACCTCCCTCCTTCCCCAAACCATCCTTCACCAACCCTATTTCGGTGATTTGGAAGGAATTTGAAATTGGAAATTCCCACTTGTTTGAGTAGCTCCCCTCCTCCTCCACATCCTCCTCAGAAAAATGCTCTTGTAGCCCATCATCTGCCGAAGGTAAATGATTTCTAGAATCAACACTTCTGAAACATAAAAATCCTTCGAATCATATCTAGCTCTTCTACAATGGTTGCAGAAAATCTGAGAACTTTCAACTTCAATCTCTTGCTTCCATTTCCTAGCTAGGGAGTGTGAAATGATATGTTTTGGAACATTGAAAACCACATGAATATTACTGCAGAGCCCCTTGATTGAGCCTTACTCATCGGACCCACCACAATCAACATACCCATCAATGTAGTGATTCCTAGAAAGACTTCTGGTTCCCAAAACTTCAGAGGGAGACCTGAAAGACATATCCATAGTTGAAGGGAATGGAAGCTAAATTCATGTGGCTTCCCCCTCAAATCTTGTCACAAGGTTTTGAGAGGGGTAAAGAAATTTTATTGAGCCCCCTTATCAGGGGTTTGGGGGTAGAGTACCCAAATATATGAATTGAGGATTCAATATCTTTTTTCTAGAAAAATAAATTCTTTTGAATTCTATTTTAGGAGGGAAAATCACAATGGAAATTTTCCACTCTTATTTTATGAGGAATTCTAACATTAATTTTTAAATAAAGTGTATTTATATTTGTGGAGAGATAAAATAGCTCATATTGATTTAATAAAATATTGACATCTTTCCCCATGGATGTTTACCTAAGTGCTCATATGGAGTTTTACCACATAAATTAGTGTTGTGTCTCTTACATGTTTAATGTAATTTGTAATTTATTTTTATCTTTAGTTCTATAAAGGTATAGTGTTGTTATTGAAATTTTTTCTTATTGATTATTCTGAAGCCTGTGATTTCCTATTAACTGGTACAGGGTGAAATTTTCTAGACTTGTAGAAATAATGTTCGGTATTTGGTTTTTCTCTTACATCAAATGGTAATAATTTTGATTTCAAGGTATTAGGTGGAGAATTATTTATTTTGATTATTGGTAAAATAGGGTTAAGGGGGATCTAGCTCATTCAAGTGATGGAACAAAAGATAAGACAATTAAGAAAAAACAGAGCTATATCTACTAGGGGAAAAAATAGACAAAACCAATAAAAACATCAAGAAAACAAACAACAAAAACATAAAACTAGAAGCTATCTCAAGATTTTAACCCCTTCCCTTTGGATCTTAATTGCATCTTGAGGGGAGGTATGTCCCCTTTCTTATTCTTTCTCACAAAAGTCCAATCCTCTTCCATATTTGGATTTTAATTTTCATTATGAATTGGAATCAAAACTTCAATTTTTCCCTTGAGATTTTGGGACCCTGTTAAAGAATCCACATCATTATTTCTACCTTCTTACACTTCTTCCTTTTCTGGATCAGCCAAATTCTTAGATGTAAAATATGAATCACCATCTAAAAGGATCATTCATAACCATTTCTAGGATAAAATTTCTTCCACCATTAGCTTCTGCCTTTAGCATGTTTTCTTATCAAGTGACAATTTGAAGCTAGATAGCCAAGAGAAGAGAAATTTATACATCTAAAGGGAAATCCTTCAAAGTCCTTATTTTTTAATCAAGTTCTATCCTCCACTTTGAGTTCAATAGAATTAAGGAAATCAATAAAACTATCCATATCAAGCAAGATTCTAGCAGACATTGTGTGCTCAAAATCATCATTTTTGGGTCAATAGCTAAACATTTCCCTAAATTATTACTAATAGAGGTTAAACAAATTTCCAACCAAAATTGAAGGAGTAGACACGGAAGAAAAATCCACACCAATTTAACATGGAAGGTATCTGAGACCAGGTTAAACAAAGAAAACCATAGTTTCAGCAATAGCATATAGGATCCAAAATTCCAACCTTTCCCAAAAATAATATCCCTAACTGTAGCCTTAGAAAAGCAACTATGCAAAAACCCCGAGCACTAGGAAAAATATCCATCCTACCTTCCATGAAGGAAACCCATTGCCTTGAAATCGAAGCATGAAGTGCTAAAATACCTAGACATAAGTTTTTGAATCTACATATCATACTATTCCTTTCAAATGAAGATTTAGATTAAACCACCTCATCACAAAAACAAACTGATAGGGTTGACTTTTTATATTTCATAGGATTTTTACATTTGGCATCCATTAAAACCCTATCTCCATTACGAGATATCTACAACGCATCCTTGAAAGATGCCTAAATAGGGGAATTATTCAATGTAGCTGTATTTTCACTCCCATGATTCTGTAATCCCTTGGAAAGGTTTTATGGATCCCCAAGCACCGGATATACCATGCCTTTACCTCTAGCAGAGTCTTTCATACCTATCTTACCCTTGGAAAGGGTTTGAATTTTATCCAGATTCATCATAGGAAACAAATCATAGACCACTATAGAGCCACATAAAGGAGAAAAATTGACAAGATCAAGGGATCTCGGTTCAGAGAAGGAATTTTGAGGCCCTCCCATCTAGATATCCATTATTAGTAGAGCCAATGGGGATTTTAGTAGGAATGGGATGCACCTAGGTCAAAACCCCCAAATCCTCAGAGTCGTGGGTTATGCCCACAATATCACAAAAATAATCTAAGGAATAAATACCACACTACAGATATTTCCTAAACATGTCATCCAACCATGAAGAGAAAAACTAGTGCTTGTATTAAAAAAAGGCCCCATGAAAGTCCTCACATAGATTTCTAGGGGCACTGAAACAAGGCCAAATGAGTGGTCTCTTGCATCCATTTCTCATCCACCCATGTCCACGTCCAAAGTAATACACAGAGATTTCGTAGCCATAACCATTGCTAGGGTTTTCATCATCCACCAATGCTATAACTATATAAAATCAAATCACGTAATGTACAAGTGCAATATGGGCTACAGAAAGCCTATGGTGGAAAGGAAAAAAATATATACTGATGGAGGATAATGAATCAGAAGATATGGATATAAAAGCACTAAGTGCAATACAATTATGTTTATAAAAATATGATCTCTTCAATGTAGATGGAGAGAAAACAATGGTGGTTTTATGGACTAGTTTAAAATGTCTTTACATGATGATATATATATATATATATATATATAATTCATATTTACCTAAAGAGGAAATTGTATACATTGTGGATGAAATAATGTGTGAATTGTTTTATCTTTTAAATATTTTGAGTAGTATTTTATTCCAGTTGACTAGTATTACTGTGAAAGTGAAGGATGAAGACAAGGAATTCACTTTTTTATGTACTGTACCAGATTCTTGGGATCATAAATTAAGTGTTATCATTTTTCATTTCTATAATGACCTTGACTATGACTCATTTTTATAGTGTTATTGGCTAAGGAGATGAGAATATAATCTATTGGAGAGAGTTTGACACCTGAATCCTTGTTTTCGATAAGAATATATAAATATATATTTCAATTATCCAAAGGTACTTCTATAGCCAAGTCACAAAGAAGAAATAACAAGGCAAGGTGTTAGAACTATGGTAAAGAAGGAAATCCTAAGAAGGATTTTTTGAAAAGGAAAGAATAAAAAAATGAATATAACACTGAGGAATGAAATTAAGTAAATCAATTGAAGGTATGAATAATGGTTTTTTATTTATTTGTTATGTTTACTCTTATCACCATGAGTTATTATTAGATTCTAATAGTATACGTCACATGTTTCCACATATAGAGGTTGGTATTATTCCTATTAAACCCTTTATGGTAGTTTTGTTCTTTTGGGAAATAATCTTTCTTGTAATCCTGAAGGGATTGGTATTATCAAGTTAAAAAAAATTATGGTATGGTGAGGACACTACCACAAGTAATCCATGTACCAAACCTATACACAAATTTGATTTCTCTTATTGAATTAAACTCCAATTGTTATAAGTTCATAGGTCAAGGTGGGGCTTTAAAGGTGTCTAAGGGTGCTCTAGTTGTAATGAAGGCTCTCAAGGTAGGGAACCTCTACATAATGCAAGAGATTAGAAATATTATTTTATGAGCTATGGTATTTAAAATAGTAGTAGATTCTACTTGTTTATGGATTCAAAAATATTTCTAGTTACTCCTTGATTTGTTTACAAGCAGTGTGAATTAAGAAATGATGTAGACAAAAGGTTAAAGTTGGAAGTCATGTCAGTATAGGTATTCTTTATTTTATTCATTCCAATATTTTAGGTCCAACATGTTTAATTTCATATGAAGGAATGTTGTATTTTGTTGCATTTATAGAAAATTACTCTAAGAAAGTATTGGTCTAATTTGTTTAAAGAAAATACAATGTTTTTAGTGCAGATAATCAATTTAGAGAATTGGTTTAAAAATAAATTGTAAGTTTGATTGAATTTTTAAGAGTATATAATGGAGGTGAGTTCACATCCTTTTATTTTCAGGACTATTGAGAAGAATCTATGATTGAAAGGAATAAAACCACTAGCTATATTCCACAACAATATGGAGTTGATGAACACATGAAAAGGAATATTTTAGAGAGACCAATGAACATGCACATTAATGTTAATTTGCATCAAATATTATGGTAAATATAAGTTTTTACAACTTGTTATTTAATAGATCACTCACTATAAGTATCAATAGGTTGCAAGATTCCCGAAGAGGTATGAATAGATAATCCATGTCATCATTCAAACTTGGATTTTTTGTTGTAATATGTATTATCTTAATAATAAAAGGCATCATTAAAAGTTAGACCCAACATGAAAGTATTACATCTTTTTTGGGTATGGTGAAGTAGATGGTGTCAATAGATACAGAGTTTGGGATCTTAAATTTTAAAAACAAATCATCATTAGAAGACATGTATATTTTGATTAATTTAATCTTCTAAAATTATATGTTGAAATGAAAAAAGAAAAGGAACCTAAACATCAACATGTGAAGGTTGAAATCCAACAGTACTCAGGTACTCAAAAGAAATAAAATTTTCCATTTATTGATGTTAAACATGTTGATTATTCACAACATGAGGAAACATCTAAGAAGCTGGTATGGAGGTCAAAAGAGCATGAGGAAACACCTCCACAGTTGTAGACACAAAATCATGCACTTATTACTATTTATTATACTTCCAAGTAAGTGATTTTATATATCAATTTTGCATAAGAAAAGTATTCAATGGTGACCAATTACATAGTCCATCAACTTGTCTTGTTGGTTTATATTTATTTTATCTTTCACAATAGTCACTCATACACCCAGTTTTCTTCAAATCACAGTGATCCCTAACTATTAGTCTTCACTCATTATTCATCACTTGTCTCTAGAAACTAGTGTTTGGGACTGGATAGTAATGCCAGGTGCTTTTATCCATCCTAGGCACCCATTTCTTCTTTATGTTTCATATTATTTTCAAAATTTGAGGTTCATCTTTTTAATTTTCCCTCTCATTGTTGACACACAATCACACACTTTGAGTCATTATTTAGTATTGATCACATACTACTATTTACATGATTCCTATGCAAAAAATTAATGATTAACCGATGTCCTTTGTCATATGTGATTGCTTTCTTTACTACTTTCAGTTTGATGGTGCAAAATCACAGCACCCATGAATGTCTACAACTCGATGGGTTGAGACTCTCTATGTGATTGCATAACATGTAGCTTCTCCCAAAGTGTGGGACTTTGTGAATCGGGAGAGCTCTCTGGATGAATTTTGGTTCCTATTCCTCTGTTCAGGTGCACACATTCATATTTCATAGGATCTATTCTAAAACCTAATCTAACTTACCAAGGATACAAGGTTAAGGAGATGCAATAAATATAACCTTAACTAACAAGGGTGATACACCAAAGGAATGTTGAACACCTATTTTGTAATTAAACACAAACCATTAAAACTATAACACAACCACCATGCACAAATAACCAAGCTACAATGAGAGATCAGGTGGATGCAATGAACACATGAGAGGGTTGAAATCATCCACAGACTTATTTTATTTCTCAAAATTTTGATATAGTGTATTACAGTGGCCAAGAAGTAAAAATTGCATTACAACTTGAATGGGAGGTTTGAACTCCAAAAATCCACTTATAGACAAGAGAAGAAGGGAGGGTGCAAAGTATAAATGTCTAACTTTTTAGAAAACAACCCTCCTTTACAATATATAGAATAATGAGAAAAGGACAAAGGGAAAATTCGAATCCTACTTCAACCACCCCCAAAAGAGCATTGAATTCACCTACTCCAATGATGGGTTCCATTGCAAAACCCATGCCTCCATGTGATGTTCCTTGCTAGGCAAGAAAGGAAGCCCCTACCTCATTATAATGGTAGGTGAGAAGCCTTATAACCTCAAAAATAGTGGAGTGTAATTAAAATTATTTATTAATGGTGGTAGGTGAGTAGCAGACATTGAGATATTTCCAAAAATTCCTCTCCCACTCAATTCTGAGATTCCAGTTGAAAGATATGGTTGTCTGAAGGTCAGGGTAAGGAATTTAATGTGGGATCACAATATTTAAAAGATTCTATCCACCCAAGATCCATGTGGCATGCCTAGGAATCTTAATATTTCACCCCCCTCCTTTCACTCTTGAAGTTGCGTCGATTGGACACTTGGAATTGTCTGCGGGCCTGCTCTATTTTCTTGTGTTATGGCTAAGTCCCTCCTTTTTTGAAGAGTAACTAAGTCTTACCCTAGACACATGGATGCTTTGTGCTTTTTTGCAGTCCTACCTTTTAATTCTACACCTGAAGTTCCATCGGGATGACACGTGGCACGTTCTGCGGCTCTGATTCTTTGTTTTGAATTTTCAATGGTCGGTTCTACCTTTTTAGGCTTTGGAAATGTGGAGGATCTGTGCTTGTTTGGGATCCCGCTTTTCAATTCTACGCCTAAAGTTACACTGATGAGACACATGGAGGATTCTGTATGCGGTTAGACTTAGCTCCACGTGGAAACCCTACGCTTATTTGGAGACCCCACTTTTGGCACACCTTTGAAGTTGTGGTGCTATGACATGTGGAGGGTTCTACTGGAACTTTTGTGCTTAGCCAATTCAGGCCTCGAGTGAACACTTCCTGCTTCATTCCTTTGGGTGAGTAAGGGGCCCCACTATATATAATGCCAAAACCCCTTTTTGGGTGGGACCTTAGTAGTTAGCTCCTGAAGTTATGATGGTGGGACACTTGGCATTGTTCGTGAGCCTACTATGTGCTGAGATCCACGTGGGGTTCAAGTGCATCCCTGGATCTCCACTTTTTTTACACCTCTTAAAAGTTTTTCAAGCTAACACGTGGCACCTTCTCTGGCTCTATTTTTTTTCTTCAAGTCAACTTGATCTGGGCTCAATTTTCTTCAACATTTCTATGGCCATTCATCTTCTAACCCTACTTCTCCATCATCGACCCCACCTACCACTTGATTTTTTGGGATCAAATGTGTGCCCGATCAACTGAACCAAACTCTAAATTTCTCGTATACAAGGTTCTGTTTCAATCAATTTTTCCCAAGGGAAAAAATTTAATAACACAATTTTGCACCTTTATTATCCTAGTCTGTATTTTCATTCTTTTGTTTCACCTTTTCTGGAATGGAGTCCCAAACTAGGATCTTAGTGCTAAGGTTCCCCTATATTCTTTATAGTTTATTCTCAATGTTTGGGTACTTTCTAGCCATTTGAGCATCTTATCTTTTTGGTAGTAATAAATTTTTAGGGTTGATTACAAAATTTAAGAAAACGAATCATATAAATATAGTTATAAAGCACTAGCTATCACCACCTAAGTTTGCATCCATCAAATGTATCTATAGCTGGATTTATATCTATCTAGCTCCATCACAAAGAAAAATTTTATGTTCATCTGTATCACACTTCATAAGAAGGAGTTTATTGTTTCCATGCACACATTTACTAGCTTTTACATCTAGTTACTTGCTCTCTATTCAAAAAGTGTGACTAGTACAAGAGAAACCTAGGGAATAATATCCACACACACACCTAAAACTACATTGAGTAGCTGAGGAAATTGCAACCGCCTCATATGCATCTTTCATTTTTAGGGTTTTGATTCTTTGCTTGGTGTTTTATAGGTGATTCCTTCATTGCATGTTTATGGTGACATCTTGTAAAGTGTAGCAGCATACACGAGACAAGAAGAGAAGGAATGAAGAAATCTTGTTACCCTAAAACTTTAGATTTTAGACCAATTTTGTAGACCAAGGTTCCAGAAATAAAAAATAGGGAACCCACAGGCACTCCTATCCTTCTCCAAGCACCCCATTCCAGCTAAATCTTCCAATTCCTCCTACTAATTTACCTACAATTTTACATATCCAAACTAAGTAACCTCATTTAAATATTAATGCAATTCCTCCACTTCTCAAGTCATATGCACTCAACAAGCACCAACTCATTACAAAAGGAAAGAAAAATCTGCCTAATTTTTTTTGACTCTCGCAATTCAAGGACTCCATCCAATCCTCTCTTCAACATCCTATCAGATTTGTTGAAGAAATTACTCCTTACATTGATCCACTTATCATTTTTTTACTAAATATCCATCACTTACATACTTTGGTGGCATAAATCTTATCATCTTCCTCCCTCTTCTAAGAAAAATGTGTATTACATATTCATCACATAATAATCGTACATTTTCTCATTACACTCATACTGCGACATACACTTGCATCATTATTACTCGATGACGTACTCTAGTTTCATGGTCCATACTAGAATGTTGAGGGTATTCATTGCGAATGGACCTCATCACACTGACACATTCGACCATTCACACTTATTCTCATGCGACATCCATAGAAATTGTGAAGTACACTTTAGGCTACATGGTCACTTCTTCTAACATCATTTAGTGGTATAAAAAGTAGGATACACCATCACTCATTTAATTATATTGTTGTGATATATGCTTAGGCTATAGTGTCATGCACACTTCATCTCTATGTTGCATGCCATCATGATAAATTCACCAAAACACACTATGCACCACACATAGTTAGACCATTTCCTGATGCCACACTCTTATTTATGATTCATTCTTTACTGCTGAGGGGGAATTAAAAAATGAATCTCACTACATAAAATTCCATTCACTCAGGGGGCATGCAGATCCTATCATTCACAATGCATTTCATTCTATCCATCCACAACATACAATATATCCTTCTGACATCTACTCTTTTTTTCATCTACTAGTACGTGTTTGTCTTATTACACATGCTAGATAAATTTATTGTATGTCATTATATTTATCATAAAAACATGTGCATTCACTTTCTTTCTAGTTGTGATCACAAATACAGATCTTCTACACATAACATGGATGCTTGACACACTACCACCTCCATAGTGGATCTTAGGGGGATCCACTTTCATACATTACAGGCTCTATTGTTACATGTTTTTTCATAAAACATGACTTTATTAGTTTACACATGCTTTGACATACGTTTTATCTTTCTAAGATGTTAAAAAATGTTTCATATGTAGAAATTTCTATGTAGGTCTATTTTCTTCCATACTTGTTTGTTATATTGTCTTATATTGTTTGTTTTTGTTTGCGGGATTTGCCCTTTGTGTTATGTTCACACTTGTATGGTTTTCGATTCAACGACCTTCATTTTCTTCCAACATTATGAGTGATTTCCCATATTTACAACATGCTTTGTGTGGCTTACATTGTATCTTTAGGTGTTTACATTATCTGCTTACACATTGTCTTCATAGTTCACACTTTTCTTTTACATGCATATTTCTTTGTACTAAAATTTACTTCCTAGCCACTTTGTTTGCATGTGCCTTAGTTTTTACCAAGTAGATCTCCTCCCCCTATAGGGAACAGTTTCACTTTCAGTAATCGGTCCTCTTTTAGGGCTGCATCATCCTATGGTGACATCATATGCACCCCCCAAGAGGGCGCATCATTTGGTTTTACACATAATACACAACCCAGTACTGGTACAGTTCAATTTTTAGGTTTCATATATGATATAGTGGATTATAGAGAAAGTCGGTTCAATATAGCTGTAGTGGTGTTTTATAAAGTGGGAAGCATTTAAGGGTTAGAGGACACCACCGAATAGTTTCTCCCTACACTTCTTCCATTGCATTGGCGTTAGATCACCCAAAAAACCAGGAAGTACATATATCTCTATGGTTTTGGAAGAAGTTACAAGTTATAGGAAAAATCAAACTTTCGTTTTTACAATTTTTTGGCTGGTGGTGTGAGATAACCCAAAAAACTCGTACTTCATCAAAATTTACATGATCATTTCTACACCCCTTTCCTCATCGCAAAATCAGGTGTACATGTTCCTTTTTTACATTTTCAACATTTTATTTTACATACTTACATTCTTTTTAGACACATACATACATCTTTTCACACACTCCTATCATATAAATGCATATTTGACTACTTGACTGTCTTCTCTTCTGCAGGTCCATCCATATGGGAAGAAAATAGTCACCAACACCACACACATAGTGGGTACATCACACATAAAATACTAACCATGTAGGTATACCACACACATCAGCATCTATAGACGTGTTTCTGCCACAGGTTAAATCTCATCACCTGTTTACATTTTTTTGCATATTTAGTCTCCATGATCCATATTGTTTATCACTCCAAAGGTTTTTTCTAATACCTCAGCACACTTCCTACATTGATCTACATTGATATTAGGTATGCATCTCTATCTACTTGATGTTACCGAGTATTCTTCTCATGAACATATAGTGGATGCTTATGTAGACAAAAAATCACATACTTTCAGTCATTATTTAGTCTCGATAAAATAATCATATCTACATGATTCCTAATTAAGAAGATTATTGATTAACTCATGTATTTTTCCATCTCTTGTTTCTTTCTATTTAAACTTTATGTCTTGCACCTTTCTTGGCCCAGTCTGTCTTTTTATACATTAGTTTCACCTTTTCTAGACTAGTGTCAAGGGACTGCATTTGGGTGAAATACTCTACATACACACAACATAGGAAGGGGAGATCATTCTATTCCATCTAGAAATTTTCATTTTATATAGCTCTAGCTCACTATCTTGGCATCAGTAGCGCCTAGGTGACCTAGGAGCACTATTGCAAACACAGGCACATAGAATTGCATTGGGTCTAAGATGTAGTGCAACACTCAGTTGTAAGTTCACCATTTTGATATGTTAGGAGAATGTGACCCCTCATTTTTCATCTTTCACTTTTAGGATTTGACGTTTTTTTAGGGTTTTGCATGAGGATATTTATTTGAATATTTATAGGTACCATGGAAATAAAAGTATGAGTCAAAGGAAAACAAGTATAAATCCCTATATAAACTATCAGAAACAAGTTCTAACCATTTTTGCATACTTCAGTGCCCACATAGAGGTATTGGGTGCCCGCGAGTGCCCATATCCTTTCCTAAGAACCTGTGTCCAAGCATTACGAGTATCTCTACATTTTTTGATCCTAATTTTGAAGGTATTTTGTCCTGGTCCATCAATTTTTAAATTTCATACTCACTTATGGGTAAGAGAAATTAAAATAAGTTCCTTATCCCTCTCATTTCCTTTCATAGTTAAAATTAAAAACTTGTTTATCATTTCAATTTCATTGTATATCAGTTATAACATATCTTTGTATTCAATTTTTAATAAAATATATGGATTTTATTAAATCATTTTGGTGAACCTGTATCTTAGAAATTCATTCCATAGGATCCACTAAAACCCTAAAGTTTAAGGATAGCTCTTCTCCTCCTAGGATAGTTATGACTCATATGATTATGAATCTTATCTATGATGAGGCAACCATAGATGAATTTACCACTCTAAATTGTAACTTTATTATTCCAAATGATACTCAAATACATCTCTTAGATGATTAATGCAATGTGGCTAATATCTTTGATCATTCCACTATTAGAATTATTTTTGATCTGGAATGTTTTTCTTGTTATATATATTATTATTCCATCATTTGCACTCCACCTTTTGTTTTTTCTAATTAAAACTTAAATAATGTTATTATTTGTTTTATGGTTAATCTTGATGACAATGCTTTAGCTAAAAATAGGATGAAAATAAACATGTGCATGATGTTGTTTCTCACACTATTCATGATTATTTTATAGTTTTATCTCATTATCCTTCCATTGGAGAAAATGTTTCTAGTAGTGTATTTCACACTAGTTCTCTTCCTCATTTATTATATGTTGATGATATGCATAATGAAATTCTTGCATTTGAATCTTTCTATAATATTGATAAGGCACTTGATATTCATAATTATTCTTCTTTGCATACTGTTAAATGTCAATCACCCGCTCTTCTTTCATATTATTATGAAATTGTCTCTAGTAACATGCATGATGCATCTCCTTCTATTAAATCATCTCCTAATGAAACTTTAGATCTTATTCCTACTAATTATATTGAAATTTAATTTAATTTATTACCTTTTACTTCTTCTACACGTAAACCTAGTGTGCCCTTAGTATCGACATTTTCAATTTATCCTCTATGATATTCCTATGATCACTCATAATGGAAATATTTAACCACTCAATACACTACTCACATTTGATTGTCATTCCTTCACATAAAATTTTATCACTCATGCATGTTGTTGGCCAATTGCAATCTCAGGTTCAATCTCTCACACTTGAAAGCAAATCCTATTATGCATATCCATCGATAACAATTTATTTACATGAAAACTCTATTCTAAAAAAGATTCATAATTCTGACATTTCCTATGGATTTCATTATGTTTACATTTAAATGCATTGATGGTACTCAGAAATCCATATTTTCATCTTAAGCATTATCACTCTAGATATAGAATTCTTATTCTAATGATCAATTATCACTAAAATCCTTTAACCATAGTCTTATTGATGATGCTCTCCAATGGTACACTACATATACCCTTCGAATCTATTAGTACCTATTGTCAGATGGGATAGAAGCCTTCCTTCAATGCATTTCATCACTCAATAAACTCCCTATAGTCACATATGATCATATACACTGGATTACATCAAGGAAAAACAGAACCTATTATTTGATTATCATTTTGCACTTCAATTCTTGCATGGGCATCAATTAAGTCTTCCAACCCATTGACTTAGAGAAGCAATCCATTCTTCTATAGTCATGGCTTGATTCCCACTTTAAAGACAATGCTGACAATATGATACATGAAAATCATTCACACTCTTATGTTATAAGGTCATTGATTTAGAACATGATCTCATTGCTACACATGTTATAGATCCTCCTTCCTATCAGTTGATACTATTAGTACATCATCTAGTTCATCTTCACTCCCATCTATTGAGCATCCTCTGCAATATTTATCTCATTCCACCTCGTAATCCAGTTTAGTCTTCTCCGTTGCATACGCATGCTTCCTCTCCTCCACTGCATTAGGCTCCACCTTAGACCTCTACATCTCCTTCACGGGAGCCATTATATTTTTATCATCATGTCTAGACCCCATGATGTGCTACGTGCCTTGCTTGAACAAGTGTTTGATTCACTTAACTTCTAGCCATCATCATCCACATCATTTCTTAAAATGTAACTCCAGCGTGATCAACCTTATTGTAAACTATCATTATATCAATGGCCATCACGACAATGAATTGTTGTGCCCTTCATGATAAATTACAACAATTAGAAGATAAGGGTTTCATTTTCTTTGGCACTCACTCTCGTGAGTGGTATATGTTTCCTACTTCCACACAATATTTTTGTTACTCTTGTTGAATTATCTCCTTCATTGAGTTCTAAGGTCCAGTTATTTGTCCACCACCAGATGTCACTACTCAAATGTGACTCTCTCCATCTCATCCATCCACTGCATTGCACCATCTCATCTATCACACCATGCTATTACTACACATTAGACTCCCTCATGGCCATCAACATTTGCACTTCCTAAGTGCTCCATCCCCCATCATTGGCACCATTTCACATGGCACTCAAATCTATTCATACACTCATATTGTTTATGCCTCACATGCTTCCACTCCTCCAAGCCATCTTTGTCTTTCATAGGTCATTTTCTAATCTTACTACCCAGTCACACATTTATGTTCTTATGGCTCTTACATGACTATTGAGGGATTATTTCGAATAAGGACATAACTATATCTTCACTCTACACATTATAATCAACATATCTATGTAACATAAACTATCATATCACTTCCCGATGATGCATTGTTTCGTTAAAGTTCATTCTTGACTATTCATGGGTATTATATAAATGATCCTTATCATCTATACATTGGAGGTTGTTGATATTCTTCTCCCCCCTCTTCATCATACTAACACATGCTTTACTACACTATTACGATCATATCATTCACATTCTATTTCACATTATACATTTGTGCTTCATCATTCATACACTAAAAGTTTTCATCATGTATCTATTATACATCAGAATCATACCACATACATCATCTATAATTGTATACACTCTCATCATTAATCATGATCAACAACTACGCATTGTGAATCATAAAAACAAAAAATCATCACAATATCACACATTGAATATAACAACAATAATTAAAACATCATGCATCAACATATTCACACCAATTCATCACATCACATAATCAATAAAACATCAAGTACATCAAACATATTCAAATATTCCATATATATGTATGTGTGTGTGTGTGTGTGTGTGTGTGTGTGTGTGTGTGTGTGTGTGTGTGTGTGTGTGTGTGTGTGTGTGTGTGTGTGTATTGAAAAAAATACATAGTTACAAAAATCCAATCACAAGAGGGAAATCCCGCATACATCACTATATATCATATCTCATCCTCAATATCACTATATACCACTATGGGAGATCTAGAAATAGAAGCTCCACCACTCAATCTATTTCATTGATCATGGCCTTTATATCTCTCTACTTTCGGATGTAATAACCCAAACTCAGTCGATTGTTCCAAAAAATGAATCTATAGCTCCATGAATCATGTAAATACATCCTATGATCAGGGACCTCCACCCACAAGCTCTCGAGTATGCTACATTTTCCTCACGTACCTCGTCTCATTTTCTCAATGATATGGTATGAATCACCTCATCTAAAGCCATTACATAAAATAACTATGTGTGATCACCCATGATATCATCCGTATGATTTATCATATCACCACCTATGAGTGCATTAGTGGAAACATTCCACGATAATTCTCGATGCATGTGTTCACAATAAGTGACCAATATGAATCACCTGCATCCATAGATAAACACATTAGATAATAATGATAATTATACAACCAAAGAACTAGTCACAAACATCACTAGAAAAATAATCACACTCTACTATCATTATCACTGCATTGTCAAGGGCATGTGCTTACTCCTTTAATATTCCTCCCGATGGTGCTCCTTCCACATTTGTAAATATTGGAAATAAAAATACCCACTGATGTGATTCCTACCATGTATGGTAATACTTCTTACACCCCACGTCATCCAAATCTATCATATCTATAATTTTTTATCTTGTTTGGGCCAGAGGGTAATAACTACACTCTTATGCGCCCTGGTCTAGCTTCAGAACTCCTCTATGCCGTAATGGCCTTAACCCATACATATGCCTTTGGGTTCACATCCTAGACCATAAAAAACTATCGTGAGACTCACTCTACCTAGAATAGTTTGGTCACCCCTGAAAACTAATCTTCTAGCCACATAGTCCACCGAACACATCGTATCTCTACTGCATCCTCTGGTCATCCTCTATATCCCCTGGTATTGCCTATTTATGATAGCATCTAGCCCCATCTTATCTACCATCTCTCTATAGGTATTGGTATCCATCTTCCTACCACGAATACCTACACATCTCCCACACAATATGTTTGGCCTCACCCACTCTCCTCGTGGTCAAAAAAATTGGCCTTAATATCACACTATGCTCGTAGTCCCATACATGTAATAATGTTGTATCTCCAATATCACCCATTTGATCCTCAAGTGTAAACTTGTATAGATAGTTTTATAGATGTGAAAATACACATCATATAATTTGAATAATATCTTCGACATCCCTACTCTTATTCATGTCTCATTTACATCGATCTCTTCAAAATTATGCATATAATCATATCATACACATTCCAAAAACACTAATCCTCCTTGAAATAATTTCAACTCGATATACACACACTTTTGTGATATCTATATATACATTCACTATTACATCATTTCACGCTTCCTTGGGTCTCACTGTATTTTCTCATCATCACTCCCCCTTTCATCTGAAAGGGGGGCATACAATCCCAAGTCATCCTATAATTGCTATTACATCATGATACGATCATTATAAATTTCTAATTTTTCATTTTTGAAATTTTTCCTCATACATTACAGTGACATTTCACACCACTTTCTGGCTGATTCCCCCTAATGACCTAATCTAGCGGGCAATAAATGCATAAAATATCTCTATGAGTAACTAATTACGTCAATCACATACATTCAAATCTCGACAAAAAAAAACTATTCTACTATTATAAATCAAATCAAATCAATCAACACAACACAACGTATTTATCCTCCGAGATGACCTAACTTGGGAGTTATATCACCACTTTCCCAGATGACCTAACAATGGGAAGTTATTCTACATTTTATGACTGACTTCTATATGACCTAACATGGAAGCCACCATCATACACAATTATGGCGATACCCCCATGGAGTGAGGGAAATGAGACGTTATTACCTTTCCTATACTATTCATATATGGGTTATTCAAATTTGATAAAAAAAATGGATCCAAATAAAAAAAATCTGGTCTTTTTTCCATCTTGTAGTACGGCTAGAACTTTTGAGGATGTAGTTAAAGTTTGAGAGTAAAACTAGTCCTCTCTCCTTACACTCTTCCTCTGGTGGTAGAACGACGCCCAAATCCTCTAGTTTTTCACACAAAAAAACAATCATTTTGGGAACTGATCACTCCTGGTACCCCAACACATCTCCATCGATGTAAGAAAGTGAAATATCCAATCATTCAAACACCACAATCATCAATCTCATCTTCAGTGATTCTCATAACAATGAGTCCCACATCTCTCATTGCACCACATGGATTGAAACATGCTATTCCATGGTTGCCCACTATGTTATGTATTCTCATTCAACACGTACTTCTACCACATCTGTATTTATTTCTGTAACATGGGCTTCTTCAAACTTCTCTCATAGTATGCATCTCTATAAACTTTATGTTATCGACGTCATTTCACTCACCAACATAAAGTGGGGAAAACTTACACACAAAATCACGCACTCACTATTATTTATTATATTGCAAAGTATGTTATTTTATATATGGATATTTCTAAAGAAAAGTATTCATTGGTGACCCATTCCATAGCTCAACCACTTGTCTTATTGGGTTTTAATGAATTTATCTTTCACACACTTGTCACTCATACACCCAATTCTGGTCAGATCTCATAGATTCCTTTCTATTAGTATTCATTCATTTTTTTCACTTGTTTCTGGACACTATTGCTTAGGGACTGGACATTAGTGCCAGGCACTCTTTTCCATCCTGGGTGCCTATGTGTTCTTTTTTATTAGATTAGGTAAAAATATAGATTTTGAAGGGATCGGAAACCCTATACAACCGAAAGATAAAGCATTCAAATCCCAAGAGAGAAACAACAATAAACAAGAGCCCACAAGCTGAAAGAAGCTAGGCCCCAGGAATAAAAAACAAGGAGGTAGCCCATAGGAAAGTTGGTCAAAGAGACTTGGCAAAACACTACCAAGGGAACTCAACAGCTATTAATTTTCCCTTTATGATATCTAAGGCTCATCTTGAGAGGCACATTACCATATTTTCCTTTCTTTTTGTTTATCACCATCTATCAGCCCTCCCCCCAATTTGTATCAACATTCTCATTTAGGTTAATAGGAAGGCTTATTTCGAGAGATGCAATGTTGTGATCTGAAGAACATGAAAGAAAAGGGGGTGAGAAAGGAACAACCCTCTTATCTACTACAATTGAATCATTAATAGGAAAAGTGGAAAGAGTGACAGCCTCACTCAGATTCTTCACTCCTTCAAAAACCTTGTCCTTCTCGTTTTCCAAGTTGCTAATATGACTATCTAAAGCATTCAAAACATCATTTTCCTCCCCAGCCTCAAATGTCAAATTCTCTGGATTAAAAACTTTCCACCACAATACCCGTGCTTTAATCTACTTCTTTACAATGTGGCAATCAGTATCAAGATGACCAAGGGTGAAACATGTTCTACATCTAAAGGGGAGAGATTCGTAATCAAGATTTTACGTCCATATAAGATCCCTAACTTTGAGCTCCATAGTGACTTGGAGATCAACTGTACTGTCCATTTCCACCAATATATGAGCATAAGTAGTATGATCAAAAGATTATGTCCTACGATCAACATCGAGGAATATACCCAAAGCATCCCCCATAGATCTGAAGCACTCCTCACTCCATAAATGCAAGGGTAAATAAGGCATCCTTATCCACATAGGTTTGACAATAAAGGTTTCAGAAACTGGGTTGAAGTTTGGAAACCACAGCTTCATAAGAAGATTATGCGATTGAAAATTCCATATTTTTCCAAAAATCTTGTCCTTATCAGACCCAATCTTGTCCTATGTATTCTTTATGTTTGATCTTATTTTTGACATTTAAGGTCATTCTGTTAATTTTTCCCTCTCATATCCTAATGTACTAGTCGACATGTCGGGTTATTAGTGTTAAAATTTAAGAAAGATATCTCTATATAAGCACAACATACATACCATTATATGGGAAAACAATTATTATACAGGGCTATCTATCTACATATCTCAAGGGACTGCATTTGGGTGCATTACTCTACACACACACTACATAGGAAGGGTAGTTCATTTTATTCCATTCACACATTTGCATTTTATCTATCTACCACATGTTATCATGACATCATTAGCACGAGGGATACCGAGGATATATATTTCACACACAAGAACATATAAATACATTGGGTTTGACATGTTGTGAACCACTCATTCATAAATTCTCCATTGTGATAGTTGAGAATAGTCCAACCTCTCATTTTACATCTTTATTTTTTAGGATTTCATGCCTTTTTTAGGGTTTTAATGGATAATATTTGTGTGCATATTTATGGGTACCTTGGTAATGCAAGTGTGATATGAAGGGGACCAATGGCGAGAAAGTGTGAATCCCAAGAGAAACTATCGAAACCAGGTTCCAACCATTTCTATAGACTCCGATGCCCACACAAATGTCTTGGGCACCCGCAAGTGCCCCTTTCCTTTCTTAGGAGCCCGTGTCTAGGTATCATGAGCATCTCTGTATTTTTTTATCTTGATAACAATGCTTTTTTCCCTTTTTCCTTTACACTTTCTAGTTACTACTCACTTCATGATAAGAAAAATTGAGATAAGTGCCTCATCCCTCTCATTTCCTTTCATAGTTAAAATAAATGAATTGTTTAGCATTTATATTTCACTATACATTAATTATAGTAGGTCTTTGCATTCAAATTTTTATAAAATATACAAATTTTATTAAATAAATAGTTTGTATGTATTTCAACATGAGTCATACATCTTCCTAGTAAGTACAGTCCCAATATTTCCATTTCTTTGATTTCTAATTATGGGAAACCTAGTTTTTTTCAAAAACCTTTGGATGATGAGGATAATGGAAAATGAAAAATGGAAAGGCATGATGAGATGTATTCCTTAAAAAATAACAACTCATGTTAGCCAACAAAACTTATAAAAGGGAGAAAACATGTTGGATGTAAATGGGTTTATAAATAAAAATGTTTGTTGACGAAAAATTTGAATGCTACAGGGCTATAATTTTTACAAAAGGATTTACACAAAAAAAATGTTCTAATTTTGATGAATTATTTTCACTGGTTGTTACACTTGTTTCAATTTGAGTAATAAGTTATATGTTAAAACAACATTTTTGCATAGAGATTTACAATAGGATATATGAGGAGTAACATGAAGGTTCTGTAAAAAAAAAATGGATTTTTTTGCAAGCTTAGGAAATCATTGTGTGTCCTAACACAATCATCCAAGAAATGAAACAAGAATTTTTATGTTTTCATAACAAGCCAAAAAAAATTGAGTAGTGAGTATGACCATTATTTTTATTTCAAGTTTCTATACGGTGGATTATTCATTATGTTGGTTTTATACGTGTTGATGATATGCATGTTGGAATGAAAATTACGGTACAAAAAAATAGTTTAAAGGATAATTTAGCTAGCATCTTTGATTTGAAATATCTAGGAGCTGTACACAAATATTAGGCATGGAGATACATAGAGACAGGAACAATGGAAATCTTTTGTTATTAGAACATAGGTATCTGGAAAGGATACTAACCATATTTAGTATGAAAAATGTGAAAAATGTTTAGAATCCCGCTTACTTCCCATTTCAAACTTTCATCAATTTCATGTCCTAGAGAAGAAGAAGAAAAGGAGTATATGTCTCATGTACCATATGTTAATGCATCTGTGACGCCCAAAATTTGCCACGTCAACCCAAGCCAAAACATCGACACTCCACTAGAAAATTACGACAATTCTTTTATTTCATTTAAGGCGTTAAGCCAATCTTAATTTCATTAATTATGATTAATAAAATAATTTCTTTATTTGCTCAATTTATTTCCTTCTCAATTAGTTTAGTTTATTTACTCTGGTATTATTAATTTATTAATCTTCCATTCAATTAATTAATCCCATAATTAATGTTATTTAATAAATTACTTCAACATTAATTTATTTCGTTTAATTTCCCCAACTTAGGTTGATTAAAAATTTAAAACCATCTTATTAAATTATTTACAAAACTTAATTAATTATATTCTACCCATTAAGGGTTCACCTCACATTATTAGTATTATAGGCCAATGCCACCTTTAATTCATTTCCTACGATCACTTAATAAATTTCTACACCGCATGCACAACCTTCAATTAAAAGAATTAAAAAATATTCCTTATCCCTTTACTACACATCCAAAAACAAAATTTTGCAAGGCTTTAATATATTAGTTTACCCATACTTTATTAAATTTGTTCACTCATATCTAAAGGATGAGGATTAAAACCCAGCTATAGGATTCAGTTAACCCTCGCCCTTATATCCTAGGGTTCCTTATTTTTCCCTAATTTTTCTTATGAGATCTTTATCTTTCTTCTTACCCTAACTGTGCCTCCATTTTCACAGGTTAAGCTATAGGGAGGGAAAGAATGAATCGAAGACAACATGAAAATAAAGTATGTTGTCTAAAATGGATCTGGGATTGTATTGGGAGGATTTTCTCTCCCATGACTCTCACTATTTATGTTTTAATGGATCACTAGGGTTTGAATAGTTTATTTTAGCGAGAGTAATTATGGGTTAAGAAAGTTTTCACTTCTCAAATAAGATACAATGTTATATCTATATATACACACACAGGTGTGTGTATATATACAGATATATATGTAACTTACTTATATAATTTTTAAATTATTTTACACAGTTTTTAAAGCCCGAACTAGGGCTATGCGTGGAAATGGGTGGCTTGGATGCATTGTTTTATATTGCAATTTTTTTTGGGAGGGGATGCGGTATGGCTGACCCAACCCCCCCATTATTATAAGGGTAGGGGTGGGTCAGCAAGCCGCCCACCTCCATAACTCTATTTTTTTCAATTTAAAGTTTCCTAATAAGCTTAAATCCAATGAGACTTCCATACACTCATTTTTATTTATTATTCTTGTTTATATATATATATATATATATATATATATACACTAACAGGTTAATCTTGTATAAAATATTGTTCATTTATTCGAATCAAGGCTATATCATCATTTAGATAAATATAATGTATAAGTTTATATATATACACATATACATTAAGTACAAGTATATACATATAACTTATATACTTGTATAAATCTTTACTTCTAATTTTGATATCTAGTTTGCATGAAAAACAAATTTTGATGCGGAAAAACATTTACTTTGATTTGTATTTTGTACAGGGATTTCCTTATTGCATCTAAAATATAACATACATTGACAATGCTTACTTTTCCATAGAAGGATGCCGAAAACAAAAAGAAAACATCTTTTGAATCTTAAACAGGTGTAAAGGGAATAATCCATGACATTATACAGAGAGCGGAAGTATTTCATTCCTTCACAAGATTTACAATATCTCTAATAAGTTACGGGCTCCAATTTCTAATATTGTACCAAGTTTCAATTAATTTTCAAATTTCCTAATAAGGAAGATTTTACAATGGTTACAATAATGTAGTTCATTCAATTCAATAAATACAGGAATTATACTACTTTGTAATGACAATATGTAGATGTTACAACAAGGGAGACGTCATAATAATTAAAATAATACAGAATTTGCAATGCTTAAGAAGAATATTGATTTTACAATGATCTGAAATGTACAATCCTTTCAATTTTTACTTCAAACACATACAACATACAATAATTAAAAATGAAAGAGTGATACAATCTATCTACCAAAATGGTGGAGACAACATTGAATTTTAAAAAAAAAAAAAAGAATCTACAACTCCATTGAAGACAAACTCCAGCAACACCCTTTAATTCATTTTGAACCTACAACTTCTCCAGCACACAAACAAGGGAGAGAGCTAGGAAATGCTCTCCTCCTAGTAATGAATCCAATGAAGGGGTGCATCCAACCTCCTCATTATGCCCTAAGCTCCAACCAGAAAATAATTCAGCACATTCAAAACCATGGCAGATAAGAACGAGGCTTCCACATTTACACATTCAAATACAGGCATTTTTCTTCTTGACACATGAAAAAATTAAAAACCTCCAACTTAAATTCATCACAAAGCCTCAATTTAAAGCCTAAGGAAAGGGACTACTGAAAACTACCTCCTTATACCTCACATGTAGGTTAACGTTCCACCCAAGAACCTCTAAAGTGCACATCAAAAAAAAAAACTCAAAATCCCTTTTCCCTCCATGATGTAAATATGCAAAATGCAGAAATTTTAAACATTTTCGCTTGCCATATGTAGAACACCTTACCCACACTCCCTCATCAAACCAAACTCACAAGACTCCCTTTTATCTCCCCAATGGATCCATATTCCCACTCCCCACACCTTTCACAGGGAAAGGCTACCCAATATCATAACACTCACAAACATACATATAATTCACCATTTCATAAACAATTAAAAACGAAAAACAACAAGGATTAAGGAACTACCTTTCCGTAATATGCAACTTTCTGCTAAATAAATTGTTTCCAAGCCCATCCAAGATCTCAGAAAATTCCTCTCCCAAGTGTCAAGCTAAAATAGAAAGCAAGATAACCATGCAAGTAACAAAAAATGAGTAACCCCAAAATCATCAAGAGGATGTACATAAATATACAAGAAGGAGAGAGAGGTGATGTAGCTCCATGTTGGATTCCACTTCATCTCCCTCAAATCCACAACACGTATTCTCCACACAAACCAAGGCATCAAAAAGAGATAGGTGAGGAGATAGCTTCACCAAATTTGCACATAAGCTCCCTTATGCACATTTAAAAGATAATTTTATAGGATCCAATTATGAGGTAAATAATTTCCTCTTTCCTCTCAATTTTTCCTGATTAAGGGCCTAAATTGACTCATTGGGTCATAGGCTAGGTTAGGAGGGAAGTCTAAAACGTGTGGGACAAGTAAAAATTTCCCCATAATCTCTCAAAATATGGGCTCAAAGTGAAAATCTGAGATAGGGCTTAGGAATGGCACACATAGCAATGCCAAATTTAAATTTAAATCAAAATAGGTGAAAATAAGAATGTATATTCCAAGGAATCTCTACCTCTCAAAAGACACATAATCACATCAATATTCATCCCCCGCAATTAACTTAATTAAGCCAAGCATAAAATAAACATAGGAACCATAAATTTTAACATTATCTTATTCTAACAATTACATAATAAATTAAGGGGCACCTTGACAACATAGACACATAGAGTTACAAGGGTACATTAGAAATTAATTACAATCACAACATCCACAATTAAATAAATAACATAACCACAAGACCATAACATAGAAATGCATATACATACATGACCATGGTCACATATAAGGTGTTCCCCCAAGGTGACCTCCAAAATACAACCAACAAGAAGATGACACAAACATGACAACTTCCAAGGTGACCATGTTGTGAACATACGACATTCCTTCATTGTTGTCCTTCCTAATACCTCCTTGTTTATGTAATTTCATTTCTTGTAACCACAAAATTATACTACCTTCATCCTCAAGGCCATATCAATACATCAAGGAAATCAAAACATGTATAACTATCCATAATACTATTATCATCATAAATCATATCACACAATTATATTCTAAATCAACAATTTTCGATGATCCAAAATCACAATTCACATTTTACGAAAAATCACACAATTCACATATTGATTACCTAATATCATCATGAATTCAATAAACCATCATATCAACGTACATAGGGTTAGATGATGCATAAAACATAATCACAACTGTTATGAATTCACGATTTTAGTATATAGTAAAGTATTTCTAAATCAATATGTGTTGCAACATCCAATAGTGTCAACGAAGCATCTATACCATCCATGATAAAATTCAGATGACAATGATAATCAAATGTCCATATAGTCTAATCACATGCTATCCAAAAAACTATATAAATATCCATCTCTAGGTAGCTAAAGAGAACCAACAGAGAAGAAGTATGCATCGAAGAGGATTGGGCACTACAACATCAGGATGTGTAGTTTAATCTATTGTATGTATGATGCCTAAAATTTCACATATAGTTGGAGTTGTTTCTAGATATATTATAAATCTATGTAGAGAAAATTACTCAACAGTCAATTGGGTTTTGATCACCTTTTTGATATTTTCACTGTTATATCTGGCTGCTAAGCCTCCTTGTATAGGATGTTAGTCCCTTTTTGCTTTGTACTACTTCTACGGTTTTATCTAGCTTTTTAGCATTTTTGTATCTAGGGTATAGTCCCTTCAAAACTATTTATCCTTAATAAAAAAATATTGAATTGGGTGTTTCAATAATTGGAAGGCACAAGGGATTATTGCATCACCTATAATAATATTGGTGTTTCTATTTGTGGATATGTTGACTCACATTTTGCAGGTGATATGGAAAAAGTATACCAACTTATAGTTATGTTTTTATAATTGTAGGTGGATCTATATGTTTTATTTAAAAGCTTAGAAATATTATTATTATGTCAACTAAGGAAGAATAATTAGCTACCAATCTTTCTTTACAAGAGGAAATTTAGCTAAAGGTCTTATTGGATGATTTTGAAAGAGATTAGTATAAAATAAAGGGATTATGTGACAATCAAAGTGAAATTTGGATGGCCAAATAATATTGCATTTAAGTTTCATTTCTTAGATATGTTATTGATAAAGTAATAACAGTTTTGTAAAAGGTCCATAAGACATAAAAGTATGCTAATATGTTCATAAAACCAATATTATTAGAGAACCCAAAATCTTGTTTGGTTTCTCTTCATTTGTAAAAAAGATGGCGAGTTGATTTTGTAATATATCAACTGGATTTTTTTTCAAGTTGGACATTGTTATATATGTGACAACAAAGTAAAAATTTGGATCCCTTTGTGGCGTGGTTCGTAACTCACTTCTCAAAGAGGTTATGGGGAGGATTTCAACAAAAGTATTTTCAGATAGAGGGTTTAGTAGGGAGGCGAAATGTTATGGATCCCCCTTGGCAAGGGTTTGGGAGTTGATGCCATGAAGAAAAAATTAAGAATTAAATCTCTTGTTTCTCGTAGATATAAAATCATGGAATTTAGGTAATATCTAGTCCCGATTACATACTACTATTCATATGATTCCCAAGCAATAAAATTACTAATCAACCCATGTATTTGGCCACCTTTCTTTTTTTTTATTGTCAGTCTTAGTCTTGCACCCTTAATTTCTTAGTATTCCTTTTTATATTTCAACATTTATCATCTAGGACACCAGTGCATAGCCAGGATTCCAACAACAGTGCCTTCATCCCTTCTAGGAGCCCCTGAATCCTTTCGTAATGTTTTTAAATTTATTGGGTCATTTTTGGTATTTTACATATATTATCTTTTTGGGAGTTGGAATATTTGGTTTTAACAATGAAATTCAAGCAAGGGAATCATATAAGTATAAATTTATGTGATCATAAAAAAACACCAAACACTAAGTACTGGTTTTCACCACCTAAGGTTGCATCCATCAAGCATCTAAAAGCTCCATTGCATCTATCTACCACCATCCAAGGTACACAAGCACTGGTTACTCTATATATATTTTATAGGAGGGAATTTCATTTTATTCCATGCACACATCTATTATATTTGTTTACATGTAGCTTATTTTCTCACTATTAAGTGTGACACACGCAAGAGATACCTAGGGTATAATTCCATACACACACATAGAGAATTACATTTGGTCTGAGATGTAGTGTAGTAATCAGTCGTAAGATCACCATTGTGACAACTGAGGATACTTTGACCCCTCATTCTGCATCTTTCATTTTTTAGGATTTGATGTCTCTTTGATGGTTTTGTAGATCATTACTTCGTTGTAGGTTTTCATTGAATTTGGTGATTACTACATGACCTTGTAGCAAAAAATGGCAAAAAAAAAAAACCTTACAACCACTCATATGTGGTTTCTTTGAATTTCAACAGACATTGGCACCTAGAAACAAGTCTAGGGCACCCGTAGGTGCCCCTATCCCTCTCTAGATGCCGTAGTCCAATAATATTGTTAGGTCTCACATTTGTTTTGAGGCTTTGTGTGATGTTTCTCCCCATCTAATCTTTTGGTAAGCACTTCAGCATATTCCAGGAATAACTATGAAATAGCTAAAGCATCTTACCTCATATTTACACCTACGGTTTCATATATTTTTTCTTGGTTTGCTTGGGTTAATTTCTATACTTATTGATTTATTAATATACTACTACAATAACAATCAGATTAGACTCATAAATACTTATTTATCTTGATCATTTTGTTCAACCCTATCGATCAAACCCTTTTCTTCTAAATATTTTTTTTCCTTGTCAAGTCATGACTCAAGTGTCTTATCCTTATCTAACATCCACTAAGGTTTTAGACATGGTTACTACCATTGCTGATTTCATGAAAGTTTTTACTCACCATCCTCCTCGCTTTATTGTGCCTCAAGATGGTGCTTTTATCAATGTAGTAACTACTCACCGAAATCATCCTCTTATGGATCGACCCATCTCTACTCCACCACGTATCACTTCTTTGGCTCATCCTATTGCTTCTAGGGGCTATGATATCATTAAAAAACTTAAGAATCCACCAGCTAAAATATCCCTCTATGACTTATTGTTCATTTTGCCTAATTTTTGTCTTCTGATTGACATAAAAAATTAGGTGCCTCCCTTCATTATATTTAAAAAGAAAGTGACAATTCTTTTCTATCTTTCACACACCTCATTCAATCTCTCAAAAATATTCCACATGTTATATCATTCACTAATGAGTACATATTGCCATTTTTTCATAAAAATCCATATGGAGCTTTGTTTATCACCGCTATTATCATAACCACTTTCATTAAAAATGTACTTATTGATAATGGATCAGTCATCAACCTATGTCCCCATTCCCTTCTCAAATAATTGGGCATTAACGATAATCTAATTTCTAATAATTCTACTCTTATTCGGGGATATTATTCAACTAATCACATATGCCTTGGAAACATTTCATTACATATTCAAGTTTTTCCTAAGACTATCCTCAAATAATTATTCATTATAGATGCTTCATTTCAATTCAATCTATTACTAGGTAGACCATGGATGGATGTAATGCAAGTTGTTCCAACCACTATACACCAATGTGTTAAATTCTTACATGATTGATATGAACATACTATTACTGTAGATATTGAACAATTGATATTTTGTGCCATAGACCCTGTTATTGCTATTCTTATTCCTCCTTCACATACCTATTCCATATACTAATATTGAAAAATATGACATTGGCCAATCTAGCGCTTCACAGTCTTCTTCAGCCGCTCCAAGCATTCCAGATATTTCTTCTCATACTAATGTAACCATCTCACCCACATTATCTTCTCTTATAAATACTAATGATCTTCCTGTTGAGGATCGTCTCACCCCTACATATAGTACACATCCTAGAAATATTCTTGACACAGCTATACAACATGACAATATATTGTTGAATTTACTGATGAAACATTGGGTAAAGTTAATTGCATTCCTATCGATATAGATGACTCCTATTTGATTACAAATTTTATGGCCAATGGTCTTGGTGAATAAAAATTCAAGTGCCCTTCTTCTACTAATGTTATGATACTTTATCAATATTTTTTCCATACCTTGAACATTGTTTCACCCTCTCCTGAGTATTCTAAAACTATACCACTTCCTTTCGCATACACGCTCTTAATCAACAACTCTTATTTGTATCATATTCTAGTGGATCATAATTCTTCCAATATTATTTACACATATGTCCACTTAACTAGGCTAATATTGACACTTAATTACATTCTACCACCACCTCACTCATCGCATCTCTATGATGGATATTTTTACATTAACCTTCTTATGGTATTGATGTTTTTCATATAGTAGTATCCTTAACACGTACCTATCTTACTTATCCATTGATACTCAAGAAATCTTGGCTTGAGTATATTTGGGGGACTTTATACTCTAGTCACACTTCTATCACCTTTCCCATGACATTCGGAAGTGTTTCTATTGGTAGTGATTCATCTCCTAGAAATTCTCAAAATATTACACGTTGGCATGCACATAGGTGTCTGCCAACACTTTTCACTAATAAAGAAAATGGAATTACCTTGTACATCTTGTGTCTAAATGACTCTTAATATGATCCCCCTCATACTATTTCCTATCAGGTCTCCAACGCCACTCCAATCAAATTTGATCAAGAAATTGTTTAACTTCTAGAAAATGACACTTTATCCTCCTTATTATGACACACTTATTTATTACCCCTAACATCGATGCACGTCTTATATTCACATCATTTCACACCTATGTTTTCACATATACATATTAAAACATGCTCATATCATCATTTCCCGATGACATACTCTCGTTTATGGTTCATTCAGAATTATTGAAGGCACATAAATAAATGAGCCTCATCTCATACATAAAAATCAATCAAGGGTTATGTTTCTCTTGCAATTCACACTGCATTCCATTATGTCTCATCCACAACATACTACATATCTTGGTTACACTTAGTATTGCTTACATTTACTTGTTACATGCACATCTCATTACACATGTTAGATAGATATCTTGTATGTCATTATCTTTATCATATACACATGTAAATTCACTTTCATTTCTAGTTGTGATAATACATTATACAGTTCTATTACATGCACCAAAAATCCTTGGTGTAGTACCTTTTACAAGTCCAACAAAGGTTCTGTGGGGTATCTAATTTTACATATTACAGGTGCTATTATTTTATTTTTTTCATAGCACATTAAATTATCAGATTATACATGTTTTTCACATACTTTATATCTTTATAACATGCTAGCGGATGCTTCATCTGGAACATTTATTTTACAGGTCTATTTTTTTTCATGGTTATTAGTTACATTATTTTCTCTTTATATGCCATTGTTTGTGTTCTTCTCCCTTTTTCTTATGTGAAAATTTTCTAATTTTGGCTCATCGGCCTTGATTTTTCAACATCATGAGTGTTGTCACATGTTTGCAAGCTTATTTTCATGGTCTACGTGTATTATTTCTTATTTACATTATCTTCTTGTGTCTTAGTTCACATATTTTTCTGCTTACGATACATTTTGGATTCTACATGTCTCATTATCTTTTCTTATATTACCACTTGTTTCTCATCCATGTTTTTTTTCTTTTCAGTGGTTTCTACCAAGCACATTCCCTCCCCACTGTAGAGGAAATTTTTAGTTCAACAATCATTCCTTTTTTGGGTCGTATACTCCTTCACTGACATCACATGCACCTTAAATGAGTAGGGATCATTTGGGTGAATGAGTTACCCCATAAAGTAGTCTAAAGTAATTACACAAGACAACACAGTACTAGTACACCAAAAATTTTAGTTTCAGGCTTGAGAATCATACTTAGGTATTTAACACAACAAGTCCCTTCCTGTACAACTATAACTAGATGACAGTTAAAAACCATTTTGTTAGTTCATCATAGTCTACAAAACTTCACACAATGGATTTTACAGGGCATACATTCCTTATCACTTTTACGTTAGTTCAAATCATTCAAATTCTACAAACCATCTGGAGAAGTGTCCTAAATTGTGGGAAATAGTTAAAGGCTGGAGGATAACACCAAAATATTATTCCTACACTTCTTCCATATCATTGGTGTGATATCACCCAAAAAAATCATGGCCAGTACAACTAGTGTGACATTTCCTGAAAAACCCGTTCATCTACAACATCTTCAAGATTTATTCTTCACTCTTTCCTCATCATGGAACAAGTGCACATGTTCCTTTTTTGTATTTTCACACTTTCATTACATAATTTTTACACATTTCGATCATACAGATGTGTATTTAACTACTTTTTCGATCTTCTTTTTTGCAGGTCCATCCGTTTTGGAATCACTAGTCACTTCACAACATCACATACAAAAAACAAGTGAAATAGAAAATAGGCACATCATGAGATATATGCATGTATTTTCTCCCTAGGTTCATTTTCATCATCAATTTTTGTAGTTTCTCCTCATTAGCATCCATGCTTCACACTTTGTCTTGTCCCTTAGCATGATTTTTTCATCAATATACATGGTTATTAGGTATGCATCTCATATATAAATTATGTTACTGATCTTTCCACTCACCAACATAAAGTGGGAAAAATATAAACATAAAATCACACACTTTAGGTAATTATCTAGTCCTGATTACATAGTACTATTCATATTATTCCTAAGCAAGAAAAGTACTAATTAACCCATGTCTTTGACAACCTTTCTTTGTTTTCTATTGCCACCCATACTTTCTTAATTTTCCTTTTTATACTTCGGAATTTATCATCTTGGATACTAGGACCTAGCTAGGATGTCGGTGTCTGAAGCCCTCGTCCCCTCTAGGTGCCCCTAACCCCTTTGTACTTTGTTCACATATTTTGGGTCCTTTCTATCTGTTCGAGCATCTTATATTTTCGATAGTTGAAAATTTTAGGGTTAATTATGAAATTCAAGAAATGGATTCCTATAAATATAAATTTATGTGATCATAATAAAGGACCTAGAAATATGCATTAGTTATCGCCACCTAAGGTTGCATCCATCAAGCATCTAAGACCTCCATTGCAGTCAACTATAACAATCCAAGGGACACAAGGGTTGGTTACTCTACACACATTTTATAGGAGGAAATTTCATTCTATTCCATACCAACATCTATTACCTTTCTTTACATCTAGCTTACTTTCTCGCTAACACATGCGACACACACAAGAGCCACCTAGGATAAAATATTTCACAAAAACACAAAACTTCATTCGATCTGAGATGTACTCTAGTGTTGAGTTGTAAGATCACCATTGTGATAGTTGAGGATAGTTTGACCCCTCATTTTACATCTTTCTTTTTTATTATTTGATGTCTCTTTGAAGGTATTTTAGGTCATTACTTCATTCCAGGGTTCCAACAACTTTGGTAATCATTGTGTGACCTCATAGAGACAAAATAAGAGTAAAAATGAATACCTCACGACCACTTAGAGGTGGTTTTTTTATCATTTCCATATAAATGGGTGCCCAAAAATAGGTATATACCCCTATCCATCTCAAGGCATCCTAGAATAAGAATATTTTCAACTCTCACAATTTTCTGAGGCTTTGTGTGATTTTTATCCCTCTCTATTAATCTAGTCAGAACTTTGACACATTCTAGGAAAAAATTCAAAACAGCTAAGTTATCTTACCTCTTCTTTGTAGATAGGGTTTCATATATTTTGTCTTAGTTTTCTTGGTTAATAGTTATATTTAATTATTTATTCATTTACTACTGCAATACCAATCAGATTAGGCTCATAAATCCAAATTTAGCTTAATATTTCTAGAAATATGAATTCCTCCTAATTCTTTTTTTAGGAAGAATATTGTAATGGCATTTTTCCAATTTATTGTAGTGAGAATGATTCCTAACTCTAATTTTCCAATTAGGTGTATTTATCTTTATATATATTCAAAGTAGCTCATAACGAGTTTTCATGTAATCTATTCATCTTGATTTAATAATATCAATATATCTTTCACCATGGATTTTTCCGTACGCCCTTAGCTAGGATTTTAGCACATAAATTTGTGTTTCGACACTTCCATTTTTGTCAATTTTTTAGATTTATTCATCTCTTATTTTGTAAAATCTAGTCTTGTTATTCATCTTTATTCATATTGATTGTTGTAAATTCTTTTCTTTCTTAATAGTAGGATGCTCAATGGTCTACAAGAAATGATATCATTGCAACTTCTTGATATCCTCATCCTTGACATATCAATATCCTATTTAGAATTCCACAAGCATCACTATCATTTTGGTCATGATTTGAAGTCAGGAAATGTACTCCTATGGTAAAGAAAAAATTATGTCTCCTTAAAAAATTTCGTCCTATAGTTAAGAGTTTTCATAGAACATTGAGCAATATAAAACCTTGTGAATTTATACAGAATAAATGGACTTATCATTGAATTGGAAACGAAAAGTATTCAAAATTGAAAGAACTAAATTACAACTATGATAAAATATAGTAAATAAAAATGACTCAACCATTCTATGAATGTTATCCTATAATTTGATATAATACATTATTAAACTATGTTTACTACTTATATTATGATCATTCTCTATTATCCAAACACTACAATTTTTTTGTTTAAATATTGAATGACAAAGCATTAAATAAACTAGTGATTTACATACAATGTCGATATCTTTACTCATAGTATAGAGGAAACATATAGTGAATTATGAAAATAAGTAAAGGTATTTATTCTATTTTGTGTCATCTGCATTGTTGCAATTAGCTTGTTTCTTCTTCATTTATGATATTAAAAACATTATCCATTTTAAAACTTCACCTTATAACCTCTTTGGACAAGTTTCCCAATTATGAGAAGATTATACTTCAATCTAGGAACTAATAAAACATTATGTATATGCTTCTTGTCTCCTTGCTTGGTGAGAATGGATACAATACCTTTACAAATCACAAGAACTTTATTCTCTCTTCCCATGTTCACTTCCAATTTGATTGCTTCATCTATATTACTAATAATTTCCTTGTTTCCACACATATAGCTGTTGCAAGAACTATCCAAGTACCATACTTTCTTGTTTCCTTTCTCAGCTACATTCCAAGTTAAAAGGAAAGCTCCAGCCATTTCCTTATTTTTTGGTTCAACTTATTTTTCCTTAAACAAGATTGCATTGTGATTATGATTTATCAAATCATATTCTTTATTTTTGCATTCACTAGCATAATGCCCAAAAATTTTACAGTAATAACATTGCACATTGGATTTTTCATACCCTTGTGGAGAACCACCTCTGAAAGTGTTTTTTCTCCCTCCTCTACCTCTTCCTATTTCCTATGGATCTTGATAGTGGTTTTTTCTTGAACCTTCTTTTTGGTTATTAAATATTCATATTCCTCTATTATATGTTCCTCTCCCCCTACCTCTAAGATTTTTATTTGTCTTTAAGGCTTATTTATTGGAGGATTTGGTTGATCTACTCATCATCTTCTCATGGGTTTGTAAATAACCCATAATCTCATCATCACTCATTTTTTATAAGTCCTTGGACTCATATATGACTACCACAACTAGGTCAAATCTGACATGAAGGCTTCTTAGTATGTTCTATATGATTTTATATTCTTCTACCACATCTCCATTTGTCCTCATTTTATTGACAATGGTAATAGTCCTTTATAAAGAAGTCATTTATAGACTCCGAGTCTTTCATGAGAAGATTTTTGAACTCCCTGTTTTGCATCTATAATCTTACAACTTTCACTTTATGATTGTCATGATATGCATTCTACAAGCTATAGCAAGATTTATTGGAGTTAATAACTACTGGTATCCTTGGAAATATTGAATCAGTGACTGCATTCTAGATGTAGCTTAAATATTTTACATCCTTTCTTCTATTTTCTTTTACAATATTCTTATGTACTTGTGTCAATGCATTAAAAGCAACTTGTTTTGCTACCTCTATCAAGCCTCCTTTAACTAGTTCAAATAGATCTTGTGAAGAGAACAAAGTCTTCATTTTAATGTTGCATATGTCATAGTTTTTACCATCAAATATTAGGGGTTATTATCAGAAGTTGCTACTACTGGAACCCATTACAACTCAACCCAAAAAATAATAACACAAACCCACAAACTATAGACCTTTTGCTTGCTCTGATATCAAACTATTGGAAAAATTAACTGCCAAATCAACCAGTAAGGGAAAGACAGAACCAAAAACACAAATAAAAACACACAGACACAAAATATATTATATTAATTTGATAAATGTTACAATCTAATGTTTTCTTCTTTGTTTTTCAATTTATTTATCTTCTTGTGTCCAAATATTCTTTTCTTTTCTTTACAAAAATTTCCCTTCAGCTTGTTGGTATCCAAATTCATTCTCCTTTTCAAGAATAGAAGCAACACAGATTTGGCAGGGAGCTTAGAGGTAGATAGATCATAGTGTGTGTCATTTTGTAGTCAGGGATGATATTTAACTGGCCCTTTCTTACTCATATTTGTGGACAGATGGATATCACATTTAAGAGGATTTGACCTATCCTCACTACTTTAGCCCATGCCTCTTTAACTAGGGTCAGAGGACCCTTATTGTAACGTCTATTTTGTTAAGGAGATGGATATATCCTTCTTTTTCACAAATTCTATGAACACAACCTTGGGAAAATATGTTCAATGCTCCGTGATTTAACTCTTAAGAGTTGTCACTTCTAAACGATGGAGATATTTTCAACACAAGGATAAGGGTACTAAAGACATTAAGAAATCCTGATTGCTCTACATATTTTTGCACGTAGATTTTGTTCCTTTGTTGATACACAAGGAAAACAGGGGTAGTTCAGGGTGGATCAATGGTTTTTAAATGATTTTGGTGGGAGATGAAGCAAGATAAAGTTTATTATACTAGATATTCGGAGGGAATTCACAATAATGAACAAATTCAACAACATAAAGCTTTAGAATAGTTAAGAAGTTCCTTCAACTAGAAGGTTTTCTTTAATATAGGCCCAGATCATCATGTTTTCACATAATCTTTGAGACTCCAACACAAATGCTGGATTTGAAAGAATCAATTAAACACTAAAGTCTCTGACTGATAACACCTAAGGTAAACCTGAAGACTTCCAAAAAATCTTTATCAATAAATGATAGTGAATTGATTTTAAATTTGTTTATCTCATTCAATATGAAGGATCTTCTTGAAATGAAATTTCAAATACCATTAAACTATCATAGGTATGAGATCCTATGTGACTTCACAAAGATTTCAATATAAGATTGCAATGAGAATGAAAGAAACTATTTTCAGACATTCTGAAACAAAGTAGACACACATTGTTAGAGGTTAGACATAAATTAATTCCAAAAAAATTTAGATTCATTGGCAAGGGAAATATTCCAGAGAAATATCAGTTCTTGTCAATGGCTATACATCTACAACCAACTTGACACGATAGAAAATCTAACATAGAACAAAATAACAGGTTATTTCGGATTTGATATCTCGGGAAGATGAATTTCTCAAGAGTATTATGATTGCACTTATACATTTTTCTCACTCAATTCTCCCCTAAAAGAGAATAACATTTGAGATACCTTTGCTTGTTACCAATTTGTTTTAGACAACGACGTTTAACAAATTTAGATCTGAAATCTACTAACTGGACCAATTGTGAATTGATCATGTTTCTTGGGCCCTTGACTAATGACTAGGATTACATGCCACAATTTTTCAAGAGTATTTTTAATCATTCTAATTCTGTCATGCAAAAAATCTCCTTTTTAATCATTTTTCAGAGCCTTTGCATAACACGACTTGACAAGTCATCCCATTTTGCTCTTAAGGCAACACCTTTTTCACCTTTTTCACCTGCACTTTCATCATTTTATCCCTTTTCCATCTTTTTCCTCTGTAATTTCTGCCCCACATCCATTTCCTCTGGTAATACCCATTTTTTTGAGTGTATGAGTCATTCCCTCTTCAAAATATCAACCTTAATGATCCTTGGACTCCTAATTTAAGTTTTTAATCCATTCAATGGCACCTTACTGATAGAGACCAAAAGAATTTCACCAAGGAACGATGAAAACCAATGTGTATTCATGTCTCTAAGAGTTTTGGAGAAAAAATGACAGAAAAATAAATAAAATGCAAAGCAACCATTGATCGTATCCATTTTCCATTTTATATCATAGCCGTCCATGTGTTTCCATGGAAAAAATGCAAAGGAGAAGCACAGAGGCAAGTCTCAAACAAGCACGAGCCTTCCACATAACATAGGCCCAAGAATAATGCCTTTTGTCCTTTGAAATGTTTTAGTGAAAAAAGGAGCCAACGGGAGCCTTTAAGTGCCTCAACGGAACATTTTAAGATGGTCCCCAAAAGTAGACACCTGAAACAAGTGTGGGTTCAACACATGTCTCAGTTTGGCAGAATATGTTAAAAATTTGAAGGTTCAGTGGAAGGCACCATGTGTCCAGGGTCCAAGATAGTCTCCTTTGGCTATTGAAAAGTCCAAGAAAAGGGTAGAGTGAGTAGAAGCCTCCAAGTGTCCTCGTGGTGCTTCTTCAAAATAAAACTCAAGGTCTAGTCTCCAAACAAGCACGGTCCCTCCACGTATCCCAGGCCTCTAGAAAAGTTTCTTAAAAAGACTAAGTATGGGAAGACCTAATAGAAACCTCAACATGTCTTCATGGCACAACTTGGAGATGGTTCCCAAGAGTTGATACCCTGAAAAAGAGCGGGCTCATGACATGTCCCAGGCCTTAGAAAATTGCTTTGAAAAGTTGAAGTACAAAATGGAGCCCGCGGAAGCCTCCAAATGTCTCCCTATCGCAATTATTAAGTTGGGACCCTGAGGCGAATCCTAAAATGAGCACCAACCCAACACCTATCCATCACCCACCAAAACTATACCGGCTATATGAAAAAATTATCTAAGTCCGTGCAAACCAGCGGAATCCTCCACGTGTCCCTCTAGTGCAACTCCAAGGCCAAACCAAAAGGTGATTTTCAAACGAGTGTCGTTCATCCACATGGAAAAGTTTTGGGTTGAAGTGAGCCATAGATTTTCTAGAGTGCCCCACCGAGCCGCATCCAACCAAAAAGGGCCACATTTCCACTTATGTAGAAATGTAAATTTGATGGGGAAAAACACACCTGTCAAACTGTAAACATGCAGGAAAACCACCATTTGAGCCCATAAATGAATTTTTCATCAAGGACAGATAATTTGGAAATTTTATAAGGTTCAAACATGATCCTCTAAGATACATCCAATCACGTTTCCTCAGGTATTTGGGACAAAAATGACAGGTACAACAATACGTGACTGCGGAAAATAGAAGGAAAGGAACAACTGAGTTTTCCACCCAATTTACAGACTCCTTTAGATGGAAAGAGAAATGAAAAACAAATTCCAGACCTTTAAGTGATCCTTGACCAAGGAAGGGACTGATCATGGCAACCAAATGGAGGATAGAGTCATCAAGCACCAACAGAGTGAGATAGAAAACATGATAGAGGCCGCAAACTGAGGAATTTCAATGACAAATGGGGTGAGACTAATTTGAGCACCAACATCAGCTCCGACTCAGGGATGGGAACTCCCTATGATGGTCACAAGAATAAATAGTAGACCAAGTGCCAAAAATAAACCATTGGTCAATAGGGTCAAAGATTAAGCTTGCAGAGTATAACAACCACAACCATCCTCTAAAAAATGAACCGAGAAACCAACAAAACTAGGCCACCAAGGACCATAACAAATAAAAACACAAATGTAGACAAGAAAAAAAAACTATTCACTATACAAATGGATTATACCTTGATTTTGAGAAATCAATCAAGGAAATGCTTCAAATGCCTACCATTAACAGGAAATTAAAGTAGGTCCCCATCCAAGTCTTTTAGGAAGAAGGTATTTTCACCAATTTGAATATCAATTGAATAATATCCCATCCATAATGCATCAAATTTACCATTCTTGCTCTTATCTTCATGCTTGTTATCCCATAAAAGCACAATATCCCCAATGCTAAAAGCTCTGGGTATCACCTTTTTTTTTCAAATAGCTTCTTTAACTTTTCTCTGAACTTTACATGTCGTTGATGGGATGCCCTTCTTTCTTCATCCAACTCAATAATCTGATTGATTCAAGCATCATATGAACTAACTTCTTGGTCTTCAATATGTTGAACAAACTAAAATGAAGACAATTGCAAATGCAAGGGCAGAAAATCTTGAGTTCCATATACCAATTCAAATGGTATTTTACCAGTAGCTCTTTTGACAGTGATTCTGTCAGCCCAAATAGAAAACCTCAGTTGCTCACCCCACTTATTTTTGTTCAGCTCCAAGGTTCTTCTAATGATCTTCAACAAGTTTTTATTACTGGACTCAACTTTTCCATTTCCTTGGGGATTGTAGTTAGAAGCATATGTCAAAATGATCCCATACTCCTTGCACATTTCCACCAAATTTTTGGCTCTAAAACTCATGGCATTATCAGCAACAATTTTAGCTAGCACTCCAAATCTGTGTATGATTTTATTCATCATGAAGTCCATGATAATTTTGTGTGTCACCTTCTTAGTTAGGATTTCTTCTACCCACTTAGTGAAATTATCAATGGTTACAAGAATCCATTTATGAACAGCACTAGAAGGATCTTAAATTTCCCCAATGAAATTCATTCCCCATTCTTTGAATGGGGATTCAATTGACACTGGCTATAAAGGAACAGAGCATGAAGTTTTCATTCTTCTAAAAAAAGGCTGGTGACTTTCACATTTCATCACCACTGGAGTTGTATCCTTGAAGAGAGTTGGCCACCAATAACCAACCCCCAAGATTTTATGTGTCGTAACTCTTCCACCAAAATGTCCCCCACAGACCCCTCCCTGGAGATTAGCAATTATTTTGGGTGCCTCATTTTAAGTAATGCATCTCAAGAGCACTCCCTCGGAGTTCTTCCAATCTAACCAAAAATTAGTAATGACATACTTTTGAGAGGCTAACTTAAGAGCTCTTTTTTTATTTTTACTCAGATATGCAGGGTAGTATAGATTTCTGAGATAAAATATTATATCTTTGTACCATTTAGAACTTACCTACTTTTCAAGGGCATCCACCCTTTCTCCTTCTACTTCATTCACCTCAATAGTTTGTGGGTTTATCTCATCTATAAGCTTATGTAGGCTAAAACCTCTTAATTATTGGTTTGGATATCCATGTCATACTACTGAGACTTGATCACCCATCTGCATCTTTTCTTGAGACCTCCATTTCTGATAAGATGTCTTTCACCATGCTCTGGGGAACATAAGAAAAAACTTTAGAACTCAATATGTAGGGTCTGAAAACCTTTATTTCTTTCACCAAGGAAAATGCTTTCTCTCCATGATGGTGTATTTCAACTCAGCCCCTTGCAATGCCCTACTAAAAAAGGAAATTTGTCTCTCAGCCCCTTCATCATCCTTCTATAAAACACAGATGCAATGGTGTTTTCCGAAGAAAAATAAAACAATTGAAAAGGATTCTTGTAAATTGGGGCTGCCAAAATAGGGGCATGCTTTAGTGCTTATTTGATCCCATTGAAATCTTGAATGAAGAGTTCTTCCCATTTGATAACTTGGTCCTTCTTCAGCATGCTAGTAATGGGGATGGTCAACTTAGCAAAGTTAGACACAAACCTTCTGATAAAGTTTATTTGTCAAAAGAAGGATTGAATTCCCCTTCTTAGTTTTTAGAATTGGAACCTTGTTGATGGGATCCACTCTTTCTGGATCTATCATGACCCCCTCTTTTGATACAATGTGACCAAGAAAATTTTCCTTTTACACTCCAAAGTGGAACTTCTTGGGATTCAATGATATGTCATACTCTCTACACCCTATAAACATTCTCTCCAAGTGTTGCAAATGATCATTTTTATTTCTGGAAAACAAAGTTACATCATCTTGATAAACAATAATGAAATCATCGATATAACCAGAAAATGCTACATCCATTGCTCTTTGGAAAGTTTCTCCAGCATTCACTAAGCCAAACGGCATCCTGACATAGATATAAATTCCCCAAATAGTAGTAAAGGAAGTCTTTATTCTTTCTGAATCCTTCACAACAACTTGATTATAGCCAGAGAAACCATCCAGATTATATAACAATTCAGAACATGTTACCAATTATAGCATATTCTCCATGTTTGGAAAAGGGTAGTTATCTTTCAATGATGCTCTATTCAAGTTTCTAAAGTATACGCTTAGCCTTATGTCACCATTCTTTTTTCTGACAACCGCTAGGTTTGTAACCCAAGAAGAGCACCTTGTGGGCTGAATAATCCATCCATCCCTTAACTTCTTTAGATCTTCTTACATTTTTAAAGAAAGGAGCAGATTGATGGGCCTCTTTTTTTTCCTAAAAGGTTTGGCATTAGATTCAAGAGGAATCTCATGTTGGAACAATTCTTCCCTATATGACTTCAACTCATAGTAAGACCAAGCTAGGAAATCTTGATATTTTTTCAGCAATGGGATATAGGACTGCTTCTCTTCCTTACTGAGATTTCTTCCTACCCAGATTTTATGTGGATTTTCCTTTATGCCCAGGTTGTGTTCTTCTACATCTCTGGAAACTAACAATATTCCTTTAAATAATACAATCAGCATTATCAAAGCTTGACTCAAGAGCCACAAAACCTCTGGTAATCATGTTTTTCTTCAATTGGATGATGTCTTTTCCAAATAATGTTTCCTTTCCTTCAACAACATATACCATTGGTTATTGTATGATAGAAAAGTGACATGCAAGCATGAGAATCTACAAGTATCTCTTATTCATACTCGACCTCCTAAGGTCATGCCGAGACAGTTGGTTGAAATGGAATATATGTGGATACAAACAAACTAGTTGGGAAATCTTATGTCCTCAACATGCAATAATGGAATCTATGAATCTAAGGAAAAGAAATCTCTCCAAACTTGAATTGGTGTAATGGATCGTTCAGATATAATAGATACTCAGAGGCTCTAATCAATGTTGAGCTCTACCGAGATCCTATCTATTGGCTGTTGTATACATGGAAAATGACCTCTAGGCGCTTCATGTATATTTCTAGACAAGGTCATGGAAAATGGTAATGAGAGGTGCATTGCATTTGTAATAAACTATGGGTGTTTTTCTAGTCTAGCCCAGAAAATGTTGGATTGATTGGCTTCTATGTTTAATACAGAGAACTACATTATGATATCTGGGGGCAGTGATGAGGATATAAATACCAGTGTTCGTAAATTGGTGTCAATACTTAAATGACTTGTAGGCCATTGGGTTGTGGGACATGGGGATCACAACCATGAGTTCATGGTTGTTATTGACTTATTATTGTCATGTGAAGAATCAATCTCTTCTTCCAACTATCCAATGGTCATAAGCCATTTGAGATTCTATGTTTAGTACCAAGAGTTGTACGATCTTCTGATAATACCTTATGGGGGTTTTGGCCACTTGTATACATAACCTTGTGTCTATGTCGATGAGAAGGTATATTGAATCTCACTATGGAGCTAACGGATCATAGCCAAATATTTATTCTCTTTCGAGCTCTTGTATGGTCATGCGGATATCCTATCAAGGAAATCTATAGTTAGGTTGATTTGACCAGAATGTATATGCTTTGTCATCTTGAATATTCAATTGCCTCAATTGTTCACTAATTTCTTGTGGGTTTATTTTCGTTTGAAAGACCCAAATCCTAAGCCCTTGATCTATATCTACTAACATTGTGAAGATATTTGGATGAGGTGCTACCAGTTCAAATACTTATTCCCTGGGTTCTCTTGGTCCCGTAATTGTCATGTAAAATAAGATTAAATTTTAAGTGAAACGATTAAACTAACTATGAAAGATATATCTACACTATGCTTATATTTTCAATAATGCATATTTGAACAAAATTAAAATAATATCTATTCTAATATATTCAGATAATAGACAATTAGTCTAATGACAGAATTAAAACAAGCAAGTTAGCCCTGGTATAACAATTTACCTGTGTAATTGTGAATTTATCTTAAATACTTAAATAACTAACTATTTTAATCAAAATATTTCCAATCGTACCTCAGAAGTGAGGAATGAATCATATTTTCTCAGAAACTATCATTCCCCATAGCTTCCCCAGTAATATTGAAAGCCAACTTTAACTTGAAATAAAAATATTTTCTACTCTATTTGATATATTGTAACTACAACTTTGATAGCTCAAACCTGGAATTTATAGAACAGTGGTAAATCTATTTGTGTCGTTACTTGTCTCCTCAGTGTGATCTCCTATGTTCCTTCATGTTCTTGTGAATCCAAAAAAGTGGGGAATGTGATAGCGGCAGTAGAAGGAGATACTCAAACAATGGCAGACTTGGATGTAAACTAAATAGAATGCAAGTAAGAGAGGGATAATGCAAGTGAATAGAGCTTGACTATGTGATTCATAGCAGGATTTATTGCAGGGAATACAACACAAATATACCGAGAATGTCTAGGATCTATTTCTATGTGAAAAAACAACAACCTACAACTCTAATATTATCAAATGAACTTCTAATCTAGAACTGAAACTATCTTATGCTAAGCTGACCTATTGTTGAGGATAGTAATGGAGAAAAATGAAAGTGTGAAGATCGAATGATTTCTAAATCAGAAAGGACAGAAAGGGGCCTTGAACTGAGAGGCTGAGAATTCATGCAAAATATAAACCTATTGAAAACTTATGGAGGAACTTCTAAAACACATTGAATAATCAATTCATAGCAGGGAGAGGGGCCATTTGCTTGTAAAAAAGCTTGGGTATTTATAGCGTTTGGATTTACCAGAGGGTAAGTTTGAATTGAACTCTTTTAATCACAAACAAAGAGAAATCACTATTTTACCAGGCGGCTAAAACATAAATGCAAGCATTTAGTGGTTGAGAGAATGCAAGTGCCACTTGAATTTTTCACATTTGACAAAAGTGTCAGAACAGTTCTTGAAAAATGCGCATAGGACCATCACCACTCTATGCAGGGTGGTGGTTACAGGACCGCCATCACCTATCCTGGGTGGTGGTCACGGGGACCGCCACCCAAGTCAGGGAGGGTAGTCCTGAAACTTAAAGACCAAAATGCAAGAAAAGAGGTAGAAAGAGGTCAAAAAAAGCATGCAGAGGCTGGATAAGGCATTTCTGGGATGCAAATGTATACTTGGCGAGCTTTTCTGGATTCTCAAACACCTTGTGAAGAGATCTGAATCATCATTGGGGTCTTCTGTGACCTCTTTCTGGTAGTACAATACCTACATTTTTTGGTACGTAAATATTGCCCCCTCAGAGAAGTGTTTTAGACATGAAGAGGCATAAAACGGAGGGTCTAAGTATGGTGGTTCCAAAATGGGGAGTTATAAGCTATACCTGACATGGCCATGTGTCAAAATGTCACCATCCAAATTCCCACTATCTGTAAACATGAAAACAGGACTCAAATGCAAATAGATAAAATAAATTGAAAAATAAATACTTAATTAATATGAAATGAGGACTTACCATTTAAGTGGGGATAAGAACATACCTCCGTCGATGCTCCAACTCTGCATAAGAACACTCAAAATAAAATTAGAATACTATATATATAAAACAAGCTCATTTTACTATTCATTTGCGCATGTTGATTTGGTAGTTTTTTGAGATTTGGGACCCATGGTAATAGTTTTCGATGAGAGTATAGTCAAAATATTCATTGCAAGATTGTGATCATGCCTCCGAGATTATGACATTGACCCGTCAAGTCTTAGGTTAGTTCTTCTCAATTTACCGTTTTTAAACCTAAAATATAGAAATGTTGAAAACTGTGTACTCGGGGGATCATTTTCGGAAATGTTAGTTTTAAATGAGTCTCTAGGGGCGAGCCCATAGGGTAGGTATTTATTTTAGTTAAATAGGTGTATGTTTTCCTTTCTTAAGTATTGGTAGGGCTTTAAAGCCGTTCGACGATTCAGGATAGGACCGTCGCCCTACACAGGGTGGTAGTAAGGGCACCGCTGATTCATAAGGTGGCGGTTACATGACATTTTTAATTGTCTTTACATTTTTGACATTTTTATATGTTCTTAATCATTTTTCCAATTGGACTATGTCACTAACTTACTCTTTTTCTTTATTTTGGGTTGATGCAGAAGGAGGAGTACATCAGATGGAGCAGAGAGAGGGAGTGTGATTGGATCCTAGAAGTGTTAGAGGCACTTACTCATGTAGAGAGATATACTCTACAGAGGGCTGACATTTGGAGGATTACACATGTCCCTCATGTTGCACCTTCTAGTCACATATTTTTTGACTTATTTTCATACTAGGATGTAGATCAGAACACTTTCCGATTTCCAGGAGTTAGGGGTGAGTGGACCATCACCCTAGAGGATGTTTATCATACACGGGGGTCCCGATTCTTCGGAGATGGCTATCTCTTAAGACAGTAGTATCCAAATCTTAGATTGTTCAGTGGGCCACCTATATGGGAGATGTTGTTGTCTCCATGGGCTCGAAGAAGAGGGTGAAGGTCCATTCCATTGTTCATTCTCCTATCCCTGTGCTTCGTCAGGCTATTATGGGTATCTTGGCCTCATGGTTGATTGGTGACAAGGGAGGGGTAACTCTCTTATACTGCTAGGATCCTATTATTGCACAGGTTAACGCCCATGGACGTGCTTACGCTTGGGGATCAAACATCCTTGGGACCACCTATCATGATTTATATAGGGTAGTCAGATTACAGGGGTACTCATTGAGTCACCCTACTCTAGTCATGAGTTGAGTGTATGAGTGCATCATTCCCTATGGGAGAGGTGTACAGGCAGAGGATCCTGGGCCTATCAGGGAAGCAAGGTGGAAAGGGATGACTTTACTTAGGATGCCACACCACCCAGTGGCTTCTTTGACTATTGTAGACATGGAGGGAACTCCTTATCAAGCCATGACAGGTTTATGGGGAGAGGAGACACATACACTGATCACCTGCTATACTACCAGCCAACTGATAGATAGGATAGGGAAGTTGGAGATACACCCCTTTGACAAAGTACCACAACATTTTGGCCTCCCCTATATTGATATGTTTCCTCTAGAGGGGAAAATATATAGGTCTATTTGCGAGGCCAGGGGAGGTCCCAGAGGATGAGGTTGGACCATAGTTACTCATGGAGTTCCCATTGCAGCTAGGCGGGTGGTTCGTGCCTGAGGGTCAGCCAATGCTCCTCGAGCACCTTTACTTCATATCAGATCTGCTCCTGCTTTCAGTGAGGGGGAGGATGATCCCGTTGATGTGGAATCAAACTCTAAGGAGTTTACATGAGAGTAGATAGAGGAGGAGACGACAGGGGATGAGACTAGAGGTGGGGCTGGTGGGACAGATGAGGAGGATGATAGTGACTCTAAATGGCATGACACTCAGAGTATCTTAAGGGCCAAGAGGCTGAAGGAGAGTGTAGAGAAGGTGACCCTGATCTCAGAGGCGTTTCCTTCTCGGGACATTAGGGGGGATGATGATTCCGTGGCAGGATGTCACTTCTTTCTAGATTTGGGGGAGGTTCCATAGTTGGTGGCAGCATCAGTAGCAAGCACAGATCCTAGAGATCCCACTTGGATTCCTTAAGATCCGAGTGAGTTACTACTCCTTTATATATTTTGTTTTTAGCTAGAAATGTTTAGTGTATATTTTTGTTTTGTTGTTTTGTTTATTTTGGCGATTTTCTAACTTGTTTATTTCTCTTTTTTATTTGGAGCGACTGCTGAGGGATGGTGAGCCTTGATTCACCGAGTGTGTGCAGACACCCTGTTACTCCCTTCGGATAGTACTCGGGCCGAGCTTATTGTGGACATGGGAGATCCTTCAACATCTGATAGACATACTGATGTATTTTTCCCTATCTATAAGGTGGTGAAGTTGATGACCTCTCTTCGTGCTGAGGTAACTGGATATAGGACTGCTGAGCATTTGATGAGGAGGATACATTCTCATAGTGAGACCACAGCTACTGGTCGTGATTTGTGAGCCCTCATTTCATTCAGAGCATCATCATAGCAGCAATCCTAGATGCGGTCATGTACCATCTGAGGGATCCCATAGGGATTGAGAGATCATGGTGTCTTTTTGTAGTGATTTTTGGTCAGATGTTTATACGAGTGTTTTTGTATTTTTGGGGCTCATTGAGAATTTTGACCATGCCTAGTGCATGATGGCATTTTATATAAAGCATGATTTATATATATATATATATATATATATATATATATATATATATATATATATATATCTTTTTGGATCTATGTCTTCTTATATCTAGAATTTTGTGATTTGTTTCCCCATGTGTGTACTAGATGTTTTTAGAATCTTTGTTTTTATATGCTTTTCAGAATGTATGCAATGGATGACAGGTGATAACATTATGTTTCTCTTTTATTTTATTTTGTAATGTTGATATGTGATGATGAAAACATAATGTAGTACTGAACTTTTGGCTTCTTTTGGCAATGTTCGTTGCTTCTTCTTATTTTGGAAAAATGTGATGAATATCTACTGATAATGAGATGAACTTGCCCCACTCCTATCTCCCTCGCAACTAGTAAGATGCGAGGGCTCAACACCAATAGTTTGGAAGGGTGAAAATTATATGCGTTTGAATGAATGGAAATGATGAGAGAAAGACAAGGTTTTGATAGAAATCAAATTCAGACTTGCGTACTTACTCTTACTCGAAACTAGTACATAGTTCAGAATGTAACTTATTTTCCAGTTTATCTAGACTTAGATCCATGGATGGAAACATGCTTTAAAAAATATGGTTTTAAGGATTTGATCTCTTTGGAATTTGGATATTTAACTTCACTTAGCACTTTTCTTTAAAATATTAATATTTAGTAATTTACATGAATAGACACCATACGCCCTACCCCATGCTACTAGTAAGAAGCATGGGCTAATCACTGAAGGCAGGACATAGGTGAGTAAGGGAACTTATTTCCTTTCTCAAGCTCGCATCACTAGTAAGAGATGTGGGCTCATCACCGAATGTTGGTGGGGCAAAGAAGTGTGTAAAAATAAAATATTCTATTAGGTTTAGCACTTTTTATTTAACTTGACACTTCTTATTTGTGACTTTGGAGTATCCTTGTTTCAAAGAGATGTAAGAAGGATAGATGTGACACCAAGAAGGCTTCTAGAACAGACCATAGGTAAGAACAACTTAACCAAGTAGAAAAGAATGAGTATGACCAAGGATGCAGGCCTTGGTATGGTTTTTGTCAATAGTTCGTCTGTTGATTTGATGAAATGATTTTGGAACCATTTGATGATATTATGAAAACTTAACATATATGATTTTGAATGCTTTTTGCCAATATTTTTAGAAGTTTGTAATGAATTGCTTAAGAATAAGTTCCTTGACCACAAAATTTACAAAACGTGTGAACAAAATGAAACAACTAAGTGACTAAATGTAATGTAGGTAGATATAATATACAAATGGTGATGTTGATGACCTGTGCATAAAACCATTTAAGATGCAAGGAATTGAAATTTTCATTGAATTCCTCACCTTATAGTGTATATAAGAGATACACACCATTTCCGTAGTCTTTCATGACTCGGTATTGGCCCAACCACTTGGGCCAGAATTTCCTTCCTTCACTGGTTTGTTATCAATCCGGCTGTCTAGTCTTAGAACTAGATCTCCCTCATATATTTCTCGTTTGTAGACCTTTTTTTTATATTGTCGTCACATCCGGTCAGCATAGGCTCTATGCCATTGTTCGGCATTTAGCCTGGCCTCATCAAGGATTTCTAGTTGAGAAAGGCTTGCCTCTCTATAGGCTTCTTCTCCCAAAATCCCTTGTAATGAGATGTGAAGGCTGGGTATTTTGATCTCAAGTGGGAGAACCGCTTCTACCTCGAATACTAATGAGAAAGGTGTTTCCCGTGTCGGTGTTCTTATTGTGATTTAATTGGCCGACAAGGCCGGATATAATTTTAAACGCCCATCTCATTTGTTCTCCTTAACTGTTTTGAGGAGAAAGGATTTTAATGTTTTGTTTGTGGCTTCAACTTTTCCATTGGCTTAAGGGTAATAAAGAGAGGCTGTATGATGGTTTGTTTTGAATTTACTGCATAACTCATGGACCTCATCATTCTTAAAGGATGTTTCATTATCTAAGATAATGACTTACGGGACACCATACCTACAAATGATTTGATTTAAAATGAACTTAGAGATTACAGAACCTTGTACGGTGGTAAGACGCATGGCAACTACCCATTTGGTAAAATATTTTGTGGCTATAATTATAAAATTGTGGCCATCTTTTGATGAGGGAGAGAATTTCCCCATCAAATCCAGGCCCCACATGGAAAAAATCCATGGGGTTGTGATTGGTTACAAATCTTGTGCTGGCATGTGAACCTCGTCGAAGAATTCTTGGCATTTGTGGAATTCGCACACAAACTCTACTGTATCATGTTCTAGAGTGGGCCAAAAATAGCCCATCCGATGTATTTTTTGAGCAGTGGCGTGACCACCAAATTGGCCTTCACATATCCCACTGTGGGACCTCCTACAAGAATCGTTTTGGATTCTTCATGGTCAACGCATCTTAAAAGCATTCCATCGAAGGCTTTACGATAGAGCACATGTTCTAAAATAACATATTTAGCAATGATAATGCGTAAACCACCTTCTTTTCTATGATGTGGCACCTGCTAGGTACATATGGTCCATGATAAAATTGACAATGTTAGTTTACCAAGGGCATGTAGAGATGGGGGTCTGGTTTCGACAAAGTATATGCACTCATCGAGAAATTCTAGATCTACCAAATCACCTCCATCTAATGGGTTATCAACTAACTAGTCTGCAATGATTTTTCCCTTAACAGATTTCTGCTTTATAAATGTTAATTCAAACTCACCCATTAAGGTTATGAAACGTCTAGCCTTTTTATATAAAGACCCTTGCATGAGGAATGTTTGTTAAATGATGTATCTTTACAATGACCCTTGTTTCTTGATTTAACATGTAATGTCTTAAATGTTTCATTGTAAATACTATGGCAAGGCATTCTCTTTCTTCCTGTGTATAACATGTTTCATAATCAAACAATATCTGGATAATGAAATAGACTACACGTTCTCATTTATCATTGTCTTCTTGAGCTAGCATGTAGGCTAGGGAGACACTAGTAGCCCGTGAATACAGGATCAAAGGATGATCTGGTCTAGGAGGCATTAACGTGGGAGGAGAAAATAATAAGCATTTAACTGCTTCAAAGGCCTCGTTACATTATTCTGTCCAATCAATGCTATAATATTTCTTTAATAGATTGTTGATTGGATGAAGAACAAAACTTAAGTCCGGAATGAACCTTCGGATTTTCCCTAAGTTTCCCAAGAAATGATCTAATAAAAGACTCGTCTAATGGTGGAATCATTTTGAGAACAACCCAGATTTTGGCTAGATCGACATAAATCCCTCATGAGGATATAATGTAACCCAGAAGCTTGCCTCCTATCATGCCAAATATGCATTACTCTGGGTTCAATGTGACACCACCCCGTATTCTATCAATCGTGAAAGAATGATATGGTGTACCTCTGAGTGATCACAGTGCTTCTTGGCCTTGGCCAACAAGTTGTCTGCGTAGGATTCCACAATTTTATGAATAAGGTTATGGAATATGTATGTCATTGCTCACTAGTATGTAGCACCCCGACATTATTAAGACCAAATGGCATGATAGCGTAAAAATAATTTCCCCAAGGAGTTATAAATGTGGTCTTGGGTTGATCTTGTTCATATATTTTGATTTGATTATACCCTGAGAATCCATCCATGAGAGACAAAAGCTCAAATCCAGCTGTTACGTCAATAATGACGTCAATGGATGGCAATGGGAATTCATCTTTCGAGTAAGCTTTGTTAATATCCCGAAAGTCTATGCAAAGGGGGTATCTTCCAATTCTTCTTAAGAATAGGGATGATATTAGATACCCCTTATGAATATTCAACTGGTTTGATTAATCCCACTTGGAGAAGTTTCATTACTTCTTCTTTCACCATGAGAGCCACTTTTGGTTTCATTGGTCCTCGACTTTTGTTTAATTGGTTTTACATCTGGTTTGGTGACAAGATTATGTACCACGATATGTGGTACAGTTCCCATCATTTCTTTGTAATTAAATGGGAAAGAATTTTGATGTTCTTTGAGGATCTAAGTGTGTATTTCTATCTCCTCTATAGTTAACGAGAATCCTAACTTCAAAATCTTTGGTTCTTCCTCCATTCCAATGTTTATTTCAATTGTTTCTTCGATTAAGGAAGCATTGCATTCTTCAAATTTAGGAAAGGCTGGAGCTAGTTCCAAAATTTCTCTATTCTCTACCTCATAGATATCGAGATCTCCTTTTGTGGAGGAGACTCTATCATGGGATTTCCATAATACGAAGAGGAATTTGGGATTAGGGAAATGTCCACTATATGATGAGCGAGATGTAGCTCCACCTAGGCGTTTAGATATTCAAGATTGACTCTATCACTGTCACAGTGATCCAAGATAGAAGACTCATTCTTAGCTTCTATATGTGTCAAGAGCGGGTTTTTTGGTATTTTACGCACTAATGGTTAAGTACGAAGTGATACCGTGAAACTTTTATTTTTCCAACTCACTATTTGGAGTGAAACAGGAAGTTGAGGTTACTATTGAATCTATGAGAAGGTTTTTCTCTCGTGGGATTGCTTCGATTGATATGAAGTTGAATCCTTTGGTTAGATCTAATACCATTGTTTTATAGAGTTGTAAATGCTCAGCTCTAGTCTAATATACCTCAAAGACTTGGTTTGCAACTAGTTGTGAGTCTCCTAGCACTCTAATGTTATCAATGTCCATCCTTTTGGCTATGATGAGGCCAAGGAGGAGGGCTTCGTACTGAGCCCTATTGTTTGTACACTCAAACTTTAACTTAAAGGAAAAAAGTAGGATTTTTCCCTCGGGAGAAGTAAAATCACACCTGCCTAGCTCTAAAGTGACATATAGCTCCATCAAAGTGGAGAATCCAATATTTTTTTGGAAAAATGGATGTTGGGACATTCCTCGTGTTTGTTTCTTCTACCTTAGTTACTTCTACCATACAAACTTCGCCTGATGGAAGGAAACCAATTCCTAGGGTGTATCCCATACCCATAGAGTCAAATTGTAGGAGAATGGGTAGATCTTTCTCTAGTAATTCTACAATTTTTGCTGTAGTCCCTAATGATACCATTTCTATGACTTTAGTCTCATTTTTGAGTGTTGGAATGCCTTCGAATAGATTTATAATTTCTAGTTCTATTGTAGGTATCAACTTCTCTTCTGGTTTTGAATTGATTGTTTTGTTAAGTTGATTCATTGGGAGTTTAAACTCAGAATGAACACCTGGTCTTTTCTTCAAGTCTACTAGGTGTAGATCGAATGGTTTTGGGTCACCTTGGGCCACAAATATTTTCCCTAGGTGCAAAAATATTATTTCTTGGAATAACGTGGAAGGGATTGCCTTTATGCGGTGTATCCATGGTCAACCAAGGATCATATTAGAGTTGGTTTCCTGATCTATAATATAAAATTCGGTGAGGACTGTGTTGGGTCCTAAGGTGACTGGTAAAACTATGGTTCCAATTGAAGTGGCCTTAAGCCTATCATATCCTCTTAGCGTATTTCTTGTTGTGGAACAATTTTTTTCTCCATATCCTATATTTTGAAGAAAATCGAAGGGGACTATGTTAACTCCTGCACCATCATCAATCATTGCGTGATTAACATAATTATTGTAAAACCATACCTATAAATGTAAGGCTAGATCATCTCTACATGCAATTTTAGCATCTGTTGATATTTTGCTTATATCAAATATATACTCAGTATCCCTATCTAGCTTCCCTAGAGGGTAGACATCAAAGTCTACATGGTTTACATGTATTTCCGGAGGAAGAGTGATGTTAATTAAATGACCAAGGCCTAATGCTTCTAAGAGAGAAGCCCTATGGGTGGGAGAGTTCTTCAACAAATCCAAGAAGGAAATGTGAGAGGTGGTCTTTGTTAAGTCATTAATTAAATCATAAGCGCCTATGGGTTTTACTAATGTTTCTTGAATGTTGTCTGGATCTAATGGATAGTTTGGAACTGGATGAGAAGAATAATCTCGTGTTCTTGTTATGGTTTCTACGGGTAGCTCGGTATCTAACTCTACTAGGCCAACTATCTTGGTTTGTGGTCGAGTTCCTAATTGAGGTGCGACCGGTGGATGTAATGAATTTGAGGCTTCATAATCGTTATTTCCTATCATAACACCCTTGTTGGTCCCATTTGGATCTAACATGTTATTATTAGAGTGATTTTGGAGTGGATCGTTAAAGATCTTGAGGGGTGCATTTTAAGGGGAAATTACTCGCGTATAAGTGTCTAGCCTGGGTACTACAGAATTTCCTAAAAACATGTCTATAAAGAGTTGTTTTTGATCTTCTGGAAAACATTGCATGAATTTATTGTAGTCATGGCAAGTCCTAATATAATGGCCTTGAATCTTGTGGAAACCACAATACAAGTTGGGATTATAGTTTCGAGGTTGTTGATTTGAAATCTGTTGTGGTCTAAATTTCTGATTAGGTTGCTGGTTCTTAGAGTTAAAATTATGAGGTTGTTGCCTTTGGTTTTGACTCAGATATCCAGTTGGATTTTGATTTGGACCTTGTGTTTGGATTTTTTGTTGTTTTTGTTGTTGTTGTCATGATAGATGATTAAAATACATCATGTTGATTGTTGGAGTAAAGTTGTTATTTCGTTGATCGTTAACAGGTGGTGAAATTTTTATGACATTTTCCCTTTCAACTTGGTCTGTTACTCCATCTTTTGTAACCCCACATTTTTTGTTAAGGATTTTGGGTCCTTGATTGGTATTCTCAGCATTAGGATAGGTCGTAGTGTTTTGATTGGGAGTGATTAATTTCCTGTTTGTTCCATATGTCTTACAACCATTATTTATTGCTGCTTGATCAATTTAGAGAGCACTTTCAAGTAGTTCATCATAAGTCCTTAGTGGGAACTTTTGGACTTCTTCCTTTATCTCTTTATTGAGAGAATGAAGGAATAAATCATATAGTTCCATCTTATTCATGTTTTTGGAGCACTTGCTGATGAGTAAATAACTCTACGCCATCTTTGAATAAAATGAGTAGTGGATTCATTGTGGTCTTGTTTAATATGCAAGAATTCCCTGATTCTTGTTCTTAAAAATTTGTTCATGTCAAAAGCTTTGATAAATCCTGACACAATTTGTTTGAACGAGTGTATTTAGACTTTAGGTATTTTGTAATACCAATCAAGGGCAATACCCTCTAAGGTTTAACGAAATATCTTAGCAGTAACCCCATCCCAAGGGAGTAGTTCTTGAATGGCCATAGCATAGGCCTTGATATGTGCATTTAGATCTCCCTCCCCTTTGTATTTGGGTAGATAGGGAAGAGGTCTTGGAAGCATGACACTTCGTATGGTGAATTCTAGGGGCTCTTTTAAATATTCTGAGTAAGTCCCTACCGCATAAGTCTCGACCATTGATGGTGCCTATTGAGGGGGGGGGAGGTGGAAGGGGTTGTTGATATGGCATAGCGTATGTATTTGTAGGGACATAAGCGAATCCCTATGGTTGAGTGAACATCCCGGGAGATGAGAACATGCCTCCCTGTGGCAATTTTGAATAAATGTTTAAGTAGGGAGGAGCATTGCTCTCGTATGGATTGTTAGGTGCTAAGCTGGGAGGTATCATATTTTCAACTGGAGCCGCATTTGAAAATGTGGTTCTAGTTGGTGTCTGTTGTGGATATCGATACAAATGTTGAGTAGGCATGCCTAACATGCATGTTCCTATAAGGAGGTCAACTTGGTTGGGATGATCCGGAGGGTTTGGGATTCCTACTTTCCCGAAATATGAATTTTTATTTTCTTGAGCAAGTTCCAATCCTATAACTTTCTTGACTAAGGCTGAGGTGACCTCGATTGGTGAAGACACATTGTTTTGCCTTAATGGTGGTTGTTTTACACCTTGAGGTTGTAAAGGGTATGGTACCCTACTATGAATTGATCATTACCCTGCCAAGATTCCCCGAGGGTGTTTCTCATAGGTGGAGGAATGGGGGTGTTTTCTTGGAGTAGGGCATCGGGTTGTGTTTGCAAACTTCCTATAAGTGGGTACATGTTTTGTAAGCGTTGTTTACTTCTAGTGTAATGTGCTAAATAATCCTCATCCAAAAATTGTAGTGGATCTAATTATCTACTGATTTGTGGTCTAAGCAAAACCCGAGGAGATGAAATGGACTCTCTCGTAAATGTCATATTATTAGAGCCTGAGGGCTCTGGTTGTTGCATTTGTGCAAGTTGATTTAACTCCTCAATTTGAAACAAGAAACTAGAGCTAGTTCTTTGAGGAGGATTTTGTGATGACAAGTAGTTACCTGAATAGTTTTTAGCCCATGCAGAAAGTGAGGGTGATGGTTGTCTATTTTTTTGACCATAATTATCTTCAAGACCTGAGAGAGGTCTGGCATATGCATCGTATCCCAGCATATTCGGGGGGTATATGAATACCAGGTAGAATAATGGTAAACAATGAAGGTGGATGAAATAAATTAAAAAAATGGGAAAAATTGTTTGTTTCATGTCAGGTTCACCCAATTTGTATGATAGAAAAGTGACATGTGAGCATGAGAATCTACAAGTAGCTCTTTTTCGCACCTGACCTCTCAAGGTCATGCCGATACATTCAGTTGAAATGGAATATATGTGGATACAGATAAACTAGTTGGGCAATCTTATGTCCTCAACATGCAACAATGGAATCTTCGAATCTAAGGCAAAGAAATCTCTCCTATCTTGAATTGGTGTAATGGATCATTTAGATATAATAGCTTCTCGAAGGCTCCAATCAATGTCAATCTCCACCAAGATACTATCTATTGGCTGTAGGTGATTCGTGTATATTTCCAGACAAGGTCATGGAAAATGGTAATGAGAGGTGCAATTGATTTTTAATAAACTATGGGTGGTTTTTGGTCTAGCCAAGAAAATGTTGGATTGATTGACTTCTATGTTTAATATGGAGAACTGCGTTATGATATTTGGTGGGAGTGGTGAGGATCTAAATACCAGCATTCGTAAACCGGTGTCAATACTTAATGGACTTGCAGGCCCGTTGGGTTGTGGGACATGCGGATCATAACCATGAGTTCATGGTTGTTGTGGACCTGTTATCTTCTTCTGACTATCCAATGGTCATAAGAATTTTCAACTTCTGTTTTTAGTACCAGGAGTTGTGTGATCTTCTCATAATACCTTACAGGGGTTCTGGGCACTTGTATATGTAACCCTGTGTCTATGTCAATGAGAAGGTCTCCTGCATCTGGCTATGGAACTAACGGATCATAGCCAAATATTTTTTCTCTTTCGAGATCTTGTATGGTCATGAAGATATCCTATCAAGGAAATCTATAGTTGGGTTGATTTGATGAGAATGTATATGCTTTTTCGTCTTCAATATTCAATTTCCTCAATTGTTCACTAATTTTCTTCTGGGTTTATTGTCATTTGAAAGACCTGAATCCTAAGCCCTTGATCTATATCTACTAACGTTGTGAAGATATTTGGCTGAGGTACTACCAGTTTGAATACGTATTCCTTGGGCTCTCTGAGTCCCATAATTGTCATGCAAAAGAAGATTAAACTTTAACTAAAATGAGTAAAATAACTATGAAATATATATCTACACTATGCTTGTATTTTTTTTATTTTTGTATTTTCAATGATGCGTATTTGAGCAGAATTAAAAGAGTAGCTATTCTAATATATTCAGATAATGGACAATTAGTCTAATAACAGAATTAAAACAAGCAAGTTAGCCTGGTATAGCTATTTTCCTATGTAGTTGTGAATTTATCTTAAATACTAAAATAACTAACTACTTTAATCGAAATATTTTCAATCATACCTCAGAAGTGAGGACTGAATCATAGTTTCTTAGAAACTATCATTCCCCACAGCTTCCCCGGAAATATTGAAAGTGAAATTTAACTTGAAATAAAATGATTTACTACTCTATTTGATATATTGTAACTACAACTTTGATAGCTCAAACCTCGAGTTTACAGAACATTGGTAAATCCTATTGTGTCATGACTTGTCCCCTCAATGTGATCTCCTCATTTCTTCATGTTCTCGTGAATCCAGAAAAGTATGAATTTGTTAGGGTTAGCAGAAGAATATATACGAACAATGGAAGCTTAGGATATAAACCGAATATAATTTAAGTAAGAGAGGGATAGTGTAAGTGAACAAAGCTTGAATATGCGATTCGTAGCAGGATTTATTGTGGGAATACAATGTAAATACGCCAAGAATTCTGGGATCTATCTCATGTGAAAAAACAAAACCTGCAACTCTAAGATTATCAAATGGATTCTAATCTAAAATTGAAGCTACCTTATGCTAATCTGACTATAAGGGACAGCAATGAAGTAAGATGAAAGCAAGAAGATCAAATGATATCTAAAATAGAAGGGAGAAGCTGAGAATTCATGTAAAACCTGAACCTATTGAAATTTATGAAAGAACTTCACAACACACAGATTGATCAAATTATGGAAGGAGAGGGGTCATTTTCTTGTGGACAAGATGGGTATTTATAGCATTTGGATTTACCAAAGGGTAAGTATAAATTGATCTCTTCTAATATAAAAAAAAAGAAAACACTATTTACCAAGAGGCCAAAACATAAGTGCAAGCTTTAGTGGTTGAGAAATGAGGGTGAAATTTGAATTTTTACGTTTGATAAAATCGTCAGAACGTTCTGGAAAATGTACACAGGACCACCTCCCTGTGGAAGGAGGCCTTTATAGGACCACCACCCAGTCAGGGAGGTAGTTCTGTAACTTATAGAATAAAAGCAAGAAAAAATGGGGCAGAAGTTAGAAAAAAATATGTAAAAGCTAGACAAGGCTTTCTAGGCTGCAAATGTATACCTGGTGAGCTTCTTTAGATTCCGAACACCTTGCGAAGAGATCTAAATCATCATTGGGATTTCCATAACCTCTTTCTGGTAGTACAGTACCTATATTTTTGGGCACATATGGTTACTAATCTATATTTTGGTTAGAAAACTCGCCTTGGCTCTACATAAACTATTTCACCTAGGCATCATCATCAAACACTTGCCAATTTTTAACGTTATTAGGGATAGATGGCCTTGTTAGTACTTCAACATCATACTCACAAAATGGACACATTGTACAATTCCCAAATCTAGATCTTAGCACTACTAACTTGTCTACAACAACATTAAAATTTCTATCATGGTGCACAATATTAAAAGAGTCAAACATTTCAATCAAAACCCAAACTGCATGCTTGTATTGTTTCATTCTCTTATTTTTAGTAGCATATAGATTCCTAATTTTTTTGACAATCAATTCTGAATCCCCTTTGACAATGACATCCTTTATACCATGTTTCCATGCAATTCTCAATCCTAATAACAATGCTTCATATTCAGCAATGTTGTTAGTGCATTCAAATTTAAGTTTGAAAGAAAAGACAAATTCTTCTTGGCCTGGGGAAATCAGAACAATGTGAGAACCATTTCCAAACTTGGAACATACTCCATCAAATAACAAGGTCCAAGGTAAACCCACTTGTTCAAGACATTTTCAATGATCAATCTTGTGTTCCTTGCCATCAGCAAACCCCATAAAGTTATCTGCATCTACAGGAGCATACAACACTTCATAAGAAGCATTATTCAGATATGAGCAATGAGGTGCAACATTTTTATCTCTGCATACAACTTTATAATGTCACCTTCAATTGGAATGGTGGAAAAATACATATCCATCTAAACACTTCCACCAACACTTACAGCCCACTTTCTTGATAACAACATGCCCCATTTGGCAAGGCAATCAACAATGACAATATAAAGTTTTAAGTTCTTACCTGGATAAGCTGCAAGTTGTACCAGTATACCCTTCACACACCCTACAATTGGGACCTCTCTAGAATCCATTGCAGTACACTTTCCATAGGAAGTTGTCACTTTAATGTTCAATTCATTCATGACTTCTAGAGGCATAACATTGCATGATGCTTCAAAGTCAAACATATAATTGTGTAGCAGTCTATCTTTACTAATAAGTTTTGTAAAAACTGGATCAACATTTAACTGAGACTCAACTAAATATGTCCCCAAGTAGACTTCAGGTGGTTCACCTATATCCTCTAATGTTGGTGGTTTTACAAGGTCTACAATGGTTGAAGGAGGAGTGTTTACATTATTTATATTTCTTCCTTGGGCACTCCTATCCTCCCCCAATCCCAAATAATCAAAATCGCTCTTCTTTTACTCAGGAATCCTAAGAAATTCCACAATTGGGAAATAAATCTTGACTTGACTCAAGACTTGGGCAATGTCATAGGGAATTTACTTGGGCAAAGCAACATTTAGAGAAAGGTTGAAAAACTCATCAGATGGAACAAGGTTTTTAACATTTTGGGCATGGGTGGGCACACCAGTTTTACTTGAGACAACAAGGCTTTTTCCAGGTGCATCTTTATTTAGATTCTCTTTTGGGACATTGGTGAGAACTGGGGTCTTTGTTTTGGCTTGAGGCCCTTCCCCTTTGAAAACTTTACTTCTTGTGTTATACTCTTTTCTTGTGCCACAACAACATTCATTAGCAGTTGTCTATCTTCTTCTAATGGGATTCCTCCATCGTAATTCTTAATCATTAGAGCTATTAAGTACTTAAAATCATTATTAGGAAGTTTAAATACCCGTACCATATCTATTTCTAAAGCATGAGAGGGAGGAAGAAGAGGTACCCAGTGAATGCACCCCCAAAAACTTGCAGCAGTTCTTGCACTTATTACCTCAGTTAAAGTTTCTCCTTGTTGTGAGTTTGTAGATCAGTCCACCATGCATGCATCATCATTGGTGTTGTTATCATCATCAAATTCTTCAAATTTCTTATCTACTTCACATGACAGGTGGGGTAAGAAGCATTTTTCACAGCAATCTATTTTATTTGTCTCTTCAACAACAACAACTCTAGCATTTAGAGGATTAGGACACTATTCTATTCTCCCTTGCTTGGGGTTTTCTAGCTCCCATCGGTCCTTTACCTCTATCATCAAACCTTTGATCATTTCTAGGATGATTTGCAATTCTATCTTGTCCTTGTTTCATATGTTGACCCTGAGGACCTTGTCCAGTTCCTTTTTCTGCCCTGGACCAACTTGTAAGAGATTTCTTTGACAGCCCTAGACAAATTACTTACAACGTCCTCAAGATCCATAGCCTTACTTGGTTGAGGCTTCTCAGGGTTGATCAGTTTAATAACCCTCCCTCTTAGGAGGCTTTTCAAACTGCTTTAATATTGTTCTCAATTCTAAGAGCCATGGTAAAGGCCTGCCTCAAATTCCTAAGGTTCTTATCCCTCAAATAGTAAGCAGCTTTCTTATCAAATGCATCTAAATACTTTATCATACATGGTTCATCACATGGCCTCAAATTAACAGGAAGTATTCTCAATGTTTTGTTAAATATAGTGTTGAAATCATGCACTGATTCATTAGGATTATTTTTTATATTTTCAAACCCTGATAAAAGAAACCTACGGTCTATTTTATCACCGTACTGGATTCTAAAGGAATTCTTCTTCATCTTTGTCCAAAAGTCAATGAAATTATCTAGCATAGATTTATACCAATCCCTCATATCCTCTTCTAGAGTATGAATAAATAATTTATTGTATACATCTTCAAACTCTATTTTGAAATCCTCCATCATATTGACAAATAGTTTCAAAGTGCTGATCACGAGTTTATTGCAATATTTCCTTGAAACTTAGGCAATCTATTTCTTACATCCTGTGGCACAACATTTGGGTAGCCAGCCATACCTCTAAAACTGATGGGACCAAAATTATTAATGACAAATGGAGGTCTGGGTGGAGGCTAAGCCATATTATTCTGAGAAGGTGATCCTACATGAGAAAAAAAAATGATGAAGAGTGAGGGGTCTATGTGGTACGGGGATAAAATTTTCAGAATGACTACCCTTTAAACTCTCTGTCTCTTGGAAAAATCTATAAGATTTTGAAAGTACAGGAGCATATTGAGAAGCAAATGTTTTCAAATATAGATGATGGACCCTCTCCAGATGGGATAATTTAATTCAACAAATAGGCTACCAAATTCATAAGCACTTGAGGAAGTAATGCAATCTTTAATCATAGGCTGATCATTTTCACCAATGGAGATCTCCCTTCTTCATGCATGATCTCCAACAACCTTCACTACTAGAGAAGCAAATGTTTCAAATATAGATGATGGACCCTCTCCAGATGGATAATTTAATTCAACAAATAGGCTAGTTTAAGGCTTAAACAAAAAAACAAAACTATATGAATTTAATAATTTTCATTAAATGCAAAAAAATTTTACTTTGGGCAATTCAAAAATAAATATATCTAGTTGTTGATACTCTACACTATACAATGCAAATATTAGAAATGAAAAAACTAAAACTATAGCTATCATAAAATTCGGAATCAAAAAACTAAAACTATACCTATCATAAAATTCCACACGAGTATATTTTTAACATTTTTATTATAAATAAAATTAGTTGTGAAAATTTACACAAAATATTAAAATATTATTCATTGATTGTTTACGATGTAAATTATGAAAACTTCATATTATTGTTAGTTTCGAATATTTTAAAACAATTATAAACATTCTAAAAAATACTAAATGCAAGTTTAATTATAATTTAATTTTTTTTTGGAAATGAATCATTTAGTTTAGAATTTCTCCATTATTTGTAATTTTTAAAAAATGATAAATAATATATATCCCATATAAAAAACAAATATTGAAAAAATATAAAATTATAACATATTATTTAGAAAAAGCATAGATAATTTATTAAATTTAATATAAGTACAATATAAATAATTCATATAATTAAAATATATTTTTGTTCTACTATATATAAGAAATAGATATTATCAATATTCTTCACATCATCAATAACAAAAATTGATATTCATAACTTACAACTCATTAATGTAAAAAGTATGTACAAAATTATATAAATAAATAAAATAATTTCTATTAGTTTAATTGTTTTAATATTAAATTAATATTCCAAAATAAAATTATATTCACTCGTATGATTTTTCTGCAATTACTGAAATTTATTTATTGTAATAAATATAAACATATCATAAATTTTGAAGAAAAAATAAAATATAAAATAAATATTGAAAATTTCAGTTATCAATGGAAAGTATTGAAAAATAAAGACTGGACATAAAAATGTGGCACTTATTATTCGAATCCCATTATTTCAAAACTAAAAAATATTTTAAAACAATGATAACTATTTTTTAGCTTGAACTAACAGTTCTCATTATATATTATTTACTATATTTGGTAGTCCACCGAACCATGCATTTAAAGCTGAAATAATGCCTTTGATTTTGGCATATATATATCCATGAATTGACCTTTTCTACCTCAAAGAATATATTACGGCTTAAATTATGCACATTAGGTTTTCAAGTAGAATTTGAATTTTATAAACTTTCTTTTGTATAAAGAGTGCACATTGAAATTAATAGATGTTCAGAAGGTAAAATCAAGAGAATTTATTGAAAGCTATTTTTTATATGAACTTTTAGTGTTAGTTCTACATTTTTTTATTTTTCATTTTTAAATATTTCTTTCTTTTGCAGGTTAGAAATCAAAGGAAGATGCAGATAAACAAATGATCGAGAGAGAATGATTAGTTGTAAAAAAGAATGGTATCGATATTTTACTGTAAATATTGTTTTTGAAATACAAATTTTATTTATGGAAATTGAAATTCATTCAAAAAAATTGTTTGAATGGAGAGTTTTAAGATGTTGCTAGTAAAGTTTCATTGGATCTAAAATTGCAGTCATTGATTTAAACACACAATACCCATATCAGATTTAAATCTAATAAAAGAGAAGAGTTATGGGTATTTTTCTGCATGGAAAACATGAATCTGTCCAAAACTAATTCACAAATACGAAAGTATTTTTTTATTATAAATGTATGATTTAAAAAGCACTGTTAGAAGTCATTATTTATTAAAATACACATAATAGTGATTGAATAATTTTTTTAAAGTTTCGTAATTCTTTAATACTTCCTAGTAGAAGTAACAATTTTTTCAATCTTATTTCAAATATAGGCATTGCTTGTTTTTTTTTTACAATTTGACAATATTTAATATGCTACAGAATTGTAACTTTTACAATAATTGTGAAAACACATTATATTATGTTTTTGGTATTTTACCAACGTGAGTTAATTGTTACTATTTTAAGAGTGAGTATTTTTAATGATAAAACAAATGGTACTAAGGAAACAAAAATGATTTAAATTCAATGAGGGTTTAAATCCTATTCCTACAAAGAGTTTTGATACCTTAATATTTAAGTTAAAATAATACTTCCTAATTGATCTCCTCAATGTGGACAAATTATTAGAGTTTCTTTAATTCTCTAATTACATGTTTATGTGATATTCTTAATAATGTGGTAGTTTTATGTCTAGTAAAATTATTGTTGTATTATTAATAAAGTGGTATTTTTCTGTCGAGTAAAATGATTGATATTTATATTTAATGAAATACAAAAAAAATCTTAAAAATCTAAGTAAAAACATTATTAATTTTATACTTATAAACAAAAAAGGATAAATTTAATATCATATCTAAATAATAATTAGTTTTTTTATTTATTTAAATAACACATTATAATTATCTATTTTTTGATTTAAAAAATATTGGGGCCTCACATAATAGAGTTATGCATCCTTAAATTGTCCACAATTTAATTGTGAATAGAGAGTTCAAAATTGTGAATCCAAATTTGTGGACTCCACCCACAATTTTGTTGTGGAAACAAAAATTGTGACAAAACATGTGGAAATTCCACAATATCAATATTGTCGTAGTTTCACATTTTTCAAAATGTGAAACTACGACAATATTGATATTGTGGAATTTCCACATGTTTTGTCACAATTTTTGTTTCCACAACAAAATTGTGGGTGGAGTCCACAAATTTGGATTCACAATTTTGAACTCTCTATTCACAAATAAATTGTGAAAAAAATGTGGATACACAACCCAAAGTCTTGTAGTGCTTCCAAATTTTTCTTACTTCTAAATTAAAATCTCCCAGCTCTTGAAACAAAATTCTACTAGAGTCCTTAGTGAAGAAAGATCTTCTTCCTTCCATCTTTTTAGATATTAGTGATAAATCTTACTTGATATATATTTAAGACACTAGTATTTATAAAGAATTTAAACAGAACAGAGTCGCCACTAAGTATTTTCACTTTAGTTTGTGCAAATGCACTATGAAAGACCTATCAAATGTCTGTAAATACCAAATTCATGCAAATCTTACAATATCTTCTCTTCTTTCACCCAAATTTATCAATGATGATACAAACTTTAATGCAATAATTGCATAAGCTAGAAATATTGCACTAAGAACTAAAAAATTTGAACAATTCTTATAGATCAGAATAGATAATGATGTTTTAGTAATGTATTAGCACACTACATGTGTAAGAAGTATTACTAGGGTTTGTATGTATACACCTTTGTACAAATTCTTCTCAATCATCCTTGGCAATGATGCCACTAGTGTTGGTATCCAAATTTGTTCTCCCCTTTCAAGCTGACCAGTAACAAAGATTGGACATAGAGCTTAGAGATAGATACATCATAGTGTGTGTCATTTTGTAGCCAAGGATGATATCTAACTGGCCCTTTGTCCCTCAGATTTGTGGAGAGATGGATAGCACCTTAAAAAGGATTTGACCTATCCTCACTACTTTAGGTCGTGCCTTTCAACCAGGGTGAGAGGACCCTTAGTGTAACCTCTATTTGATGAAGGAGATGGAGATATCCTTCTTTTGCACAAATTTTATGAATAAAACCTTGGGAAAATACGGTCAATACTCCATAATTTAACTCTTAAAAGTTTTCACTTCTAAAAGATGGAGATACTTTCAACACAAGGCTAAGGTTACTGAAGACATTAAGAAATCCTGATTGTTCTAGCATATTTTAGTAAATAGATTTTGTTCCTTTGTGGATATACAGGGAAAACATGGTTAGTTTAGGATGGGTTCATGGTTTTTGAATGATTTTGGTGGGATATTAAGCAGTATAAAGTTGATTATACCAGATCTCTGAGAAACTTCACAACAATGGACAACTCAACAATAGAAAGCTTCAGAACAGTTAAGATGTTCCTTCAACCAGAAGGTGTGCTTCAATGGAGGCCCTGATCAGCATGTTTCCACACAATATTTGAGACTCTAACATGAAGGCTTGAGTTAAAAGACTCAATTAAACATCAAAATCTCTAATCAATCACACCTAAGGTACACCCAAAGACTTACAAACAATCTTTATCAACAAATGACAGTGAATTGATTTTAAATTTATTTATCTCATCACAAGATGAAGGCTCTTCTTGAAATGAAATTACAAATACCATCTAAACTGTCATAGGGATGATATCCTGTGTGGTTTCACAAATATTTCAAAGTAATATTGTAATAGGAACGAGTAAAACTACTTGCAGACATTATGAAACAAAGAAGACACTAATTGCTCCAAGATTGACACAAATTAATTTCAAAATTTCTTAGATTCATCAGTAGGGGAAAGCTTCTAGAGAAATCTCAGTGCTCATCAATGGTTATACATCTACAACCAACTTGACATGATAGAAAATCTAATAGAAGAAAATAACAGGTTATCTTGGATTGGTCTCTCATGAAGACGACTTTTCTGAATTTTCTCTTAAGAATTCAACCCGCCGACCTTTTACAAGAGTATTCTCATTGCATTTATACATTTCACTCACTCAAATTTCCCCCCCAAAAGAGAATAATATTCGAATGACCTTTGTTTGTTATAAATTTGTTTCAGAAACTAATGTTTAACAAATTTAGATCCGAAAGCTTCCAAGTGGACCAATTGTGAACTGAGTCACGTTTCTTGGGCCCTTGACTAATGACTAGGATTCCATGCCACAACATTTTGGTAATCCTTCTAATCATTCTGATTCTGTCATACAAGAAATCCCTTTTTTAATCATTTTCTGGAGGCTTTGCAAAACTAGATCTAACAGGTAATCCTTTTTTGCTCTCGAGGCAACACCTTTTTCATCTTTTGCGCCTACAACTTTCATCATTTCATCATTTTCCCTTTCTTTCCTCTGCAAATCTGTCCCTGCATCCAGCTTCTCTGGTAATTCTCATTTTTGCAAGTTCTTGAGCAATTCCAACTTCAAAATATTGACCTTAAAAATCCTTGGACTCACAAATTAAGTTCCGAATCCATTCAATGACACTTTACAGACAGAGACAACAAGGAATTTCATCAAAAAATGATGAAAAATAGTGCGTATTCACATCTCTAAGAGTCTTGGAGAAAAATGGTGGAAAAACAAACAAAATACACAACAACCATTGATTCTTCCCCTTTTCTACTTTATATCATAGTCGTCCATGTGTTTACTTGGCACAACTGCAAAGGAGAAGTATAGGGGAAAGTTTCTAAACAAGCGCAGGCCTTCCATGTGCCCTGGGCCCAAGAAAAATGCCTTTTGGCCTTTGAAAAAGTCTCAGCAAAAAAGGAGCCAGCGGAAGCCTCCACATGTCTTAATGGCGCAATTTGAGATGGTCCTCAAAAGTAGAGACCCCAAACAAGCATCTGGCTCACCACGTGTCTCAGTCTGACAGAGTTGTTAAAAATTTGAAGGATCAGTGGAAGGCGCCATGTGTCTAGGGTCTGAGATAGTTTTCCTTGCCCATTGAAAAGTCCAAGAAAGGGTAGAGTGAGAGGAAGCCTCCAAGTGTCCTCCTGGTGCTTCTTAAAAATAAATCTTAGGGGTCAGTCCCCAAACAGGCGTGGTCCCTCCACGTGTCCTAGGACTTTAGAAAGTTGCTTGAAAAGTCTAAGTATGGGAAGACCCAGGTGAAAAGCCTCCACATGTCTTTATGGCATAACTTTGAGATGGTGCCCAAGAGCGGAGACCCTGAACAAGTGCAGGCTCACCACATGTCCCAGGCCTTAGAAATTTTCTTTGAAAATTCTAAGTATAGAGCGGAGCCGGCGGAAGCCTCCACATGTCTCCCTCTTGCAATTGTTAAGGTGGGACCCTGAGGCAGATCCTCAAATGAGCACCTGCCCTTCACGTGTCCATGGTCTGCCAAAGCTGTACCGGCCACATGAAAAATTTGTCTAAGTATGGGAAATGTAGTGGAGACCTCCATGTGTCTCCCCGGTGCAACTCCAAGGCCAAACCAAAAGGTGAATTTTCAAATGACCGTCGTCCCTCCATGTGGACAATATTTGAGTCTAAAGTGAGACTTAGAGTTTTCAAAGTGCCCCACTGAGCTGCATTCAACCAAAAAGGGCCACATTTCCACTGATACTGAGATGTAAATTTGACGGTGAAAAATACACCCGTCAAATCATGCCCCGCCGGAAAATCGCCATTCAAGCAAGGAAAGGGACTGATCATGGAAGGACAGAGAATGGAGGAAAATTTTCTTATGAATCACATACAAGGATCCTAGAAAATGCATGAAATCACATTTCCACAAAATGAATAATATTTGGTGATAAAAATTATAGGGACGAGACCAAACATTGACTGTTGAAAATCGGAAGGCCCAACCTAAAAACCCTAGTTTCTGGAGAAGAAGGTTTTCAGACATCTTTTCACATGGTCTAGAGGAGTACGCATGAAACAAATTATGGACTTTTAAGTGATTCTCGACCAAGGAAGTTTTTAATCATGGCAATTTCCAAATGGTATTTTCAAATTTCATTATTTTACATCAATACATGGTGTTTTGAGGCTTAAATAGGTTGACTAGTCAAAGGGTAGTTTCGCAAAATGAAGAATCTTAAATGACAAATGGGGTGAGACCAAATTGAGCACCCACTTGGCCCAACCTAAAAATAGTCATTTCTGGAGATGATTAAGGTTGTGTAGGACAATTATGGTCCAAAGGAGTAAAATGAAAAATGATATGTTGCATGATTTATGGGAGTTGTTATTAATGAGGTTCCATTTGGTAGGGTTTCAAGTCATTATATTTATAGGTAAGATGGTGTTTTGGCAGGCTTAAGATAGCTTGACTAGTCAAAGGTGCAAGTTTGAGGTTGATCTAAATCATGAGCAGGGATCCACTGTTTTGGCATCATACTTGAGCTACAGAGTGGAGTTGAATGAGATGATTAAAGTTGTACATCCAATGGAAAGTATATTCAGATATATTCATGTCTTTAATGATATGTCTATTTCTATCATTATGAGGTGACCTTTGGATACAAAGTTTCTAGGGAGGTTGATTTGGTGTAAGGATGGTTTTGTTGGCAGTTTAAGTACACGATCTGTTTCATGGTGCAAGTTATGAGGTTGTTTGAATCATGCTTATGGATTGTTCTCCCAGGTTCTTATTATTAAGCTATATTTAATAGAGACATGGTATGTTTTGCATCCAATGAATCCATTTTCATTTCATTTAATGGGGCCTTATTTTATTTTCCATAAGTGCTGAAGGGTTTGGAGGACACAACTATTTTGGCAGGTTGATTTGGTGAAGGAAAATGATTGTTTTTCCCAATAAGTGAAATAATCTGATTGGTTTATATGAATTATCAATCATGCTATAGAATTTTTCTCCAGGTTCTTCCACTTCTATTTATTGGCCAGGGTTCATGGGTCATGGAAAATTATGGTATAGTACAAGTCATTATGGGGCCTTATGAATTTTCCAGGATTGTTCCCAAGGGGTGAAGGAAACAACTGTTTTGGCATAGATAATGACGTTTTGGCTAGGTAAACCTAAGCCCAATAATGAAAGTAATCTGATTGGTTGATATTAAAAATTCAATCATGTTATAGAATTTTTTTTTGTTGAATTTATAATGAAGGACTTACCTAGGGTTCATTTGGTCATGGAATAAAATCATATGGTAAGTGCATGTTTAGGGCAATTTTGAACTATTGTTCTTGGATGGGAAAGTTTACGAGCCTATTTTTAGACATTTTATTAGTAATGAGAGAATGTTTTGAAGGCTGAGGTATAGACTCATATTGGATGAGAGAAAGTAGGACTATTTTAATTAAGAAATTATGATGATATAGATTTTTTTGGGTTGAATTTTGATGCCATGAAGGTACTGAGCCTATTTTCATTTGTGAAGCTGAATATAGTGATATCCATATTTAGTTGCTTGTTTAGTATCATTTTTGAACTAGTGCTCTTGGAGGGAAAGTGTCACGATGGCTAGAGATAGATGCTTTGTCATATTAGTATGAGAGAATTTATTCTGATAGGCTGAGTGAAGATAATATAGCATGAGAGAATTAGGATGGAGAAAAGAAAGAAGGATACTAAAGCTAGGGGTTGATGCTCCTAGGGTATGAGCTAGGGTTGGTGAGCTGAAACTAGTGATATCCACTTAGTTCTAGCTGATATCATTTCCACAGATTAAGCAGAGTCTTTAGATGGCTTAGTTGGTTCTTTGTCATATTTAATGAGGGTTTACCATTCTCGTAGTGGATTGTGTCTTGTGTTCTCTAAATTAGGGGTCTGGTGATCCTTTTTATTGGTATGCTACACTAATGGTTACTTTTCACATGTAATATATAGAGTTTCAGTGGGTTTTCTTCCCCGTGATTTACCACTTCATTATTGTGTCTTGTGTACTGCTATTCATTTTTTTATGGTTACTGTATGTTGACACATGGATGATGATTGGATATAAATTGAACACATTGAATGGTAATGAATTACAAAGTTTTAGGAATGATTCATCCCACCCCTATCATTCCATTTTACTTATAATAAAAATATTAAATTTGAAGATGATTATACGTAGAGGGCTCTAATACCTTTATGAAAAGTCCAAGAATGCATGAAACCTGGAGCTCCAAGATGAAATTTATGGTGTTTTGAAGATTACAGACTAGTGGGGAAACCAGAGGCCATTATTGTTGCTTCCCCTATTCATTGCAGGTGATCTGACCCCTTATTACTGCCTTTACCATTCCATATCTACAACTAATTTACTTTACTTATTTGAAAGTAAATTAGTTTGTCTTTATCTAGTTACTTTACTTTTCATCAAATTTCGTTCATTGGATGCAGTTCTAAAATTTTTTTATTTCAGCTTCACCTTTCTAGTTATGTGGTGATCCACGTTACTTTACTTGGCTAAGACTCGATTGCGGAATTGTCATCAAAATATACACGATTCATCTTTCTTCTCTTTGTGTTGATCTAAAAATGTCACTTTTCTTCTAGTTATGTGGTGATATTACTTTACTTGTCTTGGCCATTGTGAAGAAAAATATTTTCAATTCACTGCTTAAACCTATTTTAGCCCCTTCATTTTAGCGATTGACTTTGCTTCTTTGCTTTCTCAACGGGTTCATTTATGAAGACTCTGGGATTTGCAATCGCTGCTTAAAAATGCTTTTAAATTTCCCTTCAATGCACATCGTGAAAGATTTACGGAGTGTGGGGATGTTATGAAAACATGTGTCTAACTTAGATCACTTTGTATTAAGATATCTAATGGCTTTTATGAGCAGCAAACAGATCATTTATTACGTTGCACTAATTGTGACCCTGACCACTCCAGAGCTAAGCTTGCCATGCGTGGAAAAGATGGTAACATGCAATACACTGCTAGCAGGCCCATTTATTGTGCTATGAAGTACGTAACATTGCTCTGCTGAAAGTCACTAGTTGAACGACACTCTAATTAAAGAATGTTGCCCCTAAATCTTATCTAAAACAAATAATGTATCATAGCTTGAGCTAGGTTGAAATTAATATTTATCTAATAAGAGTGTATATTGCAGTGGCAAAATAAGTTGTTTAAGCGCATTAATCGCATTGGAACTATGGTTTATGCTAGTTATAGTTATGTCCTATGTATATGTATATGTATCTTAATTTTTAAAATCCTTTATTAATATGGTTAGACTCACCTTATTGTCATTAATCTCTATAAAACATAAAGTGAGCTTCAAACTTGTAATCCTCTTATTTACCGATGTAAGCTCTTCCTACATCGATCTACATTAAATCTTTACTTCAGTTGTCAAAAATAACAGGCTCATGCATTGATCTCGCATTGCCCATCAGGTGCCTTTGTATGTGAGATGAAGCAAGGGGATTATGACAAAGTAGAGAGCTCAACTACACATCTTAGTCCTCCACCTTGGATTTATTGTGCCTGGATCCAAAATGGCTTCACACTCCATTAAGTGGCTTGAAACTTTGGCCATTCCTGACAGCTTCATTCATCGACTAGGATGACTACGCCTAGACAGTCGATTTTGTACTTAGCCACCATATAAATGTTATAGGGTGATTGAGATCGGTTCACATTATCATTGCCCATAATGGGAGATTGGTTGGTGGTGAGTATCATTTATTTGTGAAATTATTATGTTCCAATATGCAGTCAACCCTTGATTTTGTAACTTTTGGACCACCCTGATTACATCTTTCCTGACAACTCGGTTCATATCAAGTAATCTCACTGAGCTACTCAGCGAACCATCTTCTTCTTGAATCTTCGACTCGATGGAGAAATGAAAGTCCCTAACTCACCCCACATCTATGTCATGTTGTCGACCTTGCTTGACGATGACTCAACTAGACTCAGGGAGCTACTCGGAAATGATAGTTTACCTTGACTATGCAATAACTTCGTGACTCGATTGATGTCATCACCTTTAGCATCAACGCCTTATAATGTCAATTTTATTTTTGTCTTAGATGGATCACTTGTTACTCAATAATTATTTACAATCACAATCGCCCTGAACAGTTACCTGCATTATTTTGGAAATTTTCAGTACTTAATAGGGATTCCAAAAATGAAATTTATGCTTGTCCGGAAACTATTTTCCCATCTTGGCTCACTTCTGAGCTGATATTGTGGGCCCGAAGTAAATTGCCCACCTTTCCCTCCTTTAGTATAGTTGAATCTCATAGGTTAACAATTATTTTAATTTCACCAAAAGAGGAAAAAATCCTCTTATGACCATCAAAAAGCCTGAAATAACAAAATAGAAAATCTCAATCGACCAATGAAATCTTGCAATCTCCCAGATCATGAATTCCATTTTCTGTAACTCAGGTGGATGCCTCTCATTGTTGACTGAGCTTTCTCATCATCACCTCCTTGTTTTAGTCCATTACTCGACCCTAGGGGACTGAAAAGAGTGCAGGTAAAGTGCTATAAAATGGGATAAAAGTGTAGTCAAGAGCTTTCATCTACGCGTAATCTATCGAAATAAAACATGGTCACAATTTTTTATTTTGGCAACTATCTAAGCATATGTGAGGTTTCACTCAGAACATGTTAGAATGTGCTCGAGCTTGAGACATCAATACAATGGAGCAACAGATCGAATAAATAGGATTTAACCATGTACCCTTTGCTATGTTGGATAGGGGATGGGATCCACTGCAAGTCTTTTAAGTTATACCTTTTAATTATCCAGATATCCCTTTCATGTCTACATCTTACCATACCATATGTGATGTTTAGTCCAGATCCTTAATGCACATGTATGGTCATGTCTCTATATTTAGCAAGGATAATTGACTTATTGTATTTACTCATCTTATGACAGATATGTCTTGATGGTTTGAGGCCTCAATTACAAGGGTTGTTTTATGCAAACCATCGATTATCCTATAATTCCTAAAGCTCACAACTATATTAGATAGGCGAGGAATTGTTGTATGGCCATGAATTCTTTCATGGGGAGGATTAGTGAAAGACATGAAACTAGGTGTAGGACTTACACAGAGTTAATATTCTCATTGTCATAAATTTGAATCAAAAAGCCCTTGCATATGCATTTGTAGTGAGTACCATCGCTAATTTTAATCATTCATCCCATAACACATTTTTGTGTTTTGATATAGTTGAAATGTGTTACTCAATACTTATTTAATCATATCTGCCTCAAAAATATTCTCTCCTTATTTTATCCTTAATGTAACATATATTTTAATAAGCCCTCCATACATGTCAAAATATCTTCCCAAATTTTTCACCTCTCAATTTTTTTAAACAAAGTAAACTGATCTATCAAATTTAGTATATTAAATTCCATAGTACATATTGTTTTCATTCTCTCCTTTTTTATTATCAAATTTTTCTTCATGCCTTTGTCTTATCTAGCAAATTAAATTTTTCCCACCAAAAAAAATTCACTCCGTGAAAAAATAAAATAATAAAATAAAAACTTTCAATTGATGGAAGAAATCTTCCTTTTATTCATATTCCCATTCCTTGAACGGGCTCAATTATTGATGATTGTTCCTGCATATCATACTTTATCTGTAATTACTCGAGCTTGAAACTAAAAAGTGTGCCTAGAAAATGCTATAAGGACAAACCAATGTGGTTGGGTTTCAAACTTGGCCCCTATTGCATTCTCACCAAAATTTTATTATCACCCCTTTAAGCTTGCATATCACCCACAATAACGCATTTCTTGCTTTCTGTCTCTCATGGACGCTACATTCCTCCACCTCTATCCTTTCAACTTTCACAAAAGAGATGGGCACCATTTTTTTCCGTGTTGCAAATAGCAAACAACATATGTTGTATTCTAGTTTTTGGGAATGTTTTTTGTTTTACTTTGTGTATCATTGACAATAATGGTTATTGACGGATGAAACCACCACAATATAGCTAAGGAATAACTTTTTTGTTGTCCTCATAGCAAGAGGGAAATCCTAGTCCAATATGTGTGTGCATTCGCTACCTTTTGATGTCAGGTCTACTCCATATTTTCATTTCTCTATTATATCTCATCAAACATGCCCTAGAATTCTTCTTGCATTTACATCTGTGTTAACTACCAAATATATGTAAGAGCTTCAATTGTAAAGAATTTTTTACTTCATCATTATTGTTCAACCACTCCTTTCATTATGAAATATCTCCACAAAAAATTGTGTCGAGGTCTTACACAACTCGCCTTTTGAACTTCAAACAACTCAAATAAATTTCATGTCGTTGTTTAAGGACGGAGTTTCAGATTTCCTCCCCATTCTGACTTCCACACCCTTGTACGTTTCCAACCTCGGACCCCTTCTTTTTTTTCCCTCTTTCTTTACCATTAATTCTCTCCATACACTTTGACTTCTTAAATATATCCCCTTCGACGTTTCCATCATACATATTATGTACGATTGCTAGTAAATAATTCTTAAATGACATACTATAAGAAACAAAAGAATCATACATGATAGATAGGATTTGATCTGTTGAGGGATTTCATCTGAGCCGACAATTTCTCTTAAACAGAAAATATTATCATTAATACAAACCTTGAAAAAGCTATTGAATCAGATTACTGTGTATGTCATGAAATATTTACCATTTATTATTATTGTATGAAGCAGAAATCCGAATGTTCATATCATAGAAGGAACGCCTATCAATGTTTCAACCAGACACAACAAGGAACACACAGTGGCTTAAAACGGCTTCTGTCCACAACATTTAGGTATTTGTTTATGCTTAGTATATAAACACTATTAATAGCGTCGATGAAAACATGTGGTATAAATCAACCGCGACCAGGTTCGAGTGTATGCTGCCAAAATAAATACGTTTACATAATGTTGTTCCGCGTTCGAAAACATTTACTGCCGCTTAGAAGAAACTTGGTTGCGTATGGTTAGAAATATTCGAGGAGGATAACAGTGCTGCTAATTTACCTTAAGGTTCGTATATCACATTGCTGCTAATTATCCACGAGATAGAATTATGTAATGTATCCAATTTTTTCCCATTTAAGCGCGGGATTTTGATCTTCGTTCTATGAAATAATCTATGCCCATACTATGAGAAAACTTCGTTTGCATGAAAAGAGTTTGTATACATTTCGAGACCAAATTTGATGAGAGCCTCTTCTGTTTGGTAGGACATAATCGATATTTGAAACTATTCATATATCACAGTTTCAGTTCCACAGAGAATAAGGACAACGGACAAATTCATACCATACAAAGAACTTAAAGTCAAAATTAACATAGAGCTTAATATATACATTGGAGTTCCTGATTAGAAATAATATCAATTAAATTATTGAGTTTCATATAGTAATTCTCTCTTTAAAAGCAGATGACACAATCAACCATTCCTCTCGATTGACATTGGAATGTATTAAAAATACTCAATCATTCCATTCCATTCATTCGCATGTTTAGTTTCCATGGTAAGCCTGCAAACAATAGCCAAAGTTAACTATAAACACAATGTAAATTGAAATGGTTTGTTATATTGAGTTGGTATTACCATTTACGACTTCACGATCAAGCAGCGTCTGAGTCGATGAAAAGCAGAAGGTGATGCTAAACCAACAATGGCTTGCTCACTTTAATCGACTGTAATCTACATCAGACACTTTCCTAACATAGTGTGGGCAAGCCATTCTTGGCTGAGTAACACGCTCCGCCTCGTAATGCCTGGTTAAATTTTGAATGGTTAATACAATTCTGAATGAGGACTAATGCTCACACAGTCATATACATATAGTGCCTTAAAGTGGAGAAGCTGATAGAAGCGAATATATTCAAAGATCTTGTAAAGAATCCTGAAAGTTGAGAAAATAATTGAAGCGAATATCTTTTAAAGAATCCATTATCGACAAAGCCGGATATCAACATCCACGCCATGTCGCCGCATAAAAACAAGACTTAAAACTGCAGATATCCGATAATAGATTCCTGGCATTAGTCATTTTATAGCACGACATTTGATACAGTCCGTGGTTTCCGAATAATGGTGATGTGGGGACTGCCCACAAAACAATGATGACGCATTATTCGCTTTATCCTTTTGAAGGTCATTGTTTAATGCACATGTCAATTCTGACTAGAATCATTACGCAAAGGTGTTTCATGAAACGGACATTAGCATTTATATTTTTGGTTCTATGTCTTATAATAGCAATCCCAAGTGGGAAGTGCGATGTGAACGCCAAAACAGGGAGGAGATAGTGTTAGGAAAGTAGGGAGTGAAAGAGAATAGAGGAAAAGGAAAGGGGGGGAGAGGGAGATATAATGTAAGAAACGTACGGAAAGGAAGGTAATGGAAGAAATTAATTCAAGTAATTATAGATCGATGCTCCTAATGACATTTATAGAAATAGTCATTTGTTAAAACTCTATCAAATTGTCACACGCAAGACAAAAAGAAAAACAATAAAGAAGAATAAAGTTATCCTATTATGTAGCAAATATAACCATTAGTCTTTGTAAACAATAAAATATGTATTATAAGAGCGACAAATGTGTCAAACGTTGTGGAATACGAGGATTTAATCTAATAATTGTAAATTTAATTAAGTTTTGAAAGTGTAGTACTAAATAATAAATTCTTCACATTTAAAAAAAAAATCCCACATCTAAAGGTAAATACGGAAAGCATGTGCAACTCTTGTTTGTAAGCTATTATACGAAAAATATCTTAAGAAATGAAATGTTTGATATAACATGGACGCTTCAATTTTGTTTTCAAACTAATATAAAATCAACAACGACTGTAATAAAGTGTTTGGGATGTCATTATTCTTTTCAATTAATATATATTGAAGATTCTTTAAGAAATATGGATAATATATTACAAGAGAGACAAAGAGAAATGAAAACAAGGAAGGGGAGAAACAGAACAATGGAGTAGGTAGTACAAGAGGCAGAGGAGCAGTGACAGACAAAAGATGGAGAAAGGAAATTGAGATGGCGATTAAGACGGAGGTAAGGGAAGAAGGGACTATAGGCATTGTTCTTCATCTATGCTCGAATGCAATTGTGGTGTTCTGCACATCTTGGAGTAATGATCAAAACATAAAGGTGGAAAATACGAATGTCCATCAAGGAAGGGAGCCTATAAATTGTAGTGAAAGTAAGGTCTGGTCTTGCACTGTTGCCAATGTCAATAGTGGATTTTTGTAGAGTAAGGCCTTGAGACTTGTGGATAGATAAAGCCTAAGCCATTTTTAGTTACAATTGCCTGCAAAAAACCCCTAGTAATGGGTGGGATTAGAGTGTGAGAAGGATTGTGGGGATCCCAAGGAGGGCCAGTATATCAATCAAATTTGACAACAACAAATGTAGGTAAAGAAGGTGGTGTTAAGGAACTAAAGAATACAATTTCTATGATAGTTCCTATTGCATCATTAACATAACCAGTATCAATCCATAAATTAACAGAAAGCATGAATTTCTGATTTTTTCAAAGAAGGAATTTGTGTTGAAGTTGATTGTCATCTGCATCAATGGACTTATAGCTTATTCTATTGAGCAATGGATCTGGCAATAGGATAATTAAGTTCCTTCAACATTTGTAGGTTGTGGTTGTCAACCTAATTATTTTTTGCAAACAGGTGCGTGACATCACAAAATTCTAAGATTTCTTACTCAGAGAGGTAGGTATAGGTCCGACACATTAACAGTTCCCATTCTTCAAATGTAGGAATTACACTACAGCTATTGAGAAACGTGTGGAGAAATGAAATTTGTGAAGGAGTGGATCCATGTTGTCTTAATACAGATCTCAAGGAGATAGAGTTCTGAAAGTCTTTCAAAAGCGAGGCATCATAGGAATTGTTGGCATATAAAGGAATTTACATAACACATGGTAATTTCCGAGATCTCTCACAAGAATGATGGATCTATGGTCGATCAGAAATTTTTTGAAATGTGGAAAAACCTTACCGAAGAAGGAAGTCAATTTTGGCGAGAAACTTATGGCTAATGAAACTCATTTCATTAATAAGAATAGATTTGATATGTTTTAAGGAGTCTTGAAAAGAGGAAAATTCTTTTCCTTCAATGGGTTTCAAATATATAACTGGAATGCGAAGACATGTATGAATAGTAGATGCGGAAATGTTGAAAGATACAAATCTGGTAGGGGCTAGTAAAAGTAGAGGTGAAATAGCAAGTGCTACAGCGGAGGAGAAGGTAGACTTAAGAGGGTGAATAAGGAAGGACTTTCCTACTCTTGGAGTCCTTTGAATAATGAGCTTCATGGGTACGAGTATATCATTACAAGAAAAGTGATGAAGAATAGTGTCAAAACCCTATTATTGGTCTTCACAAAATGGAAAAGACTGAGATGTTGTGGATACAACAGTAGGAGGAAAATATTAGGCCTTACTCAATTCAATAAAGGAATGGCTATTGTCACACAATTTGAGTTGAATATTTTGGGACAACCAATTTTAGCAAGATTCAAATTCAAGGAGACCCAACATATGCAAATAATTAAGACATTGTGTATGTTCTGGATGGAGTTGAGAATGAATTTATTATTCATTGATTTGTTTAGATATTTGTATGGTGTCAAAATCTGATCTAGATGAACCCTTTGAATTATTTTAAAGTTTTGTGATTGTCCTTGTAACATGCCACGGCCTATAGAAATCCCGGAAGAAGCACCAATTGGAAATAATACTATGTGGGGTAGAACCAATATCTAAAGGAATATTCCAGAAAGGATTGTATGAAAGGTGTTTAGAACAACATAAAAATTCAAAGGAACTTGAATTTTCTACCAGAATGGTAGAGAATCTAGGATATGGATGAACAATTGCAAGGAAATTTTGTCATCCCCACTTATTTCTAGTTCTTTATTTACTGTTAATCCAATCTCGAGAAACCTAGATAAGAGAAATGGATTCCATAGCTGGAGGACATAAGATGTATGTGTCAAATAGTAGGGTTGTTTCTTCGACTTGAGAAACAAATTTAGGAATCCCCCTAAGAATATTTCTCCCTACATTTAAATAAACAAAATTCTAGCTGTAGATAACAAGTAGAAATTTTAGAAGCATGTGACATGTTTCTTGTGCACTTATGTCACGTTCAAAAACACTTTCTATAATCATCTTCCGTAAGGTGAATGATGCGGGAAAATATGAGTTGGCATTTTTCGATAGTTTAGAGAACCTTTTGTGGTATATTTTTGACCGTTGCTTTGCTTTAGAGGCATACTTTGTAATGCATTTAAGAACAACATGTCAGGAATGTATGGACTGACAATCAATTTTGGATCTCCATATAGATAACATGGCTTTGTTCTGAATTTTTAATCTATCATCATTCCTATAAGGAAGGTATTTAATACAACTTGTGTCATCAATAGATAAGGAAGAATAAAGTAATGTTTCCCAAGGTGCATTGTATCAATATTTGAGCACATAATTTTCTTTCCGTAAACATGTTCCCTCAGAACACTTTGTGTATCGTTGAACTCAATTGAGAAGATCCTCTAGGTCTTTCATTGGTGGGGAAGCCATAACTGCATTGATGATAACAAGCATCGATCGTTATTGAGTGAACTTTGTTGAAATTGTTCTCGGCGATTTGTTGGATGGGGTTTCCAAGCGGAGACATACTTATCAAAGTATTGTGTGGTAACTTCAATGGAAGCATTATCATCATATTTAATTTCATCGATGTTAAGGGAACTCTATAGCCACAAGAAACCATAAACATTGGAAAACACTCTATGTTTCTACTCATGCCTGAAAGAAAGGGATTGGTAAAAATGTTGATTCTAAGTAAAAAAGAAGTAAACAAAATTGAATAGTGTTACATGTACCAATGATCCTTTGTGGTTGTTTAAAGATTACTTTAACTTCAGGAAATTTTTTTGGAAAATCCATGTAAAAAAGACCCTCAGTAGTATATTCATTGATGGGGGAAAGAAATATGTCTAGCCAAGGCATAGTATGGGGTATGTTATGTTCATGGGACATAAGGAAATGTGTGATCTCTATATTTTCAGTACTTGTGTTGTGTGTAGATGGCACAAATGATTATTTATGAGCAATTTTTTTCTTGAGAGTAAAGGATCATCATTGAAAGCATATGTGGTGGTGTCTGCAGAAGGTGGAATGTCCATTATGATTGAGTTTAGAGAGAAGGAAATATTTGTTGGTTCTGTAGGAAGGGAAGAGATGGAATTATTATCAATTAGAACATCTTTAAGTAGTATGGATCATAAAAATTTTTATATTGAAGCATCTTCCATACACAGGATCTACTAACTTAAAAATCATATTTTGTCTGTTATGTACCATACTTCTACACTAGAATCAAATCTAATTCTCTGAGGTGAAGAGGGAGGTATTTTAAAATCAATGAAATATGCGTAAGTGCAGCAAGTTGGGGGACAAAAAAGGGGTCATAAGTGGACTTCATATTGCAAATAACAACATAATATCAACTTGTAGGGATTATTAGCAATGCATACACTCAAAAATAGAAAAACTTATATGAATATGAATCGTAGCATCCAGAATCTAGTTTCTAAACTACTATTTTTTTTTAAAAAATGGAGAATTTTAGTTATATTAAACAATCAAAATTCAATGACTTGGTTTTTTTTTTTTTAAATCCTATAATATTGTACTCTATTTGCCTGCAATTTCGATGACCAAAAATTGATATATATATATATATATATATATATTTGCTTTAGTAAGAAGTTAGATGCCACTATCTATCTTGGGATAAATTTTATTTTGTATATTTTTTAACAGTATTTTATTTTTTATGATTTTTTTTGTGAAAGTGTCCTGAAAACATAAAGAAAATAGAACACTTTCTGTTGGCCCACCATAACTTCATCAAAAAATATTGAAATCAAATAATTTTTTTTGAACATCTATATAATTTCACCATGGTTGGGATGGTATAATTTTTATCACATTTTGACAACTGAAACAAAATTTGCAGTCTTAAATGTAGACATAAACATTCACGGGAAAAAGTTTCTTAAAGACCTACTATTAGTAAAAAATTATAAAATGATACTCATCCTATTCTATTCAATTTAAAATTGACATTTCTACAAAGCTAATAGTCTCCCCTACATGATGGTACCATTTTTATGACATATTTTTGACTTTTTGGCATGGTTCAAGTCCGCAAAAGACTAAATTTGATTTTTTGTTGTTTTTTATGTAAAATTCAGGTATTGATGTCCACTTAATTGTTCCCCCGGCTTGCTGCACTTACCCATATATTTTGAGAAACTTATAGTGTTCCTTGAGTATTTTTACTTCGCATCGTGTGCATGGATAACATGGAGAATAGGATTTACTCATGCTATTATCATTTCTTCAACTTGACTCAAAAATTTAATGACAAAAGGTTGGATTCCATTGTCCATATTATTCTAGGACGACAACTAGTTTCCTTGACTCTTTGACTTGCATCTTCTACAAATGTGGGATCCTACGTTGAAATTAGTTCATATCCTAGGTAAAGACACCTATATTTTGATCAAAGCATTGTTATCATTACAATTCCAATAACTATTCTAGTGCCCGCAAATTGATGACACTTCGTCAATTTTCCCATCAAATTCTCTTAATTGGCCAATATATGTTGATTAAATCTCCTACCATGCATTTGACCTATAGGTCTTCTTATTAGCTAACTCCTTCTTATAACACACTCAAAATCAATCAAAACCTCCTCTTGATGCTCCTAGAAAGCTTCCTAAGCTTACGTGGGATTCCTAATTAATCCTAAAAGGTTAATTAGCTTCTAATGCTATTCAAATCTAGCTTAGTCTTACTAAAAGTGCTTTTTGGACTTACCTTTTGTCCCACATGCACCAAAATTATTCCATTCTTGGAATTAGAAACCTATAAATGGAAATATCCTCCTCATCATTTCTAAGAACACTCTTTCTCCTCTAGCATAAACTATAGGCAATTAAGATCTGGAGAATTTCTCCATTTTTTGAGATAATATCTTAATAGTGCATCCATTAACTCAAGCTTGAGTAATATGGAGAGAACCATATGGCCTTGTAGGCATTAATGGTGAGAATCCATTCTCAAACCTTGAGATCATATTAACAATCAAAATTGATTGCTAAGGATCTTTCTAAGTTCATTTCAAGTTAGCAATCAAAGACTAGAAACTGATTCAAGTATGTTAGTTTGATTATTGTTAAAGTTATATGCATGTTTAAGAAATTATCCTCGCTAAGCTCTTATCTTAATGGTTCTTGCTAGGTTAGTTAAGTTTTAAACTTCTTAAGTGTTCTAGTTTCATTTCTTAATCTTTCTAGTTCTCATGTTAATACATTTGGCACACTCTGTGGCACTTACTTCATAGTCCATAGAAGTTTATTTAAATCTTTTTCATTTGCACCATTTTTTCAAACCATTTCCATGCATTTTGAGGATTGAATAGATTTTTCTAACCTTATGTGTTAGAATATTCCTCTAGCAGGAAGACTTAATGGGTTTCTGTTAGAAAATTATTTAGATGGTAAAGTTCTGACCTATTTACATTATTAAAAATTGGTCTTTCATTGATTTTTTATAGTTCCAAGTACATGCGTAGGAATTTGAAGGGGGCGCGCATATGTTTAAAATAACTCAAACTTTTTGGATGGGGCACGCATACATTCCCAAATGCACACATATGCTTTATCATGTCTTTCGACATTGTACTAAAATTGTATATAGACATGCACATATGCCTAGAAGGGCTTGCATATGCTTACAAATGCATGCATATCTTTCTCGGGACATGTATACATTAAATTCCCTATATGTTATGTTTCATTTTTTCAGATGCATGCATATGTCAAAAGAGGCATGTAGGAATCTCTCAGGACACCCATACATAAGATACTGAATGTTTTTTACAAAGGTGCGTATACGTCTCCAGGCACGGCAATACGTCCTAAGGGGCGGGTAGGTGTCACAGTACAAAGTTGAAAATTTTCTTAATGTTTACAACTATTATATATTTGTTTTTCTAACACTTTACAGGGTCCGTGTGAGACTAATCAGTTGTTTGTAGGGTATTTTAGACTTTTTTGTATTAATTTTCTTAGTCAAAATTCATGAATGTTGTGTTATTTTTACTTATAGGGTTTGGATCGTGTACTGTATTCCCTCACACCTTATAGGTGAACTTGGGAATCAAAAAAATTTCAATACGCTACTCATGCTTTTAGAAACAACATTTCATTAAATATTGCTAAGAGAATGAACACAAAATTTGGATAAAAGGAATGAGTTGTGTGTTTTGTTTATAAAATTTCATCATTGTTGACTTAAATAGTTTCGTTCTATGTTGTGTATTCTCTTCCTTCACATATTAGGACGATCTTAGGAATCAAAAGTAACATCTAATCCTCTTTATAAGATTCCTTGAACTACTAATATTTTTGTGAAGTACTATATAGCTTACAAAATAATTGGGATATAAACGAAGAATAAAATGTTTATTGTAGGTTTCAAAATCGTGTGTGATACAAACCACATTAATTTTAAAGATAAAAAACATGCCATATTCAAAAAAATTGATTTACAGGTTCAAATAAGGGTAAACACATTCACTTTAAACTAGGAAAATTCTCTTTAGCATAAGCCTTAAGCTAAAAAAAAAGAGATTTTCCTGGGAACCCCAAATTAATCCACGCAAGAGGGAACCTTGTGGATGAAGCGGGAAGTACTCCACTTTCCCACTTAACTAGTTATACATTTGTGAGTTTAGAGTAAAAAATATCTCCATTGTGACCCTAATGAAAATGCAATTGAATGCATTTTAATGCTCATTGTGTCGAATGGGGGGTAAAATAAAGTTATGATACTCTAAGGTTTATTCAGTGTGACTTTCTTTACAAACCAAGCTTGTAGAGGTATTTGTGACACCTAGTTGAGAGAACGAATAAGAAGTTATATCATCTTAGAGCCCCTTTTACTGTATCCAGAGATAGCATTTTTTAGATATCTCAAAAGGTGAAAAAAAATTGGAGTAAAAACTTTATTATTCAAACAAAGGAAGAGTCAACTTAAGTTTAAATTATGTGTTATTCATCACGAGACCTATGACATGTTACTTTTTCCTAGTTTATCACTTGTCCTAAGATAAGGTGAAACTCTACCAAAGTTACGTTTAGTTTTTTTTCATCCTCACTTAATCTATATATTTTCTATCTTGTTGTCCATTTTGGCATAAAAGAGAATGACACGCATGGATACCGCTAGAAATAATCATGTCCTTCACTTTTTTACTCTACTTGCATGATTAGGTTACAATGTCGGAATGCAACTGTTGAAAGTGGGAATGGTACTTCCTCATATTTTAGTAGGCCCCTTGTCTCAAATCCATATTGAGAAACATTATCATCATAGTTAGGTTTGAGTCATAATTGATCTTCCTTAGAAGTGTTAAGTTGTTTGCATTGCCTCCCCACAATTACGATACTTACATCTCATTTCTAGTAAACATGGTTTAACTGTCACTATTGTGACATTATGCTACCAACATCTTAGTAAATCCTTAGGATAATTTGACATTTTTTACTTCAAACATTACCCTAGTCTTAAAAGAGTGTTGGTTACGTTTTTTTGCGCCATATCGATATTATTTTGATACTAATACCTTACTTTCTTGTAAAGCTTGTTTAATGTATCCTAGTATTATTGTGGCATAGCTCACATACGTAACCTCCATTTATTTTAAGTTTTGGTTCTTTCTTGAATCTAAACTCATCATAAGTATCCTTTGATTCGAGATCACATAAACCCCTTGCTAATACTTACTCCTTGTTTATTTCAAACTCTACTTAAGTATTGACATTATGTTGATCATTTAGCATCAAACTATCTTTGGAAATGCTAGCATAACATGTATTCTATTGTTTATTGATTGGTTTATTGGAAACTTGCATAATTGTTCCTAATGTGTTAGCAAAATCATAGTCTTTATTGATTGTTCATGGGTCCATTTATCGACACACTTTGAGACCATAAAATAAATTGTTACACATTTCACTTAGGTTTTTTATACCCTTGATTAAATTAGATAAAACATCATCTAAATAAAACTCACAACGGTTCATATCACGATAATGTAATCCAAGAAATGAGAGTCAAATCCTTTTCCAGATCACAATTTTGGTCCCCTCTTCTCCGAAGTAAAGGAAATAGATGGTTTGGTTGACCATAGTGGAGACGAGATTTATTCAGTCAAAGATATGGACAACATGGATGTCACTCACTTTAATGAATTCCTATTAAAAAATAGAGATCCAATACTTGCGTGAGTTTTAGAACTAGATGCCATAGTGCCACAAGAACGAAAATCCCCTAGCCGAGATACTAATAGGATAGAAGAATAAATAAAAATACCTCCCATAATGGGTGATAACATTCAGAGAAGACACGCTTCTACCTCCAGTACCAACATTTAAGGTGAAACATTAAGAAAAAAAGAAGGTTCTCGACCACCAACCCTTAAAATCCATTCTAGGGTTAGGGAAGATCGTGAACATGAGTTACCTCCTCCTCAAAATGAAGATTTGAATATAAAAAAAACAAATACAAACCCGTAGACAACATCTAGTAAACTTAGCTTCGTCAGCAAACAATAATCCAAATAAGGGTACATGTCAAGAGAAACCTAGGACTAAGGTTTGTGAAATTTCTACTAAACCTAACCAAGATGAAGCCTTCAAACAAGGCCGAGTGCTTAGACCATCTTATCCTGAAAAAGAGAAACTCTTTACACAAGATTTATAATCAATGAAGAACATGTTTACAACCCTTCAAGAGAGTAACGTAGGTAATAGTAAGAAGTATCAATATGAGGAGCTATGTCCCTATCCTTTTGAAACAAACATGTTGCTAACACCATTTCAAAATAAGATTGATTTTTAAAAATTTGATAAATATAAAGGCAAGGGTGATCCTCATGATCATATCAAATAATTCTACATGGCTTTTCAAGAGGTATCCTATAGCGACAATTACCTCATACATTTTTCCAGCATAGTTTAGGAGGACAGGCATTGGAATGGTTCCTTCATTTACTAAAGGGGTGAATAATCACATGGTCTGTGCTAGTAGAGAAATTCATGCGTCACTTATTATTCAACATAGAAAATGACGTAGGCATGTTAGATCTATGTAGTGCCAAGAAGAGACCAAATGAAACTTTCTCCAGTTTCTTATAACAATGGCTAGGGCTAGCTAGCCACTTTCCTTGCATTGATCCTGAGAAACAATTGGTTAGTATCTTCATGCCTAATTTCAATATGGACACCATGTTCCACTAAAAAATTCACTACATCACTAAGTTCATGGAAGTTATTGAGAAAGGAATCCATATTGAGAAGGCTTTAATAGAAAACGAAACAATAAAACTCTTTTCAAAGGATAGACAAGAATCAAAAGCAACAGAAAATCCCAAGTTATTTAACAAAAATAAGAATGTCATAGGAGATGGCATCACTGACTCTAAAAGGGTTCAAACATTTCAAAGTGGTCCTCTTTTAAAACTTACCAAAGGACCTAGTCCAAATCCAATCAAAAGATGGGAGCTCACTCCCCTTATAGACTCACTATCCATGATTTTGAGATAATTAAACATGGTGAACATGGTTCACCCAGAGGATACACCCAATACAATATGGTATTGAGAGCATGAATACTGTGATTTTAATCATGTCAAAAGACATAAGAAAAATAAGTGTTTAAAGTTTAAACGCTTTATTCAAGACCTCATAGAGGATGGGAATATCGAAGTGGACTCACCTGAATCAGGGAAAGATCCTAATGAAAAAATGGGAATCTTTAAACAACCCTTTCCTAATCATAATAAACATGGAGAAAAGAATTCATATCAAGGTCATTCATTTGATGACTATAGAGCTCTGAATTATGTACATACCTTAGCTGATAATCCCATGAATTATCTCATAGGATATATTCATTCGTCTAATGAGAAGGTAAATACCATCAACATCATTAGAAATGATTGCATCGCGAAAACATGTTGTGATCGTCTAGTAATCCTAGAGCCTCATGTACCTATGCCTCAAAAAATTCAATGTGATTTAGTAGATCAATTTGAGAAAACCCCAGCTAAGATTTTGAACTTAGACCTTCTCAAGCTATCAAACTCTCATAATAATATCCTTTATAAAACCCTATAAGGGGCAGGAGTGTTAATGTATGTCGACCCTTCACACCTCAAATCCATGATCATAAACCTTGGTTACAGAGACTGTATTTCCTTTAATAAGTGTTAATTCCAACTCAATAATCATGCACACAATTTACCCCTATACATTGAGGTATTTTTTACTCACAGAAATATTAAAAGAGTGCTTGTGGATAACAAGTTCGGTTTAAATATTTGCACCTTAAATAAAGTCAGGTAGTTAGTGCATGCATAATTAGATCTAGATGCTCACATAATCATGATCACAACTTATGATAACGTCGAGCATGAGTCATCTGGAACCATTGTGTTACCTATGGAAGCAGGACCAAAAAATCATGACACAAAGTTCCATGTCCTTGATCTGGATCTTCCTTATCATATGCTCTTGGACTGCCCATGGATTCATGCCATGCAAGTTATACCTTCCAATTTTCATCAATGAATTAAGTTGTATCATGGAGAGAAAATGATCACCATATTAGGAGATCCTCAAAATTCTAAGCATTGTAGAGCGCTACATAATTTATCTCGAATAGCGTATGAATGTCCATCAGCAAACATTGTTATACCTTTACAAATAGAAGCCCTAAAATCTTGGGTTAATCCTGAGACATTGCAATTTAGTAAAAATTATCCTTCCTCGTCATTCTCTCCCTTTGCCTCATGGGAGATGAAGATGGGAGCATATGGCCCAAGTGAAGATATAGATCTTCAACAAGTCCTATTGGTCTCCAACCTCTTGCTATCACCTAAAAAATGTGGTAGGCCTGATTTTCAGTTCATAAGCTCTCGGGATAGTTTCCCTAGTCCCTTTGACAATTTTTTTACTCATGGAGTTGTGTATGATGAAAAAATGTTGGATACACCTACAAGCTACATCCTCGAAGGTAGAAAGGTTACATTTCATCAAGCTCCAAAGTAAACAGAGGCACATAGAATGATGCGCACCATGGCTTATCAGGGATTTCGTTATGGCACAAATTCACAAGGAAAACTAGAGCCTATCCTAATCCCCCCTCGTAAATCAAATAAACATTTCCTTAGAATTAAGTCTCATAGGGCTCCACCCTTTGAAATTGATGAAACTTCTTCAAAACGTGAGGACAATTAACCTCATTCAGACACAGATTCCCATTGTAGCATATACAAGAACCTTTCCTCCACCAACATTTTCATAAATTCCGCCATTTTTACCCTTTACCATTTTAATTCCCAAGCCAATTAAAAAATTATCCTTGTATATCCCAACATCATTGATTGAGGCCAATAACTTGATGTGCCAATTGATTTCTTTGAAAATGATGAGGCAATCACAAAATTTGTGGGTGCTCAGGATAATATTCCAATCAGTGGCCATAAAAAGGGTTTCTCCATCAATCTAGAAGCATGCACGTACATTGGGGAAGATGCAAAATTGTGTGGTTGCTTAAGAAAAATATAATAAGCAAGGGAAAAAGTCCTATAAAAAATCCTTGCAAGAAGAATAAGTCTAATTCCCATAGTGAAAACCTCTTTAAGGCACTTGTGGACAAAGAAAAAGAAAAATCAATGGACAAAATATTTGACCCACTTGAAGATAAAAATATCTTTGATCCACCTATCAAAATAGATCTCACTCTCCCCCTGATCCTACACATATGGAGGATACATCTAAAATGTTGGTTGAGGAAACCATTGATGGTAACATCAAGTCAGAAGAGGATCCAAATATGATATAGCTGGGAGCTTCACTCTCAACACAAGAGAAAAAAACATTTTTGGCATTGCTAAAAGAATTTTTAGACATACTTGTGTGGTCTTTCATAGATATTCCAAGTTTGGACCCAACCTTAGTTGTCCATAAAAATTTTGTGCACCAGATGCTAAACCTATCAAGCATAAGTTAAGGAGTATGCACCCACCCTTATGTTGCACTTTTGGTTAAGGAAGAAGATGATAAACTATTGGTAGTAGGTTTTATTAGACCTATTGACTATTCATAATAGATATCAAACATAGTTCCAGTACAAAAGAAACTATTTGGAATTTGAGTCTACAAGAACTTCAAGGATATTAATAATGCATCCCCTAAAACTGAATTTCCTTTACCTAACATTAACATAATTTTTTATTCAACTACGAATAATGAAATTTTTTCGCTCATGGATGAATTTTTAGGATATAATCAAATTAAGATTGTAGAGGAAGATCAAAATAAATATTCTTTCACAACCCCTTGGGGGAATTTTTTCTACCAACTGATGCTTTTCGGTCTCAAGAATGTTGGGGCCACTTATAAAAGAGAGATGATAGTCATATTATATGACCTGATAAATGATATCATGGAGGAATATGTGGATGATATATTAGGAAATTCCATAAGCTTATAAGAATATCAAGAAGTAGTTTGGCATAAGTTTCAATTCCTATGAAATTATAAGGTCAGATTGAACCTTAAGAAATACGTATTCAACGTGCAATTAGGGAAAATATTATATTTCATTACATCAAGAAGATGGATCGAGGTAAATCTCGCCAAGAGTTAAAAATATCACAGAAATTCATCCACCAAAGAACCTTAAACAACTGTGGATTTTCCAAGATAAAATACAGGCAATCTGTTGATTCATTTCACAACTTGCAGATGAGTACCATATTTTTGCACATCTACTCAAGAAATATGTTTCATTCAATTGGGGTTCTAAGTGTGAGAATTCCTTTGAATTGATTAAATTATTACTAACGAGCCCTTCTATTCTCATGCCACCTACCCCATGCAAACAACGTTTATTGCACATTTCAGCTACCCAACACACTATTGTTGAACTGATTTTCCAATATGACCTTAGCCACACACAGATGGTAATGTATTACCTTAGCCACATGTTGATTACATATGAGATAATTATCCCCATATCAAGAAATCTTACTTAGTTTTGGTATTTTATTTCCAAAATCTTCACCACTATCTGCTCAACAAAAAAACCAAGCTGATTTCAAAGGTTGGCCCTTTAAAATACCATCTATCTAAACCTACACTCATTAGATGGATGGATAATTGGATCATCCTCCTAAGTTATTTTGATGTTGAATTTTTAATTATAATTCACTCAAATGACAAGTTATTGTGGATCAGTTAGCAGAATCTCCCCTACAAGGGACTAAATCATTATGTCTGGATCTTCAAGATTCTTATATGATGTACATTGAGGAATCCCTTATATGGAAGATGTTATTTGATGGATAATTTAATTATCATTGTTTAGGGGTAGGTGTTGTGCTTATCACTCCAATAGGGTACTTCATCCCACATGTTTTCCGAATGAGTTTTCCATGTACTAATAACTTTGCATAATATGAGGCACTCATTGCTAATTTGAAATTTTTTATTAAATGGAATATAAGATAGCTAAGATTCATGGGTGATTCAAATTTATTCATCAAGCAATTTAATAAAGAATACAAGTTCAAGGATGAAAAAATCATCCTCTATAAAAAATATGGTTTAGACTTTAAAGTAGTAATTTATGGGTATCAGTTTTGAACAGATGCCAAGAATATAAAATTAATCTGCAAACACAATGGTAATAGTCGAAGCTTTGCTTCGCATACCAATTTAGGAAAATAAAATGACTCTCTTTTTGGAACATCAGCGAGATCCTACATATGACATGCCAAAATCATGTCTGTTATGTGAAGTTGTTGGTCTGTTCTCTCCCTAGTATGCATCTATATTCAATTACCTATAAGACAACACCTTCCCTTGATACATTTCCCAAACTTAGAAAGAATTCCTTATCCTCCATATAGTCTGTTATACCCTCCTAAGAGGAACACTTTACCATGAATTCTAGGATGGGAATCTACTGCACTGTCTCCATTTGGTCGAGTCTTTCTAAGCGATCAAATATGTACATGAAATATTTTGTGGAGAACACACAAACAACACGTTTCTCACTAAGAAAATTCTAAGTGTGGGTTACTATTGGCCCACCATGGAAGCATATTGTTGTAATTATGTCAATAATTGTGAACTTTATTAGAAGTATGAAAACTTGATTCATGCACTAACACAAGCTTTTTATCCAGCTACAACACCATGGTTTTTTCCTAAATGGGGATTACATATTATAGGGAATCTCACTCCTACCTCCTCAGATGGCCACACACATATCATAAATACCACTGAGTATTTCAAAAAATTGGTAGAGGTGGTGCCTCTTACATACATTACCAGTGCGCAAATATCAAAATTTATAATCAACCACGTCATCTTCTGTTACGATATCCCCTCTACCATTGTTGTAGAAAAGGAAAATTATTTCAAGAAAAAGATAGTAAAAGTGTTATGTCAACACTTCCAAATCCGTTAAAAGTGGTGCACTCCCTATTACCGTCAAGGTAATGGAAAAGTTATGGCCACTAACAAAACACTTGTTGACATATTAAAAAATAGGGCCAGTAAAACAGGTCATAGTTGGCACCTACAAATCCATCCCGCCCTCTCTACATATAGAACCTCCATCCACACTCCTATTGGTACAACACCTTACTATTCTTTGGCACTGATTCCATCATACCATTGGAGATTGAGCTTCCTTCCTTTAGAATATATCTCTGGGACTATCTAGATAAAGATAAGGATTACTGAGTGACTCGACTAAAATAGTTAGAGTTACTAGATGATAAATGCATGAGGGCACTTAATGTCCTAAAGGTACTCCAGAATCGAGTGTACCAAGCATAAAACAAGTAGATGATATGTCGTCTATTTGAGGTAGGAGAATTAATACTCAAATAAAATAAATTCAAAACCACCAAAGACAAGGAAATGAAAGGAAATTTTGAACCCAATTAGTTAGGACCATATTTTCTTGTCACTAAGTATGGTGTTACAACATACAAACTGGACCACTCGTATGGTTAGGAATTAAAGTAAAGCATGAATGAAATACATCTCAAGTGGTTCTATTCTTGAGTATGATCTTCCATAAAAAAGAAAGAAAATACAAGAAAAAATAAAAAGAAAATAGGGCATCCAATTGTGAATAGCTTCGGATTTTTTTTTATAAAAACAAAAAAAAATCAAATATGTTAGAAAAAACCTAAACATTTGAGAAAATCCTTGTAGGTAAAAAACCAAAAAAATAACAATGTGAACAGTAGCCTTGAAAATTATCTTCGAGATAACACCAAACACAATAGAAAATGATTCAAAACTGTCGCTCAAAAACAAAGTACTAGTTTTCTTACTTTTAGTTGTTGATTTGTATGGTTTTGATTGCATTGATTTTATTTGTTGAATTCTTTAAATTGGATTCATTTATTATATTGAGTGATACTTTAATATTTTGTTTCATTAGATTTAATTCATTTTATATTACATATTTGTATATAGTTGTGTTGTGTTAATTAGATTCTATTAAGGCAAGTTTGTTGTTTGCTTGTATAGTTTATTTTCATCATATTATGTATCATCTATCATCACATATATACATCATATATCAATAAAAATATAAGCTACATAATCATAAACATGAATATTAAACATGTATGCTAAAGCTGACATCATATATAATCACCAAGAGGGGTAAGAAGGACCACCTTCTGTCCCCCCTCGAACATAAACCGTAATAAAAACGTGAACAATTATAAGTGTCACACCTACAAAAAAACATGATATCATCTATTCTTATCTCATACACACAATATGATAAGTAGAACATGAATTATCTCATCAAAACATGCCATGTCATATAAATGCTATCTCATAAGTCAAAAACATGTGATATAATCATAAAACATCATAAATAAAGTCCAGAATTATCATGGTAAGCATACATATGTGTCTATAAAAATATAAATGCCCATATACAATGTGTCTTTGTATATAATAATCTAGATACATAGTATGCCATCATGGGAAACTATAAAAAAATGTTCCTTCCAGGAGAGGTAAATCCAAAAATAATACATATCCATCGATAAAAAATACACCTTCGTATCGAGGAATACATAAAAAACTATATACATCTATAAATACATTATGAAATAAAGAGTCATGTTTGACTTGATCCCTCATGGGGGATTCCTTACCTCCAGGATGGTCGGGATCACATCACATGTGACCCTAGCTATGCTATCAGATGCTCTAATGATCTTCCAGATGCCACTACTCTGTGAGGCCGTCAAGCTGACTGGCTCATGGAATTTTTACTAAAGTCAGGAGATCTTTGTGTCTCTTCGATGACATCATAATAAAAAGACCTACAACATCCAACCTTTACTATAGTTGCAACTAGGTCCATGTGCACATGAGGTGTAACAATTTCCCCCGATCTCTGACATAAGGAAACCACCTCTACTAAAAATTTGAATACCTCACCCTATGCTAGTTCCCAATCGGCCCAGAGATAATTTCTCTCCATATTAACCACCTGTAGCTGTACCTACTGAGATAATCTCTCTCAATGGCTCATAGTGTCTGATGAGTGACTAGCTTATCTCTCTCTCCCTGGAGTTGGGCCGTATCTACCACTCTGTGATCCCTCTCAACAGTGAATTGATCTCTCTCTTTGGTAACCTAGAGCTGAAGAATAGTTACAGTAGTTCATAGCATATGGTGAAATATTATCCCATCCCCCACCTCTGGGACTCTATGGTGGAGTCCCCCATCCATTTCCTCTTCCTCCTCCTTAGATGTGGAGGTTAATATACATATGCATGTGGAAGTACCTTCTACAAAGGAACACCTACACCCACCTACATGGACATCTGGGGCATCTCAATTTGTGTGTGTAGATGTGATTGTGTAGGAACATGTCTTGGTGCTCTTTTTATCTCTCCCTACACTTGTCCATCCACACCATCTCCATTAGATTCATCATCATCACTCCCATCATCACTACCACTGTCCTACTGGAACCTTCACTTTCCTCTCCCTCTACAAGACTACTTCTCTGGAGGTGGCCACACTCCTCCATCCCATGGAGCCTGAAAGATGGTCAAACACCTCAGTAATACTATAGCATACCAAGAAGGATAGGTTGTTGTAAGCCATGGATAAATGAACTACCTCAATGGTGCCCATGCCAATGGAACCTTCTCCACAAAATTATCTCACACTCAATGTGTACTAATTATTAGCCTAATTTCAAAGGTCTCTTGGGCAAGGCATCCATACCACATCTATCCCAAGAATATCCAGAATGACACGAAAATTTCATTGTTCCCGATACACTCTATAATACTCAATCATATACCTATCAATCCCAATAAGAAAGTGATTGACTAACGCAAGGCTGAGCTCCAATGCATCCTCTAGCCACTGGTAATATCTATAAGGCCTCCATACAATCATCTGCAGCTGAATGTCAACAAAATCACAATGATAGAAATAACTATGTCCCATGTGCCCACACACATCATCACCAACATGAGCCTAACTAAAGAATGAACGCTCATCAATGGCCCTAGCTCATAATGCTTCCATAGGCAAACCAATAGCTATATGGTCCTAGGCCCATATCTAGATTAATGTAGCAAACCCCACGGTCTTCTGACCATAATAGGTAATCAAGTGAAAATCACAGTATAAATACACGAGTATACACTTTCCGTAGTTGTAGTGCTCTCCTCTACAAAGACCTCTAATCAAAACTATTAGGAATAGGGGGAATGATTAACCCATATTTTCAGTAAGTAGAATTCCATTAATAAATTCCATAACATACACTGACACGTCATCTAAACTCAGATATGAGAAATACTTATGCATCTCCAATATCATACCTCGTCGAGGTATCTCATCTAAACCAATTAGCTCAATAAAGCTATATGTAATCTATGTGGCATCACTCTCATACTCTATCAAATGGCCATGAATTAGCACTCCTAAAATCCTCTAAACATTCTCTAGTGTAATTATCATCTCACAAGTCGGGAGCCATAAATACTGGCTCTCGTTATGCCACCTCTCAGCTAAGGCTATAAGGAGGATGTGGTCCAACATAATATGTGGCATCTATGCCATGTAACTAGTCCCTATCCCATATAGAGTGATGTCTAAATACTTATTCTCACGTTGCGAGAAGGTCACCTCAAATTTTGCCAATCATCTGTGTCACTCTTGCACATGTAGGGCGGGTAGTTGTCTTTGCAGGATAACACAAAGAACTTATTAACATCTCTTATATCTAATGATGGCTAACACTTGTCCTATTCATCCCTATATTATGGAAGGAAATTTCCCCTTTTTCTTCTAAGTGTTTCCCAAACTTTCCTTTGACGCATGAACGCCCCTTAGGATGCATGCACACCTTTTCTAGGGTATGCGCATTCAACACACATACACCCCCTTTCTAGCACTTATGCTCTCAACCTAGTGCATGTGCCCAAAACCTTTTAACCACCCTTTTCCCTAATGTATACATTCCCCTTTCGATGCATTCCCACCATTTGTTGTACTTGCACCGATGTGCATTTTCCCTAACTACACCAATGCTTACGCACCTCCTTCAACAGATGCACCTGTACATATATGCCATTTCAACGCATGCAACCACGTGTACATACCCTTCTAGTGCTTGCACATTTTTCAAAAATGCATGCGTGCCCATGAGCCACACATACATTATTGCCCCCCCTAAAACCTAAATAAATAACATTAAATGCAATAAAAACAAGCAAGGAATAAGGTACTCACGTAGATTCCATTGTTTAGAAACAACATGTACTCCTAAACTATATCTCCTCACCTCATACGCCTCTAAACTTGTGCCATCTCTCCTCAGTGTTAGAGTAAAATTCAATAGTAAAACTATAAAGGGTCGGTAGCAAATGAATTACTCGCAATGATTCTACCCCCTCGAGAGGGGTATCTGTGGTCATTTTTACCCACTGGAATGCATTCTCACTTTTTGTAATGGCCAAAAGGTGTGATTTGACCTTCAGGATCATTCTACCTTCCTCCATCACCTGCAACGATGTTTAATTTTAATAAATGATCATTTTTCTCCTTTTTTCATCCCGTCGGGGCATATTTCTGCCCCTCGGTGTCTGTTTCTTCTACATGAGTATTTTTTCTCACTTTCAGGTGATTTTCCATCCTACCTCCTAAGAAAAAAAATCTCCAAAAAAATTTAAAAATCAATATTTTCAAAAAATTCAAAAAAATAGTTAAAAATCCAAAAATTTGTAAAAGTTGGTATAATGTTGGTACACAGTTGAAGCCTATGTCAAACACATTTTATTAAAATCATATATTTCTTGCATTTTCACTATTTTCTATAACAATGATTCACGGATCATTTGGATCTACCCCATTAACAAAATTTGGTCTGCTTGCTTTGTTTATACTATTTTGGCACAACATGTTGCCTAGTACTATTTCATAGTGCACGAATGCTTTTTCATTGAACCCACGTGTCCACCATATTTCCCCCTGCATGGATCGTTTCTTAGGGCACCACTTTTCACCCTTATCATTACGCCCAAACATTTGGGAACTGAAGCTCGATAATAAAACATTTGTGCAACTATCTTAGACATTGTGTGTTTAAGTATGTGTGTTTGAACTTTTTTTCCTGTTAGCTTGGATTTTTAACTTTCTCATATTGCATTGCATTCTCTATGTTGCATGGATTTTGTTTTTTAGAAATGGATAGTTGGTTGTACTATGGCTTTTCATGTCATTATACAATTCTGTCATATGCTTACATTTTTAAAACGTGCCAATGAGGAAGATCACCAATAATATGATGAAAATAAAGTTTTTAAAAAGGTACTAGATGGATGTTATCTCAATCCCCCTTCCTCATACTAATTTTTCTTCTATATTCTCTCTTTCCATCACACTCAGATTCACCATTCTTCCTCTACATTTATGCACATTGATCTCAATAAAAATAAAAAATATTTGGTCTTTGACCTTCGAAGAAGGAAGCTCCCTTGTCAACTTGGCTATTCGGTATGATGGAGAAGATGAGAAATGCCAATAAAGGTAGGATAGTTATATTTCATGGGTACTTATTACTTAGTACCACGAGACTAATTTGGTTTCCCTTCTTCTCTTTGCACTATTCTACTACTCCATTTGGGGTATCTTACCCCTTCTTCATCTTCCATCTATTCCATTCATATTTTCGATCTTCGATCGAATTATTTCATCACCCTATTGACACTTGAGGGGGCATCCTTCATTCTACTAATGTTTCTTCTACCCTTATAATTTTTTTTTTCTTGTTTATGCTTGTCTACTATCTTTGAAGTGGTGTAGCTTACACCACTCCAAAGAGAGCAGAATGTAGACACCTATAATTTTATCAAAGCATTGTTATCACTAACATTGCAATAATTGTTCTAGTCCCCACAGATTGACAACACTTCATCAATTAGTATTATTTTCTAATAAAATTCTCTTAATTAACTACTAGATGTTTATTAAACCTCCTACCATGCATTTGACCAATAAATCTTCTTATTAGTTAATTCCCACTTCTAACACACTCAAAATCGATCAAAACCTCCTCTTGATGCTCCCAAAAATATTCTAAAGCTTACTGCTGATTCTTAATTAATCATAAAAGGTTAATTGGCTTCTAATCCTAGTCAAATTTTGCTTTGATTTGCTAAAAGTGATTTTTGGACTTACCTTTTGTCCCATATGGACCAAAATCATTCCATTCTTGGAATTGGAATCCTATAAATAGATCCATCCTCCTCATCATTTTTAAGAACACTCTACCTCCTCTAGCATAAACTATAGGAAATTAGGATCTAGAGAATTTCTCTATTTGTTGAGCTAATATCTTAATAGTGCATCCATTAACGCAAGATTGAGTAATATGGAGAGAACCATATGGTCAACTTGTAGCCATTAATGGTGAGACTTCATTCTCAAACCTTGAGATCATATTAACAATCAAAAATGATTGCAAAGGATCTTCTTGGGTTCATTTTAAGTTAGCATTCAAACACTAGACATTGATTTAGGCATATTTGTTTTATCATTCTCAAAGTTATATGCATTTTTAATAAATTATCCTCCCTAATCTCTTACCTTGATGGTTGTTGTTATGTTATTTAAGCTTGGACACTTCTTAAGTGTTCTAGTTTCATTTCTTAAGCTTTCTAATTCTCACATGAATACACCAAGGCAATTCCCTAAACATATATATAAAGTATTAATATTAGAAAAAGAATCAATCCTTTTCTGGAACCACCTTTGCGTTTATATGAAAGGGGTCAATGTCGAATTAGAGGCCCCAAGATGCAAAAGTGAAAAATAAGTTGGTTCTTCCAGCAAGGGTTTTTCATTTGAAGAAGGGAAATCTTGTTGATTATAAATTAGGGGTGTTGTTCGGGGCCGGATATGAAGGATAAAACTAAAGGACTAAATATAATGGTAGGAAGAAGAGGCAAACTAGGAAGAGTTTGGTTTTGTCTACATATCTACGTCGTAAGGGCTATGGAATTGAGGAAGTGAAGATTTAGTATATGCAAAATTTCCATGCAAGTTCTCGGCACACTTGAAGATGGAGACGAGGAAGGAAATATGACATATTGGACATGGTTTGGGTTAACATGTGCAAGATACACATTGGAGGGTGAATGTTTTCTTACATGTTAATGGCGGCTGTGCTCAACGTTAATATAATCTTTGATTTTTACATAAACCTCCCTTCTTCTTTCTCGCTTGTGTGGAGTGGAAATGAGGAACAATATAATGTTTTGAAAAAGAAAATCATGTTTAAAGAATCAAAAGGAAAAAAAACCTTATTTAGTCATGTATGTAGTTAAGAAAACAAATGTATTTTGTGATATATGTGAATATTTCTAGGGATGCTTTTGACATTAAAAACCTTAGCAACATTTATTATTTAATTATACACACTTTTTTACACCGTAGCAAGCCAAAGAACTTAACAACACTTAAATGAAAATTGAAATGATCTTACAAAGTGTTGATGTTCTACAAAAAAAAAATAGCGTTCTTCTTCACATAATCCTTAATGTATATTGTCAACACTGCTTTAGGAATCCCCAAGTTTTATTTTGTTACAAATAAGGTAATGTAATTCACTAGTCATTTAAAAAATTAAATGTTTCACCAAAATTATTTCCTCATACAAAAAACTGAGAAATCCATTCTATCTAAATATAGAGATTTGCTTCTATGTTTATATCTAAATACATCTCTATTGATAAGCATGTACAAAATTTAGGCCAAAAAAGTTTGATAGTTTCATAGTTGTTGACAATGTACATCTTTACTCTTCTTGGCATGTCCTAAAGGGAAAAGGCTATCATTTTTTGCTATTCTCCAACTTTTTGTAGTCTTCATTCCTTTAAGAAAAAAAGGAAAATAAAAAAAATACTTAGGAAACAAACAAGGGAAGTAAATTTTGCTCGAACGGTGAGGTTTTATTGACAAGGAGAAGGAACGAGACAGGGCGAAATCAATTTCAAATATATGTTCGCAGCTAAGCTATAAATAAATAATGGCTTCCAAAATGTCAGGGAACTTAAAAAACATTGCAATCGAGCATTCTAACATCCAACTTGGGACACTTCAAAGCGGCCTCAAAGGGATCCAACTCCCTTATCACGTAACAAATCATGCCAACAGCGAAGGCACATGGCCCTACATGCCAGTATCAAAAAGGGGGGATATTGTTTATCTCCACTAACAAACACTATTTTTTGTTTTCCTATACCATAAAATAGAATTGAACAAGCCATAAAAGAATTCATCAACACATTATGTCAAAATTCTCTATATCAATAATAAAACATGCTTTCAAATCCATTAAATTATGAAGTCTTAACATATGTTAATTTGTAAATCCCATGTTTTTTTAACATTCCAACATAAAAATTTAATATCAATATAACGATAAAAAGACTTTTCAGTAAAATTAAAAAATACATTTATACATTCTATTCTATTGCAATTCTGATTGTCTACACCTCCAATACACGTCTATTAAAACAAAGCAAATTCATGAAGTAATAGAGAGACGTCAGCACAATGGATCAAAAGTACTGGATATAAGTATGAAATAAAAATATCACATAAAATAGAAGTACAAAAAACACATGGCAACATATCAGACATAAATTCTTTTAATTAAAAGATAAACAATAAAATTCATTTGTAGGGGAAAGAAAATGTTAAAAAAATTGTAAAATTGATTGGAATTAATAAAGCAGATGTCCAGAAAACCTTGATCAATATATGATAGATCTCATTACATCTAAACAAGCCAACCTAGATAAAATATTTTTGCAAAAGGATTCACTCCTCTCGGGTGTTCAACATTTAACAGTTTTCTACGGGCATGGCATAAATTATAAAAATGAGGAAAACATGTGAATTTACCTATTTATGCATGTAGCTACACACCAGGGTAGGGAATTCAAATGCATTTTTATGACATTTCAAATACATCCTATTAATAGTTACAAAGCTTTTGATCCGCAAATTGCTCGCACAGATTTCATGGTGAAACATAGATACAGTATGTACATACACTGAATCTAATTTCTCTAGGTGAAAAATAAAATAGTGTACACTACAGGGTCTGGAATATTACTATAGCTACTCGTTGACTGACCATGATAAAAACCAGAGCACCCAAAACCCTGGATTCGTATAAATGTAAAGAAAATGAAAAACAAGAACTAAGCATCCGTCATACGCATAAAGTAAATTCTAATAGTCCCCTTCTGTGAAATATTTTGATAATACACCCACTGGCATAGATATTCCATCCGAGAGAAGAACATAAATCTATTTTTAATTTTTAAATAAATTTATTTTAGGTGAAATTCCAATTTGTGGAAATAAAAAAAGGTAGAATTCATTTTTCAGGTCATGGCCAAGCCACATGCCAATTTGGCAAGTCACACCCATCTTGTTCTATAATAAGATTTCTTTTCCTAGTAACCTATTTCACTGTTCAAATTGTTAAATTTCTACCTCGTGACGAAGTTTGAGAGTAATCCAGACCTTTCGTTATGTATGTAAGAAAGGGGACTGTGGTGTAAAGAGTGTGAGCCAGGTTCAAATCCTCCACACTTTATAAAGGAAGCCTGTGGCATACATACTGCTCCATATTAAAGGTGACCTATAAGTTTATAACTCCAAAGGCCATGTGGCAAGAAAATTTGAGCAGGCTAAAAATCCATAGAACGTGATATAATATTTTACCCCACACCGCAACAAAAAAAAAAAAAGAAAGCGAAAAGGTTTAGAAAAAAATTATCAACTGGAATGAAATAAAATGCTAGAAGTATCGAAGCTTCTATAACGTAACTCGTGATGTGAATGTTATCTTATGTAAATGTTAAAAAAATATCACTTTCAAAGCATTAAGTTGTTTGGATAAACAAAAATAAATTGACATACTAGAAAAAATGAGTCTTGAATGTGAAGATTATAAATAAAAACAACATGTACATTATACTAAGCAAATAAAAATAATAATACATCTTCTCACAAAGTGAGCGAACAACAAAGTTAAGAGAGAACAAAATATTTATTTTATTCAAAAACTGTCTTTTTCCTTCTTTCTGTGCGTTGAAGTCTGAAGGAAAGGATTACATGTAAAAGGAGCAGCTACAGTAAAGAAGGAGATAACAAAATAGTTTTTGAATAAAACAAATATTTAGTTCTCTCTCTTAGCTTTGTTGTTCGCTCAGTTTGTGAGCAGATGTATTATATTTTTTATTTGCACAATATAGTGTAAGTGTTGTTTTTATTTATAATCTTCAATTGGTATTAGAGATGGTTGCAGGACTGTTCCTTTTTGCAAAAATTGCAGGTTAACAGTTCTCTCCAAGAATTATGAGAATGTCAAATGGTGGCAATTTCTCATTCCAGCTTCCACTGTTTACCGGGGACAACTACGATTACTAGAGTATAAAGATGAAGACACTACTATTATCCCAAGATATCTGGGATTTATTAGGAGGATACATGAAACCTGCAGATTAGAATGCTTTAAAATATTTTACAACAAATTAACGAATGCAACTGAAAGAAGACAAAAAGAAGGACAATCGAGCTCTTTTTGCCATCCAATCTGTATTGGATATATCAATTTTTCCCCGTATAGCTGGTATGAAAAGGTTGAAGGACGCATGGGAGGCCCTAGAAACTGCATACAAAGGATCTAATAAAATAAGATTGGTAAGACTGTAAACCCATCGAAGAGATTTTGAAATTTTAAATATGAAGGACACTAAGTCTATTCAAGAGTTTATTACTAGGGATCAAAGTATTGTCAACCATCTTAAAAATCAAGGGGAAAGTGTCATAGAGCAAAAAATTGTAGAAAATATTTTGAGATCTCTTCCTCCAAAGTTTGATCCAGTGGTCATAGCCATTGAAGAAAGTAAATATCTAACCACATTCAAAGTTGCAGAGTTGATAGGTTCTTTGCAATCTCATAAGGAGTATATGCAACATTCTAAAGTGAACCTAGTTCATGCCTTCCAGTCTACTGTAAGAATTGAAGAAACATTTATAACCCCTTCTCAATCAAGAAAATCTGAAGGGGAGTCTTCTACACCTAGAGGACATGGCAAAGGAAGAGGAAGATGAAGAAGTTCAATGGATCGAAGAAACATCTAGTGTCAGTATTGTGAAAGGTATGGACACTATGAATCTTAATGTAGAAAGAAAAAATATGATTTGAATAAGTCAAGAGCCAACTATACTAAAGAGTCTTTTAAAGAAGCAAAAAAATCTACATTCTTCACTTGCAATTTGGCAAAAGAACCTCAAAAATATGTTTGGTTCTTGGATAGTAGTCACTAAAATCATATGACAGATAAATCTGATCTCTTTGTCAAATTAGATGAATCTGTAAGGAGTCAAGTAAAATTTGGTGATGATAAACAGGTTTACGTAATGGGAAAAGGTACCCTTGCAGTGAAAACTAAGCAAGGAGAAACTACATTTATTCATGACACTTTAAATGTGCCCAAATTACAACATAATATTTTAAGTATTAGGCAACTTGTAGCAAAAAATTACAAGGTTGTGTTTGAAGATAACTGCTACAAAATATTTGATAAATCAGCTAATCATTATCTTGTAGCAAAGGCTTGTATGATAGAGAATCGATTATTTCCTCTCACTTTGGAGTCCACTAAGATTCATGCCCTCAAGGCAACCACAGATGATTCATGGTTATCCCACCAACGGTATGGTCATTTGCATTTTCAAGGATTAAGTTTGCTTCATAAGAAAGGCATGGTAAGAGGACTTCCTGCAATTCAAGCAATAGAAGAAGTTTGTTCAGGGTGTGCACTTGGCAAGAAACATCAAGACAGTTTTCTGGTGAACAAATCATGGAGGGAAAAATCTCCTCTAGAGCTTGTGCATAGTGACATTTTTGGTGACATTCAAGAGGAATCTTTCGGTAAGAATATTTACATTATGACATTTATTGATGATTTCTCATGCCACACATGGATTTATTTTCTTAAGCAGAAATATGAGGCATTTGAATGCTTCAAGCATTTTAAGGCTATGGTAGAAAATCAAAGCGGGTACTCTCTCAAAATACTTAGAACACATAGAGGGGGAGAATTCACTTCCAACGAGTTTGCTGATTTTTGTAATACTCATGGAATTAAGAGATTTTAGCATATGTTGAATAATCTGTATTTTTAGGAGTATATATTCTGTTCTATCCCTTTATCTTCTCCTTCTAGGTGTATTCCATTATTCTCTCCTTCTATTTTGTAACCTCTCCATCCATTTAGGGGAGTCTTGTTCAATTCCTTTCCTATAAATAATGTACGTGAGTTCTATGTTTAACAGAATAATATGAGATATTCAATATCTATTCTTTCTCCTCCATTTCTGCCTCACAGTTTGGTATCAGAGCTTCAAAGTCTCTGACCTATGTGCGTGGTGATTGGCTGAAGAAACTCCTGCATGGAAATGAGAGCAAAAAGAAGCGTGGAGTAAACTGCGTGAAGATCTATGTTTTTTAAAAATTTGAGTGAAAGAAAAAGCTCCTGCCTATGCGTAGCCTGTGTGGAGCAGCATGGAGAAAGCACATGACTGGAAAGCTTGATAACTTACGTGGAAGACAGGAGAAAACATTTTGAAGAAAACATGTGACAGGAAAAGCTTGATAACCTTCGTGGAAGACAGGAGAAATGGTTTTTTAAAAAAATGTGGACAATTTGCTATTTTTTTTCCTGTGCATATTCTTTGTTGTTTTCTGCGCTAAAAAAAGGTGGAAACATACCTGCGTGCGTGTGGAGGAGAGAGGATGCATATAATTTGTCTAGTCGTTCCCTCTACCAATCTAGTTTGTTGTGAATTGAAGTCTCTATTTTTTTTGAGTATGAAAGGTTTGGAAGTCTGATTGCTACGTGGTCCCCAGGACATTGGCACAAGCAGTCTAGATTTGTCTCATCAACAAGTTTTCTACTGCGTGGTGGAGATACTGAGAAACCAAATTGACTTCCAGTGATCAAATACAATGGATTTTTTCTTGTTGAACGTCTAGCCAAAATTGGAGCAGTAAAATATATATATTTCTTAGTCTGTCTACTGCATAGAAGTTTTTTTAAATTACTGTGAGGTGCATTTTGAATGATATTTTACAATAGCATCCTATGTAAATGATGATGGCTGGAACAACAAATGGAAATGTAGATAATGGTCAACTATTTTGATCTAATTTACTGCATAAAAGGCATGTACGTAGGGAATAGAAGAAATACGTAGAGGAGTGTTCAAGACAGAATTGGAGTTGAAATCTTGTGTGGAAGTTTTGATACTGATACTTTACCAAGACAATGAGGAAGTAGCAACTACAAATACTACACCGAATGTCGAGTGTAGACAACTCGATTGAGAGCGTCAATAACACAGTCGCTACAGCTCAAAGCCAGAATATCAACTCACCAGCCAGAGAACACCATGGAGAAGCTCCTGAGAGCTCCGGGTTCTACTTTGCTTTGCTGAACGAGCTTTAGAATACCGGACAATCTTGCATTCGACAAGCTAGTTCGAGAAGGACTTCTTGAATACTTTCTTTTCGACGTCAGCTGCCAAGCAAAGTGAGTACGGGAAGAATTAGAAGCTGGATACGACGCCGATTGTGACGACGAAGAAGAACGCCCTACAAAGCATCGCCGTCTCACAGCACGCGAATATCGCGAGCATCTACGAGCCAGTAATTCTCGATCAGTGAGTCAAAATTGTAATAACTCTTCAAATAAATAAATATTTTTTTTATTACGATGTCTGCTCCAAAGTTACTTCTGTCTGAACGCTCAGTTTCTCAAAGGGTCCAATTTTGTGGCCTGGAAGACAAAAATGAAGACAATCCTTCAGTTTGAAGGATTATGGGGAATTGTCACAGGGTCTGTGCTCTCTCCCACAGCCCCCGATGAACTAATAAAATATGACATGGCTAGTGCTAAAGCCTTGATGCTGATAATGCTCAGTATCAGTGATGATGTGCAACCGCATGTTCAGGAATGCGGAGAAACCCAAGGAGGCCTGGGACAAGTTGGCAACCATTTATGAAGCCAAAAATCAGACAAAGATTCTTCATCTTCAGTCAAAGCTGCACACCCTCTCTATGGGGTCAGACGAGAAAGTGGAGGAATTCTTGCATCGCGTGGCTGAGTTGAGATCGGAGTTATTAGCACTCGGTGAAACGGTGGACGATAAACTTCTCGTCCCAATCACCTTGAGAGCACTCCCTTCTCAATTTCGAGTGTTCGTTACGACACTGAATGTGTCTAAACAAACAGTGACATTCGAAGAGCTTGTGAATTTTCTGCAGCAGGAAGAGGCCATCACTTCATCGCATGGGGAGACTCAGGATAAAGCCTTGTTCTCAAAGCCTAATCGTGGCCAGAAGAATCGGAAAGGTCCCCCAGAGAAGCCAAATCCAGTGCAACCAAACAATAGCAAAGATCAAAAGTCAAAGAGATGGTGTCACATTTGCAGAACCAATACTCACGACACTGATCACTGCTGGCACAATAGCTTGAAACAAGGGTCTTCAAGCCATACAAGCACATCCGGGCGCGAAGATTTTCAAAAGTCTAAATGACGTCCCCGCTGGAGAAAGCACAAGGGACATCTCACAGCCCAACAAGAAGATGATGAATCTGATGAGGAGACATCAGAAGGAGCCCATTGTAGTAAGAATCTTGTACTCGTCTCTCAAACTTCTCAGCCCACGAAGAAATTCTGGTTGATAGACTCTGGTGCAAGCAAGCATATGTCAGGTGACAAGAAGCTGTTTGATTCACTACGCGAAGAGCCAACTGGAGATCGAGTTCGGATAGCGGATGACAAAGAGTACATTACAGAAGGAATAGGGAATGTGACCATTCCTCTGGGGCCACGAAAATGTACACTTACAAAGGTACTATATGTTCCTGGCTTGACTAGCAATCTTCTTGTCAGTTACTCAGCTCTTGAATCATCACCTTAAGGTTGAATTTCTTGTTCAAAATGGCATTAAATCATGCTTAATCTCCCGACAAGGTACGGTTCTTGCTAAAGCCTTTGTAAAAGATAAGTTATTTGCTTTAGATACTGTTTCATCTTCTGCAGTAGCTTTATCTGCTTCAACAATAGAATCAACTGCCTTATGGCATTATAGATATGGACACTTGTCGGTCGGTTCACTGCACCAAATGAGTTCAAAAGCAATGGTTCGTGGACTACCCAAATTGTCCAGTTCCTTGCCTATTTTCCCTGGTTGTCTTGCAGGAAAACAACATAGAGATCTGTTTCAAGCGAGCACCTTCCATGCCAAGAAGTGTCTGGAGATAGTTCATACCGATCTGAACGGCCCATTGCCTACTTCGTTTTCAGGATACAAATACTTCCAGTTGTTCGTGGATGACCACTCTCGCAAGATGTGGGTATATTTCCTAAAGCAGAAAAGTGAGGCTCTTCAACACTTTCAGAACTTCTATCATCGTGTTGTCAAAGAATCTGGACAACCACTTCTTCTACTCCGCTCAGATCGAGGGGGGGAATTCACATCAAAGAAGTTCTTGGCCTTCCTAAACCATCACGGCATTAAGCAGCACCTGACTGCTCCCTACACGCCCCAGCAAAATGGCATTGTTGAGCATCGTAATCGCACAGTGATGGAGATGGCTCGCTGCATGCTATCAACTGCAAAGCTAGGAGAATGCTATTGGGATGAAGCAGTACAAATGGCTGTATATCTTCTCAACAGGGCACCGACAAATATTCTACTGAACAAGACACAGAAGAGGTATGGAGTGGTAAAAAGCCATCAATTTCTCATTTGCGAGTATTTGGTTGCACAGCATACATGCATGTCCCAGCTCAGAAGAGAAAGAAGGTAGAGCCAAAAACACTCCCGTGTATCCTTCTTGGCTACAGTACTACCTCAAAGGCGTATCGTCTCATGGATCCTGAGACAAAGAAAATATACGAGAGTCGGGATGTGGTTTGTGACGAGTCATCCTTTGACTCAATAGTATCAACAGAAGATCCACTTCCAAACACATCTCACCGATTAGTCTCTGAATCAGATGATGAGCTGGAGGAGACTACTCAGAGAAAAGAAATGCTACCAGGAGAACTATTTGTTGACCTTGGAGAACTGGAGAATGTGACTCCACATCAATCCTCATGGGCAACGACACAGTTCTTCTCAAAAGTAGTCCAAGTTCTCATCCGAAGTGGGTACAAAGAACTATCAAGGACTCACATTTGCAACAACTCCCAGATACATCATCCGGAGTCAAAACAAGGAGTCAAACAAGAAATGAGGTAAACTTTGCACTCATGAGTTCACTGATGAATAGCTCCAAGCCAGATAATGTTCGTGAAGCACTCAGTCAAACTTAGTGGAAGGAAGCCATGGATACAGAATATGACTCACTCATGAAAAATCGGACATGGGAACTTGTCGATCTGCCTACAGGAAAGAAACCCATAGGCTGTAAATGGGTTTTCAAGACAAAATATAAGGCAGATGGATCCATCGACAAACATAAAGCACGACTTGTAGCAAAAGGATATGCTCAGAAAGAAGGCATCGACTATGAAGAAACCTTTGCACCCACTGCGAAGATGAAGACCATCAGGGTAGTTTGCGCACTAGCAGCACAGAAAGGATGGAGACTTCAGCAGATGGACGTCAAGAGTGCTTTCCTAAATGGTGATCTGAAAGAAGAAGTATACATGACCCAACCTGAAGGATTTGTTGATGAAAATCAGCCTAAAAAGGTATGTCGTCTCATCAAATCTCTTTACGGACTGAAACAAGCTCCCAGGGCATGGTATATCAAGATCAACGATCACCTTTTGCAGCATGGGTTCACTCGTAGCCCCTCATATTCAAATTTGTATATAAATAAGGTAGGCAAAGAAATTATCATTCTAGTTGTTTATGTAGATGATCTTGTGATCACTGGTAGTTCAGAAGATCAGGTTGATATTGTAAAGAATGATCTCAAAAGAACCTTCGACATGACAGATTTGGGGCTACTACATTACTGTCTTGGCTTGGAAATATGGCAAAAGGAGCATCACATTTTTGTCTCCCAGACAAAGTATGCCAAGACACTCCTGGAAAAGTATAGAATGTCTGATTGTAAACCTATATCCACTCCCATGGAAAAAGGCTTGCAACTTTCAAGATTCCAGGACTCACCTCAAGTAGATGCTACTCTCTACAGGCAATTGGTTGGAGGGCTCATCTATTTGACATACACCAGACCAGATCTCTGCTATGCTGTCAGCTATCTTTCCAGGTTCATGCAAGAGCCAAAGAAATGTCACTGGAATGCAGCAAAGCATGTTTTGAGATATGTCTGAGGAACAACTAATTATGGTCTGGAATATAAAAAGAATGATCAATTCTTCCTACAGGGATATGTCGACTCAGACCATGCTGGATCTGTTGATGATAGGAAGTCAACTACAGGATACATATTTCATCTCGGATCTGGACCAATCTCGTGGATAAGCAAGAAGCAGAATGTTGTTTCTATCTCATCCACAGAGGCAGAATATCGCGCCGCACGAGGAGCTGTGTGCGAAGTGATATGGATACGTCGCATTATGGATGACCTAGGAATTCCTGAAAAACAGTCACCTATTCTCTATTGCGACAATCAGAGTGTGTTGAAGCTCGTGCAGAATCCAGTCTTTCATGAACGAACAAAGCATATTGAAATTGACTGCCATTTCATTCGAGAGCACGTCTTGAACCATCAAATTCAGCTCCAGTACTGTCCTACTGAAGCACAAGTTGCTGACATTCTCACTAAATCTCTTGGAAAAGTGAAATTTGAATCTTTCAGAGGTCACATTTGCAAGAATAATGTAATAAGGGGGGGAATGTTAGGATACGTTGGTAATCTATATTTTAGGATGTCTTTTTGTTCTATCTATCTCTTATCTTGTATCACATTATTCTCTGCTGATTTTGTGGATCTTCCAGTCCATTTAGGGGAGTCAGTTCGGATTTCTGTCCTATATAATACTGTACGTGTGCTCTTGTTAAATCAGAATAATATGAGATAAATCTATCTCTATTCTTTCTCTCTTCTATAGCTTTGCCTCACATATGGTCATTGCAGGCTTGAATTTCATCAGATAAGCCTTCAAACTCAATGAGAAGGTAACTATTGCTACAACAGAAAGCTCTCCATTATGCAATTGGAAAATTGTATGGATTACAAAGAACTTAAACTTTGGAGTAACAACATAGTAGACCTGCACCTTATGGGATTTTATGATGTAAAATCTATTGATGGCAAGTAAAATTTTTTGATGATGCCCGTCACAAGGTAATAATTTGTCAAGGTCATGGCCCACTTTCAACGTATTTGAGTGGAAAATAAATAGTGCTGGATGAGGCTCATAGGAGAATTGAGGAACAATTGGTAGAAGGGAGAAGCCTTCAAGGCATTAGTGTTTTATCCGCTGACTTCAAGGATTTCCATTGGATCAAGTTCTATTTATCCTGACACACAAAAATGTTTTTCAGATGTAGGAAATTGGAATCTGAATGTCTAGAGCATTTGTTAAACTTAGTAAAAATAGACTCATTTATTAGGACTCACCTTGATAACTAGAAGATGTTCACGTATTGCATTAAATGCTTCACTTATATTCTTTAGGAAATTAAAACTTCTCATTTGTTAAGGAAAACCTCTCGATGACCAAATATGCCATTGAGGAATTCAATAAAGAATATCATAAATGCACACCAAGTTCCTGATAAGGAGATGGAGAAATGTTTGGGATCTTTAATACCCAAGCTACTCCAACACATCGGTCGCACGAGGTAGAGTTAGCAGAAGTTTGAAAAAGTTTATCAACGGATCCTAAAATCAGTGGGCCCTCCCCAATCATTTGATAAATAGCATTCATGTTAACCTCCTAGCTGTCTCCTTTCCTTCTTTTTCCCAATTCGGGCTTGTTGTATTGCTCGAACCAAGGTTTTGATGCATAGCATCCCCTTGATAAAAATTTTAAGTTAACATTAGTGCAACTTACCTAGCTAGATAAGCTCATGCCTGATTTGTAAATGTTATATAATGGTTGAAACATCTATGCCATTTTCAAAGGGACATAAGGGTCAACATTAGTTTATTGTTAAAGTGCAAGGAGTAGATTATTAAGAGACTTTCAATCCAATTGCAAGATTTTGCTATAGGACAAAATTATGGAAAGGTACTATTGTTAACTTTCAACATATTGGCAATTATTGCTATGGATGTAAAATCAACCATTTATATGGTTTTATTGCTGCTGGAAGTTATAAAAATGTAACAATGCCTTTGCAGTTATGAAATTCAAGAAAACAACATTTGTTGTCATTATCAATACTAAAAGATTTTATACATTCCCTATCTAGCACCTTGTGTCTTGTTGTATTCAGGTTAACTGTTATTCAAATGAACACTTTTGAATTCATTTAATGTTACGTAAAATTCATTGAAAATGCCTATCTATAAAAGTCTTTGTGTAATGATGTTCAAATAATTGTTTGTAACTTTGTGTTTGATGAAAAGCATTTATTGTGTGTCCCACCTACCCATGTCTCATTGATAAATTTCAAGTTCCACATGAAACAAGCAATTTTAGCCCACTGTAGAATGAAAAAGCAAAATTTTTTAAATAATTCTTGAAAATGAACCCATCTAAAGAGTTACTACTTTCTGATCCCTGTGTGGACTTTTGCTTGATGATATTGAAGTCTTTATTTTTAGAACACTTCATGTTGATCTACAGTTTCCATTAAAGTATGCAACTGTGAATGTAAAGAAGAACAAGAATTGCTTCATCAATTTATAATAATGCCTTCTAGTACAAATTTGAGGGAAGGGACTTCAAATGTACCTCACTAATGGACAACTTTGATATTATGTATTTTAATAAACTCATCTACATGATTCAACTAACAAAATGAGTTTCATTTGATCTATTTGTTTTATATGGTTGCTCCACATACATAATTTGGCAACATCATTATTCTATTCACACATAAATTTTATCTATGTTGTTAAAATGATTCCTATTAGACCCAGCATGGGCTAAAACTAGACCATTCAATATAATAAATAACATGCTGGTTTATTTTTAAATTGGACATGAAGCTATTATAAACATTTCGAATAACAAAAAAGAAGGCCTTTGAAAACATTTTTGGTAGCCGCTTGAAGTAGATACATTACCTTAGCAAACTATAAGATGAAAAAATATGCATTAATTAATTGTATGTGAAGATTATAATTTTAAAAACAAGAAATTAACCCACTATTCTTTTCATCTATGATCAGGTTGTGAGAATTTCCTTATAAAAAAGCTTGTCTTGTATCCTCTTCGAAACATTTTATGATTATAAAATTATGAGAAACGACTTATTTATTTAATAAATATTGAATTACATTTTTTCCTATAAAACAATTGATACATATTCAATTGTTTTAGCCAAAATTCTATTATATCTTTCAAATTATTTTTTTTTTACCAAATCTAAATTAATCCTTCCTAGTTATTCATGTCCATTGATTAACTTTGCATGATCCAGACTCAAATATGTAGGTGATTAATTAAGTTTTCCAATACATTATATCTTTCAATTTTAATACATTTTAACTTAGTGGAGATTATAATGAAATAAAATGGATTTATGTAATTCTCTATACATTGTTTAATGGGATTTCCATGTCTATATTTTATGGAGATCTAGTTGAGTCCTTTAAAGATCACTTTCTCAAATTCTTACGTGTTAAATGTATCCTTATTTTAAATAATAATCTCATCCTATGAAAGTCTTACATTACAAGATTGAAAGATATTATTAAAACATAGTAAGATTGGGTGAAAAAACAAATTCTTATTGTAAAAATTATATCTCTTAATCTTTCCCATACCATTAATAAATACATTAAATACAATTCATCAAAAAAGCTCTTCTAGATGATATTACTTATCTTAATATTTGTATCAAATTATAATTATAAGTGAAATGTAAACTTATTTCTAATATTAAAATGAAGCCAGATTTCATATATGGATGCTATTACTTCTAAATAAAGACTTAAATGGGTTATATTTAATGTATATGTGCAACACTAAAACAGAACCAATATTGTGGATTTCCATATGTCCAAAAACACCCACATTACATCTACTTCTGGCAAACATTAATCCAAAAATTCAAAAGAAGTTGATCTTTAAAATTTAGATTGTCGCTATTGCCCACTAACCATATTATACATTGACTTTGAGTTGCAGTTATTACATTTCCTAGAAAACCTATTCTTAATAACTTAATAGATAGGATATCACTTCATATAATGTTGTGTTAAAACAAACTAATGGAAGGAAAACCAAATTTATTGTATGGATTAATCATGATATATTTATAACACTGATGCATGAATATCTCATAAATTAAGGTGCAAAGTTGACTTCGATTGAAAGTTTGAAAACATTACCTTTATGTCATGAGGTTTTGTACTGATCTTTACCTTAGGAAAACTATAATGGGTTGTAAGAAAATGAGAATAACCAAGATACCTTAGAACAAACTATAAATTTTTGTTTATAACCAAGATAACTAATTGAAGTGCATAGATTCGAACGGCTAAACCCCAAAATCAATGTAGAATTCCCTAAAGGTCCTTTACCTTTCTGGGAGGGAGAGAATTACAGTGAGTATATCAAGGTGACATTTGGGGGTTAATAAGGGCCTGATCCATATTAACAATGGCTAGGACTTAAGTGCATTCTAAAATTCCAGAGAACTCAACAACTACTTACTGTTTGCGGACTGTTTTTAGTTTTCTGTGTTTTTCCTTCCTTTCGAGTTAAGTTTGTTTCCCAAAAATGGGAGTAGTTGTGGTCTTGGGTGTCTTTTCTTTCTCATCTTTGTTTGTTTTCATGGATGAGTATCTTTCCGTGTATGGCTTTTGGGAGCCAATCCTTGTCTTGTTAAGTGCCTAATCTAATAAAAGAAATATTTGATTAGAAGATTCAAAGAAGTGATTGTATTTTCAAATTCATCATATTTATCCTTTTGATAAGACAAATTATAGATTAAATATAATATAAGAGAAAGTGGAATTTTATTTTATAGTTCTTCATTGGGATTAATCATAATATTATATTTTCATTTATTATGGAATACACTATGGGTTACGGCTATGCCATGTTTGAACTAGGAAATGATCATGTACATGTTAGTGTAGGTTTTTTATTCCATGGCATGGTTTCACCTATAAATGTATTTAGTTTTCTTAATGTGTCAGTGGGATAGATGATAATTACAATTCTCCACCTTTTTAGGAAGTGGTTACACTTCTTGTAATGCCCACAATTTTGACGTTCTAAAACCACATTAAATCTTAAATAATTATTTGGAAAGTTATGGCACATTTTTGTTTTGTTTTTGTTTTTAAATAGGTTGCAAGGTGTCAAACCCAATAAAACATTTAATTAATTTCCACTAATAATTACTACATTTAATTAGGATAGATCAGATCTAGATTAATGATTAAAGTATTGACTTAATTTATTTCCAAGGTCAATTTTAAATTACATCTACTAGAGAATGTGCAATAAATTATTTTACCTGGTTAAGTGATTTTCTCCTTCTTACGAATTAACATTCAAACCCATATTTAATTGAACCCTTATCCTTAGTTACTTTAGTTCCATTAAATTAATAGCTTTAATGTCCATTTAAATAATTACTAAGAACATACTAGGAATGTTACATAGTTAATTTAACATACAAGGGTATTAAATGGCCTCATTCACCCATTTCCACACACATTAAATTATTTAAAAACCCATAATACTTATTCTTACCTAACAATTGTAGGGTTGATTCTCAACCCTTGGATCAAATCGATTGTGGCCAATAGATCTTAGGGCTCCATACTAACCCTAACTATCCTTATGAAATCTTATTAAACATTTTTCTTTGCCCTAGCCTCCTCATTTGGTCTCTTTTATTTTGTTTAACTTGTAGGTTGGAGAAATGGAAGTCATGGGAGCAAGGAACGAAGAATCCATGAGGGAATTCACAAACATCAAGCTTAGTTTAGATTTGGATTATGGATTTATTATTGCATTGTTTTCTATTAGTGGATTATAGGGATTCTTCCCTAAACCTAGAATATTTACTTAGTTATTTCTTTGTTTTTGTATTCTACTTGGGTAAAACCTTTTTTCATTTAATCCAAGAGATTCCATACATTTAAATTCCCCTTTCAAGATTTACATGTTTGAAACAATGAATTTATGCCCTTATGGCTTACTGGTGATTTCCTCTTCAAATTTGCAAGCTTAAATTTTTAATTAAACTAAGTTTAAATTTACCATAGACACGAATTTTTATTTTTCCTCCGTCAGTAATGAAACCGCCACCCAAAGCAGGCCGGTAGTCTTGGGACCGCCACCCTACCAGGACGACGATTCACAAACTGGCGCCTTTCCTGGGCAGCAGTTTCAGAGACTGCCACTCTGCAGAGGGCGGAAATCATGTTATTTGAAAAACAAACTGTCAATTCTGTAATTTTTCAAAAAACAAGTTTTACTGGAGTGTTTTACAATTTATCATTAGTTGAATTCATGTCCCGAAAGTCTCCAGTTGAAGGGTTTAACTATTTATTCATTCCATGCTTAAATTACTAAATTGTATGGATTTTCCAATTCAATAGTAACAAGAATACAACTACAAGATCATTTTTATTTTCATCCAACAAAATCTCTTTCAAATTCCAAAGTAGAAATGAAGCTTAATCTATTCCTAGTATTTTTGTTTTTCCTTTCCACAACAAAATACAATTTTCCAACAAAATAACTCATTGCATCTTCCCATTTCTACTTCAACCATCTAATCAAGGAAATCTCAAACAACTATTATACATTTAAGATTTACTAAGAATACTTTCTCAACAATTTATAACTTACTAGTTTTTCTTTCATTTTAGAACAATGCATCCTTCAACAAATAATAATGAACTTTCTTTTTATTTGAGCACAACTCATTTCTTTCAAAGCAAGGAGCCTTCTTTTCCTCCATAAATTACAACTAAATAAAAAAATATACAATACAAATTTTCTTTCAAACACAATGCTACTAGTCTTCCACCTTAAGTGGGGATTACAAAGAAGGGTTCTCTCACAATGAAGGATTTCTTAGTCTTCTACAAGTTCTCCAAGTTCTAATTCTTCCACAAGATCTCCACCATTTCTTCACTTTAATCACAAAAAAAAAAAAAATTGGGAGAGGAAACACTCTCCACCCAACCAATAATTCAATGACGAGAAGAAGCTACCATCTTCATTGGCCCCTGAGCCCCAAACAAAATGTAATAAATGATGGATGCAACTCATGACAACTATCACAAGATTCCACATCACAACACAAGGTTTCTCAATTATTTCAAACACATTCAACACAAGATATAACCACAAACATGAAACTATCAAAATACACAAGGCTCGAAAATGCAAAGCCAATGGAGCAAGGATCTATGGGGAGATCAATTATGCCTCCCAATGGGATTAGGTGCCCACCTTAAAACCATCCAAAAATACATCTCAAACCCATACACAACTCTTATATCTCCCTCAAGATCCTCTTATACCTCCCACATTCTCTTATGCCTCCCTACAATCTCTTATGTCTCCCTCAAAAGAACTAAGTAAGAAATGCAAGCATTCTCTTATCCAAGGTGGGGCACCCAACCCAAATCCCTCCCAAAACATGAAATAAACTTGTTTTCCTCCCTATATATAAAATCCCCATAGAATTCTCCTACACCATACTTAGGCATTCTACCCAAGAACCCAATAAGCATACGAAAACATTTAACAACATACAAATATACACATATAAGAGAAAACAAATAAAACAAGGGTAGAGTTCCTAACTTTCCATGGTAGAACTTGATCAATGGATCTCCCTCCAGGCTCCTTCAAGCTCAATCTAACTCCGACAAGCTGAAAACTCAACAAGCACTCCAAAAATCTCCAACTCCAAAAATACAAGAGCACAAATCAAAATGAAGTAACCCCTAAACAAACAATTAAACTTGCATATATAGAAAAAGGAAAGAGGGGGGTTGAGATGGCTCCATGTAGGATGCCACATCACTTATCATCAACTCCACATCGTCAAATTCAAACCTCAACCCCAATGCATAATAAATTGGTGGTTAAGAGGAATGAAAACCCTCTTATACACACAATCCAAACCCACACCCTCATAAGGATAAAATATTAAAACCCATGTAATAAAAGTGCAATAAATGTCACTTTTTGTCTTACAAAACACATAATGGGGTCTATTTTTTACCCCCCAATCTATAGGTAGGGTTGGTATAAAAAATTAAGAGGTGTGGGACAGAGCTTAACTTGTCCCAAAAGCCTCCAAAAATGGCCCTTAAGCCCAACTCCGAAAATCTAAGGTAAGGTAGAGTGTACAACACTCAAAGTCACTTACACTCAATCAAAATCACATAGTCTAAAATACCAATAACTATAATAAATTACTTCATTTGTCACATCCCCATATCATTTAATAACATGATTAATTCACTTAATTAATGCACATTAATCAACAAAAGATTAAATAAATTACATCACAAAATAAATCACATACTCTATAATAAATAAAAGAAAAAGAGAAAGAATTGCACACAAATTCCATGGTCACAATTAGAGGTTACCACATGGGGAACCCCTTAAAAAAATAAAACAAAACAAAAACATTACATAAGTTGTCATGGTGACCTTCGTTGTATCCATATAGTATTCCATTGTGGTTGGTCTCCAATCCCTCTTTTGAGTGTTGTGATATAATTACCTTTAAAATCACATAATACCTCATTCGGACTCGTGAACGCATCAAAAACATCCAAGATGAAATATACGGACATAAATCAATAACCATCCTCATATAGCTAAATATTCATCTCAACTAAACAATGCTATTATTTTTCTAAAATTTCAACAACATCTCTATTTTATCTTTTAGCAATATCAACAAGATTATAAGATTAGTTCAAAAGCAATATTATAGTCAACATGACAAAAATTCCGAATGTCAATAATATATATGCTAACAACGCATAATCATCATCAATATAAAATGTCTCTCTTTTTCTCCAAGAATCTATACAAATCATATATGAATCACAATGCATCAATAGTCAGAATATTTTTATCACCTATCGTCATGCTAAACCAAAATGATACAATAATATCCACGTCTACAATTAATAGTAATCGAAGTCAAAATATAGTAAATGTCGAAGAGGAGTGGACTCTACACTTTTCTCTTGAACCCTAAAATCGATTAAAATCAATCAACTTCCATTATTTTTGCCATGTTATGCCCTTATTAGAGTTGTCTCTATAATTCTAAATATTTTCATTTATCCATTTTTTTTACAATATTATAATTTTCCAATTAAATTAAAGATAGAAGAATGAGAAACATTTATTACTCTATTATGAAAATGAAAAGGAGATATATAATGTAACGTAATAACTACTATTTTTCTTAAATTTAAATTTATTTTTATATTAATAAACAAATCATGTTCCTTCAATCAAATCATAAGAATTGACAAATCCATACCACCACATTTACATACATGAAGGAAATTGTCAACTAAAAAAGCATACAAAGGTTTAGATCACATTTCCAAACAAATAGTTTGGATTTACCAAAAAAATATACTAACTAAATTTTGGTGAAGCATGGATTAGAGTTAGAATAATATTTTTTGCCAATAGGATTTATAATGTCGATTTTCTTGGTAACATTCTTGTAGTGCTTCATATTATATTTTAAGTTAATATTCTTAAGCATTTATTTATATATTTTTATTTATTTATTTTACATTTCTATAATCCATTTTGAACTCTAAACTAACTAAACAATGGGAAAACGGAATTTTGATGGACATCATATGGAATAAATATTTATCTTTTTAAGGAGGAGATAGGAATTTGAACATATGAATTCCCAATATACAAATGAGGTTTCCTTTCCTTCCAATCAATGAAAGCTTGAACAAACACTCATTGTTCCTACAAAATTACGTAGGAAATTTTATGTATAGATTGCTTATACTTTGTTTTGTACATTATTTGTTTAATAGTTTTGGTGCATGAAGGGGATTAAATTTAATAGATTTATTAACTTCATTTAAAACGTAAACATGCTAGTTTTCATGCTCATTGCCCATATCCTATTGCTATCTCTATAATTTTAGATTATAAATTTCTAAAAAGTTTTATATGGTAGTTTGGGTTTTTTTGGTATGGGCTTACTTTAACAAATTAATTACCCAGAGATATTTTTCTTCTGGTAAGTTGTACTTCATATTCAAATGTGTAAAACACTCTGAAATTTCTACCGTTGTGAATTATTATTAGGTTGTGAAGGTTATTTATACATATTGTAATCTAACTTACAAGCTAATTGATTTGGCTATAGATCCAGACTTCTCTCCACAATAATAATATTTTCTATTAATATTTGGTAAAAATTAAAACCCAATTTTCAATGAAATTTACTGTTAAATAATTTCTCAATCCACAAACTTTAACCATATTTTGAATACTAGCTCTTTTTTGGTTTTTAACCTTTATATGTCTTCATCCTTTTTCAATTAAATGTAATGGTTGCTATGATTAGAAGAAAAAACCTATTAAAATTATATTTACACAACTTTGTCTTGATCTCAGGGTCAAATATGAGATTTTTATATGATATTCCCACCCATTGAAGTAGGTGATTGCAAACTATATCAATTTGTGTCACCAACATAACATGTTTGGATTTATATAAAAGTTTGCATGCCTCCGAGCTCCACCCTCGGCCCTCCCCTTCCATATGTTGCATTTGAGAACATTATCTCTTCGATCTAATTTAAAACTTAGCCATATGTCACAATAAAAATATCAATTTTTGGTATGGCATGGTTCATGCGAAGGAAAATATATTTAATAGTTGTTCCTAAATGATATAAAATAATGTAAGAATTCATATGTAGTGCAAAAATTGCATTAGATGTTTTTACTTCCATGACATTATGCCAACAAGAAAAAAATAAAGTCAAGCAAGCACAAGAAGTAGAGAAAATGACTTCATCCAAGAGACAAACCTCAAACATATTTATCTAATAATATTCATGATTCATGAAATGATGATGATCATGATGATATTTGATAGGTGAAGGGTGAGCTTGAACTATTAAGTAATATAATTGGTTACACATGTTTACACTAAGCACTTATGTATCTACTATTCTTAACCCCCCACCTCCTCCCTCGACAACTTCCCCCTCTCAAAGAACACAATTTATGTACAAGCATTATTATTTTTTGATAAAGGGTAAAAAGTGGGTTTTGGCAAGGTCCCTTCCCTGTTACAAAGGTGGTATACAAAGCAGTTATATAAATGAAGAATACAAGGATCAATAAAATAAAGATAAAGAAAGACCATTCTAGGAGTGGTCTAAAACCAAGAAAAAACATTTAAAAATATTAGAGATGATCATTGTGGAACCGAAACCAAAGAGGATAGAAGACAATATATTCCTCTAAGTTGTAAGATGAAACAACAATTGGTCCAGGAGCGGCCTAAAACTAGGAAATAATCAGTAACCATCTTGGACTAGATCATCAAGACACCAAATTAGAATTTCAAATTTTTGTACTAGCATTATTATTTTATTCATGTAGATTATTTATGCAATCCTTTGTTGAATGATTCCTTGAAGGTAGAAAAGGATGTACATAGATTGAGTTAAAAAGGATCACTTAGATGTTGTATATTGTTTCAAGCATGTAGTGCATTGTATTCGATTAAATATTGAGCAACATTTAGAAAACAATAGGTATTTATTTTTAGTGGCCAAGAATTTTCGGCTTCGATTAATTAGTCTAACAAACTAAATATACAAACAACAATTTTATATTTAATCCTATTGTTGAATTGGGTTTGAATATTCAAGAATTAAAAAATATAAGAACATGGAAGGACATGTTAAGCACAAGATAATACTGAGAGGGGGGGTGAATCAGTATTATGATATTCTTTTAAATTTAACACTTAATCTCATATCCGTAATCACAATTAATCAGTTTCACAAAGAATATATCAAAGAAATCAATGAATTCAAAGAAAACCAACACGTTGCAAATAGACACAAATCTACGTGGAAACCCTTTCGGGAGAAAAACACGGAGAAAATCTTCTTTATTATATTTCTCAAATGTTTGTAGGCACCAACCTATGGTAGACACCATTCCCCAAATTAAAATTTTTGTAGGCACCAAACTACAGGAGCACCAACCCCTTTTTGCTAAGCACCAACTCAGCAAGAGACACCTATCTCTTCAAATATGAAGGCACTAACCTTCCTCACAAAAAAAACAAACTCTTTTCTATCTTTTATGTTGTCGTTGCTTCAACAAGTGATAGAACAAAAAATTTTCTCAGAATATCCTTTTTTATTTATTTCAGTCGCTTCACATAAATAAATCACTGTAACTTTTCATCAAAAATAAATCTTCACTTCAGTCCTTTTTTATTTCATATTCTACTCTTCCTTTTCTCTCTTCACACAAAATATTCAATGTGTGTACTTTTTTTAAAAATCAAATGATTCTATCTCCTTATATATCCTTCTCCTTATATATCCTTCTCGCATCCTTTCAAAAAGACACATCATTCTAACCAACACAACCTTTCCATTATTTACTTAACACAACTTAATTAAGTGAATTATTTGGCTTAAAACCAGAATTAATTAATGCATCCCATAAAAATTATTAAATGCACATTAAATAGTGCAATATACTCAATTAAATGCACTGGCTGTTTCTTTAATAAAATTTTTGTCATCATTAAATCACTGCTAGCCATCATTAAATCTTCTTTTTCACCATGAAACATGTCATATGAATGCCTTAAAATGCTAATATCTTTCTCATATGTAAAACTGTGTATATCTCACTTACACCATGTAAGAATACTTCTTTTCATGTAGTTAAAATTTCATTTTAAGCTTTTCTATACTGCTAGTTATTTCTGTTACTTACTACCATTTCCATCAATATCTGTCAATAGTTCCGTCAGCTTCCATTGTCAACATCCATCAATATTTCTGTCAACATCCGTCAATAGTTCCGTCAACTTCCGTTGTCAACATCCGTCAATATTTCTGTCAACTTCCGTTACACATTTTCATTAACCAAATACATCAATGATTAAGCCTTTGACATCAATGACAATATTTCCAACAATCTCCCCCTTTTTCATCGATGGAAACCTTCAAAAAACCTTTTCTACAACTCTCCCTTGTTGTAACTCCCCGTTACAGTCATTCTCACCCTTTGATATCAATAGCAAAGGGCCAATCTAGGAGCTAAATATTGCAATGTTTAGCTCCCCCTCAACTGATGCTTCTCTTGATTTTTCAATGGGAAGAATCAAAGGATATTACTCCCAACTTCTTTCGTGGATATTCAAATGTCTCATTCGGAAGTGGCTTGGTGAAGATATCTGCTATCTATTCGGATGTAGCAACAAATTCCAACTTTACCCACTTTTCTTCCACCTACTCTCTTATGAAGTGATATCTTATTGGAATATGCTTTGTTCTGGAATGCATAACCGAGTTCTTTGAAATACTTATCGCACTGGTATTATCACACAATATGGAGATTATATGATCATACTCTACTTTGATATCTTTTAACATTTGCTCCATCCATAAAATTTGAGTGCAACATAACACTGCTGCTATATACTCTGCTTCTGTTGTGAATAAGGATACAGAGTTTTTCTTCTTACTTAACCACGATCCCAGGATGTCTCCAAGGAAAAATGCTCCTCCATTTGTAGTTTTTCTATAATCCACACATCCTACCCAATCTGAATCAGTATAAGCTACCAAGGTGAAGTCTTTACCCCTTGGGTACCATAACCCATAATCCGTAGTTCCCTTTAGATATCTAAGTATGCATTTTACAGCTTGCACATGTGTTTCTTTCAGCCCTACTTGAAAACAAGCAACCATACACACTACTTGCATGATGTCTAGTCTGGATGCCATCATATATAGTAAACTCCCAATCATTGATCTATAAAGAGTTTGATCAACATTTGGAGATTCATCATCTTTTCTCAACTTAGTCCTGATAGCCATAGGTGTGCTAACAAGTGCACACTCCCCCATACCAAATTTCTTCAACATTTCCTTCACATAATTGGTTTGGGATATAAATATTCCTTTATCAGATTGAGAAATTTACAATCCAAGGAAAAATGATAACTCTCCCAACATAGACATCTCAAACTCCTTTTGCATGTCTTTGAAAAATTTCTTGGACATTTTCTCATTTTCTCCTCCAAAAATTATGTCATCTACATATACAACAATAGTCAGTTGGTGCTCACCTTCAGTTTTAATGTAAATATTTCTATCAGGAAGTCCTCTCTTGAACCCTTGGTCTTGTAGGTACTTATCAAGCCTTGAGTACCATGCTCTCGAATCTTGTTTTAATTTGTACAAGGCCTTTTTCAACTTACACACATAATCTTCATTTTCTGATAGGAGGAACCCTTCAGGTTGTTCTATGTAAACTTATTCTTCTAACTTCCCATTTATAAATGTTGATTTGACATCCATTTGATATACTTTGAAGTTCTTGAATACCGAAAAATAAAGAAACATTCTAATTTCTTCTAATCTAGCAACTAGAGCAAAAGTTTCTTCAAAATCAACACCTTCTACGTGAGCATACCCTTTACATACTAACCTTGCCTTGTTTCGAGTGACTCTCCCATCTTAATTCAATTTATTTCAGAATACCCACTTAGTGCCAATCACATTCTGATATTTAGGTCTAGGTACAAGTTCCCATGTTTCATTATTCTCAATTTGATCTAACTCTTCCTCCATTTCCTTTATTCAATGTTTATCATGGCTAGCTTCTGCAAAGTTCTTCGGCTCTATTTTGGATAATAAGGATAAATTTACTAGTTCTGATGCACTTACAATTCTTCTTCTTGTCTATACTCCATCATCAAGGTTTCCGATGATATGACTTTCAACATGATTCTTCTTAAAAAAACAAGATGGTGTTTTGGTGTCCTGTCTTTTAGATTTACTTAATTTTTCAACATCTTCTTCCTCTTATTTTTTTTCTACTACCTCAGGTATTTATAAGGGCTCTTCTATAGGTTATTTAGCTTTTTGATCAATAATTTCATCCACTCTCACATTTGCACTTTCTACTATAGTTTGTAGTCTTTTGTTATAGCATATGTAGGCTCTTCTTTTAATAGAGAAGCCAAGAAAAATTCCTTCATCCACTCTTGAATCAAATTTTCCCAAGTTCTCTTCATTTATTTTAATAAAGCATCGACTCCCAAACACTTTGAAATATTTTACAGTAGTTGGTCTTCCTTTCAAAAATTCATAAGGATTTTTGTCATGATTAACTCTGATTTGCCCTCTATTCAAGATATGAACAGTATTATTTACCACTTCTCTCCAAAATTTATCTAATAGGTTAGATTCATTTAACATGGATCTAGCCATTTCTTGGATGGTTTGATTCTTTCTTTATTCCACTCCATTTTGTTGTGGAGTCCTTGCAGTTGAGTACTGTCTTTTGATTCCATGATCTTCACAATATTCAATTAATTCATTTGAGTTGAACTCACCTCCACGATCTGACCTGAGGCAGTTTATTTTCAATCCGGTTTCATTGTTTTCTAAATCCTTGAAAGCTTTGAAATTCTCAAATTCTTCTAAATTTTTGTTTAGAAAGGCTACCCAGGTCGTTCTAGTGTAGTCATCAATGAATAACATAAAATAACTCTCACCTTGTATGCTTTTTGTTATGGTAGGTCCACACAAATCCATATGAATCAGCTCTAGTGGTTTGGTTTTCAAATACTCCTTCGTTTTAAACCTTTCTCTGGTTTGCTTTCCATGTTGACATTGCTTGCATAGAGTACTTGCAAGTTTCGTTACCTTAGGCATATCCTACACAACCTGCTTATTGCTGATTTTCATAAAATTATCAAAATTTATATGCCCCATCCTTCTATGCCATAGCCAACTCTCTTCAACCTGAATTAGAAAACATTTCTCTCCTTTTACTTCTCTGAGCATGTATAGGTTATTTGTGGTTCTATGTGCATCTGCTACTAACTCTCATGTGTCTTCCTTCCTTATCTCACACCCTTCAGCATAAAAATTAAGTGTGTGTCCTTGAACACACATTTGGATTACACTGAAGAGATTATGCTTTAATCCATCAACATATAAAACATTCCCTATTTTTTTTTACCATTATCAAGACTCAGCGTACCTTTCCCAACGATCTTTGCTTTACTGTTATCCTCGAATTTTACCATACATTCATTTACTTTCTTCAATGAGATGAAATTACTTTTATCTCTGGTCATATGTCTTTAACATCCACCATCAATGTACCACAACTGCCCTTCATCATGTGTATGGAATGTTGTTTGAACAAGCATAGATTTCTCTTTATCTTGCCCATCATCCTCTTTCTTTTGTTTCCAAAGTTTTGTAGCTTCTTTCTTCTTTATTTCTGGTGCATTTACCTTCTAGTTCAATTTGGATGGTTCTACAAAATCTTGCCATATGTCCATAGTTATTGCAGTTATAAAAAGCAATATCTTCAACTTAATTTGATAAAGTATCAAAGGAGTTGCGATTTCTATTTGAGAATCCACACACACCTTTTTTATTTATATTGTTATCTCTCATCTGTATTCTAAAATCTATTTCTGTATGACCAATTTTACCACATTTAATACATTTAAATTGTAACTTACCTTTGTACTTTCTAGATCCTTTCTTTAACTTTCGAATGAACAAGGCTTCTTTATCATCTTCTTTGTTGCTTCAGTTCTCATTTGACTCAGGTTCTTTGATTTTATCTTTCTTTGAGACTTTGAATGCATCTTCCTTTATTGATGGTCTATTTGACTCATTCCTCATTTCATATGCGCTCAGTATTCCATGTAGTTCGTCCATGCTCAACTTATCAAGATCCTTCATTTCTTCAATGATAGACACCTTAGGATCAAATATTAATGGTAGAGATCTTAGAATCTTTTGAACGATTATGGATGCTTTAATATCTTTTCCTACCCCTCTTAGGGCATTGACAACCTTGTCCACATGAAGAAGATAGGATGCAACATTCTAGGATACAACATTCTCCTCATCCTTCATTTTCAGGCTCTCAAATTGTCTCATATGAGTTTAAAGCTTAGCCCTTTTAACCTTGTCATCACCTTCATACATAGTTTGAATTTTTTCCCATATATCCTTCACCATGTCACATTGCATTACTCTAACAAACTCAAATTCTGATAGGCCACATAGGATAGCATTCATCACCTTGGCATTGTTTTAAAAATCCTTCTTTCTATCTTGATCTGTCGGTGGAACTGATGGGATTATATATCCAACTATTACTGATTGTCAAATATCAAACCCTAGTGCCATTAGATATGTTTTCATTCTTATGCTCCAAAATGCATAGTTTGTTCCATCAAACAATGGAGCCTTGTTTGACGAAAAATCTTCTTTTACTTGATGAGTAGCCATATGTGCTTCTGAGATCTACCTTCCAATTGTTAGATTGTTCATGAAGGCACTTGCTCTGATACCAACTGTTAAGCATAAGATAATACTAAGAGGGGAGGTGAATTAGTATTATGATATTCTTTTAAATTTAACACTTAATCTCAGATCTGTAATCACAATCAATCAATTTCACAGAGAATATATCAAATCAATCAATGAATGTAAAGCAAACCAAACACGCTACAAATAGACACAGATTTACGTGGAAACCCTTTCGGGAGAAAACCATGGAGAAAATATTCTTTATTATATTTATCAAAAGTTTTGTAGGGTACCAACGTACGGGAGACACCAATCCCCAAATTACAATTTTTGTAGGCACCAATGTACAGGAGCACCAACCCCTTTTTGCTAGGCACCAACTCAGCAAGAGACACCTATCTCTTCAAATATGAAGGGAAAAACCTTCCTCACAAAAAAAAAACTCTTTTCTATCTTTTATGTTGTTGTTGCTTCAATAAGTGATAGAACAAAACTGCTTCTCAGAATATCCTTTTTTATTTATTTCAATCCCTTCACATAAATAAATCGCTGTAACTTTTCATTAAAAATAAATCTTCCCTTCACTCCTTTTTATTTCATATTTTCCTCTTCCTTTTCTCTCTTCACACAAAATATTCAATATGTGTACATTTGTTTTAAATCAAATCATTTTATCTCCTTATATATCCTTCTCACATCCTTTCGAAAAGACACATCATTCTAACCAACACAAAATTTCCATTATTTAATTAACACAACTTAATTAAGTGCATTAGTCATCTTAAAACCAAAAGTAATTAATGCAGCCTATAAAAATTATTAAATGCACATTAAACAATGCAATATACTCCATTAAATGTGCTGGCCCCTTTCTTTAATAAAATTTCTGTCATCATTAAATCACTTCTAGCCATCATTAAATCTTCTTTTTCACCATGAAACATGGCATATGAATACCTTAAAATGGTTATATCTTTCTCATATGTACAGCTATGTATATCTCTCTTATACCATGTAACAATACTTCTTTTCATGTAGTTAAACTTCCGTTTTCAGCCTTTCTATACTGTTGGTTATTTCCGTTACTTTCTACCATTTCCGTCAACATCCATCAATAGTTCTGTCAACTTCCATTGTCAACATCCATCAATATTTCCGTCAACATCCGTCAATAGTTCCGTCAACTTCCGTTGTCAACATCCGTCAATATTTCTATCAACTTCTGTTACACATTTTCATTAACCAAATACATCAATGATTAATCCTTTGACATCAATGACAATATTTCCAACAGGAAATATTGTAATTAGGTGTAATGAAGGCATAAATACACTTTAAAATATTCTTTCTTACTCAATGACCAAGTCATTTTAATTTTCTACAACATTTTTATATTGTTTACATGCTTTATATAGAGTTTTACAATTTTCATTAGAGATGTGAATACTAAAACACCTAAAAAAACAACTCTAGATTATTTGATGATTTCCATAAGGTCCACCTAAGAGCACATTCTAGCACTTTTATAAGAGGAAGATGTACAAGGATTTTGAATTTAGTTTATCATCTTCCTAAAACATTTATTTAAAAATTAGCTCAATTTTTCACCAATCCCATATTATGCATATCCAACAGTGATTTTTGTTATTCAAAAACTTCCCTCTTTGTTGTATCCATCACCACTAAATTATCTAAAAAGAAAGTATGATTAGTTATTTGATTATTGATATCCATGGCATGATCCCAATTTGGCACACAAACCGTATTTATAATGTAAGCAACAAGATAAATTAGTGATGGATAAAATGCATAAATTATACCAATAAGAAGCAAGAAAAGGATTTAATCTATAAATATATACATATTTCTTCTAATTTTCCTTTTATATTTTAGCTATAAATAATAGGCTAAAAAAATATCTTCACATATCTATTGGTACAAACAAGATTCAAAAACTATTCTAGATGTGAGTATGGTAGTATATGGAAGTAGTATAGGTTTTAGAGTTTGGAATTGCATGTAAATTTTATCGTGAAGAACTAAACTCTTATTTCCTATTGGCCATTCCCAAGCACCTATGGATGTTGTTTCTAGTTCTAGTAGTGTTGGATAAAAATTTCATAGATCCTTGGTATTCGGTGACATAATTACAGTTTTATTTTTGTTGATACATTGAATGCATTGGTGATGTCACCATTACCTCAACATCATCTTAAGTTTCTCTAGAAATTGAAAAAACAAGCTATTAATTACTCAAAAATATTATTTATGTAAAGATAAGATTTCCTTTTCCCACCACATGAAAATAATATTGGGTTTCAAGGTTACAATAAAATAAACTTATGAAATTATTTCGCATCACACAACTAAATTTCATTACATTTACAGGAAAAATTATAATATAATATGCAAATGATCACATGGAATATATCTAATAAGACTTAAAAATCCAATATGAGTCTCAATTATAAAAGGGGTCTATTTCAAATGTTGTTTGCACGTTCTTAACCACTTTTTAGATCTGAAAATATCTTTATTATATCCAAATCTAATAAGTTTTTTTCTTTATATATTTAAATGGATTTAAATAAATAACTCATCTGTTAGTTTATAATGGTTTCTATTTGATTTTTTAATTGGTAATATTTTTAAACACACTATCTTATTTAACATAGTAGTGATTGATGGACCAAGTGGAACATAGAGGGGTGCTCTGAATGCATATCGCTCGGTGGAAATTAATGACCCAATCCCACCCCCCCATGTCCCGCTTAGAGAATCTACTCCTCCACCACTCTAGTTCATAGCTCTGGTATAATAAAATCAAATTTACAATCCAAATTTTAAGCCTGCATGGATGGCACAATGACTTGGGCTTTGGGTATACTCCCCAAGATTATGGGTTCAAAACTATTTCTTGGGTTTACCTATCACACATGGTTTGTCGGAAATTATGTGGGGCCCAAGGATTAGTCTCGCCCCATCTTTCCTGTGCATACCTATTTGTGTTGCTAAGATGGGTCACGAGGACACCTGGGTTATATATATATATAAGTAGTGATTTCAATATTCATCTTTTTTCATAACTTTATCTTAATGTTCTTCGATAAAAACTTGTTCATGTCTCAGGTGTTCATTTATATTAACACCATGGTGTTATAAAAATTACATAGATTTCCAAAAAATTGTAATCATAAAAGATATTAATTTCATAACTATCAAAGATTTTTTTCTCTTACTTCCCTTTGATTGATATCATTTTTTATCCACACTAATAAATTCTAAGATGGAATTATTTCACATTCCTTGGAATATGCAACTCCAAATTTTCCTTCACTTGTTCCTCATCTATCCTCACTCCATCCTCTGAGATGAAAAAACCCAAAAACTAGACTTTTCTGAACAAATCTACACTTTTTTAAGTTTGCATATAAACTCTCTTTAGATAATAGTTCTAACAAAAATTTCAAATATAACAAGTTTTTCTTCCATATTCCTAATGAAAATCAAAATATCATCAAAATAGATAGGCACAAACTTACCATTGTATTCTCGTAGTACTTTGTTCAAAATCCTCATGAATGTAGTAGGTGCATTAGATAACATGAATTTGGCCTCATCATCAAAAAGTAAAATATTTATTTTATTTGTAAATGTATTTTCCATTCATCCCCTTTATGGATTCAGATATGGTAGTACCCACTCTGAAGGTCGATCTTACTAGATTATCGGGCTCCCCCTAGGACATATATCATATTGTCTAATATTCAAATTATGGAATCAATACTTAAAGGTGATATTATTTAGTGATCTACTGTCTACACACATTCTCTAGTATCCATAATTTTTAGGAGTCAATAGTGAAAGAGTTGGACAGGGAATCATACTTTCTCTAACTGACCCTTTATGTATTATATGTTTCACTTACATGTTTGACTCCTCACTCTACATTGGGCTCATCCTCTAGGCTTCCTGATTTGGAAGGGATGATCCTAGGATCAAATCAATATGGTTTTTTATATGATTCTTTGGAGGGTAAACCATCTGGTACCTCATATGGTATCACATCTATGTATTTTTTATACCTCTACCGCAACATTCAGTACACAAAAGGCCTCTATTTCCACCGTTTTTACCATGAATGCATAACACCAACCCACTTCTACCACTTTCAAAATAAAATACTTTGTAACCAACAATCCCTTACTCGTCTTTTTTTCCTTGAAGGGTAAAAAGACCAATTATGACACCATATTTCCAAAAAGTATAACTGTTGATGGCAAATCACAGCACCCCTGAATGTCTTCAACTCGATGGGTTGAGACTCTCAAAGTGATTGCATAACATGGATATTTTCCCAAGTGTGGGACCTTGCGAATCAGGAAAGCTCTCCGGATGAAGGCCGGTTCCTATTCCTCTGTTCAGATGCACACATAAAAATGCAGAGGGTTTACTCAAAAACCTAATCTAACTTGCCAAGGAGACAGGGTAAGAAGATGCATAAAAATAAACCTAAACTAACAAAGGTGATACACCAAGGAATGAAGAACACCTATCTTGCCAATAAACACAAACCATTAAAATGCAATGCAAGATCATGCACAGATAACCAAATTTACAATGAAAGATCAGGAGGAGGAAAATGAACACATAGAGGTTTGAGAATCATCCATAGACATGCATTATTTACTCCAAATAATGATACAATACACTACAAAATTCAAAGAGGCAAAGTTGCATTACAGTTTTAGATTGGAGGTTTGAACTCCACAAATTCATCTGCCAAAGAGAAGAGGGGAGGGGAAAAAACAAGAATGTCCAACCTTTAGAAAGAAGCCCCTCCTTGCAATTTATAGGAAGAATGAGAGAGGGAAGAGAGAGGAATTCCAAATCTACCCCAACCACCTCTAGATTGTATTTAATTCATTTCATTATGGCAGTATTTAGATAGAGGACCTTGTAAAATTTCTGAAAAGTCCAACCTTGAGTGAATCTGAGCTCCCTGTGAAAAGTTATGGCCATTTGAATATATGGGTCAGGGTTTTCTTCCTATTGGGTTCGGGGGGTGTCAACGCTCAAAATTTTGTGCCTCCTGAAGATTCGCCTTGGCGCACCCATCCTCACATCAACATACTTTTAAGTGCACCATAGGCACTAAAAATGTGTGGTGTCGGTGCCTTCTAATTTGCACCAGGGGCACAATCTTTTTCCATGTCGGCACCTTCTAATCTGCGCCAGGGGCGCAACTTTTTCCATGTCAGCGTCTTCTAATCTGCACCAGGGGTGCAACTTTTTCCATGTCAGAGCCTTCTAATCTACACCAGGGATGCAACTTTTTCCATTTCGGCACCTTTTAAACTGCATCAAAGCATGACTGGTGGCACAAATAAATGTCAGGTTTTGAGTTTCTTTGATTTCCATATTCTTCTATTTGTCTATATTTACCCGGGGGGAGATATATACAATAATTTGGTGACTCAACGGGATCACCTACCTGCTATGTAAAAGATCAGTGGCCTTTTAGCAATCCATTGGGCATGGATTCATAAGAAGTAACCTAAAACCAACCTAATATATGATCCCGAGCCTGATACTGCAATTCCTTCTCCGAGAGCACGTTGAACTATAGAAATTCAACCTAAGAGAAAAAAAACCTATGTCGAATCACTTAGGGAAATTAAAACCTAACTACAACAAGACAATGTGCATCAGTACTTAGAGGAATTGAAATCTAGGCTAATATTTACAAGGGTAAACCTTTTCCTTTTAGTAGTAATGTTTAAGATAGATTCCGTTAACTGGAATCGCGAGTTATTCTCCATCCAATGTAGACAATTGGAAGGCATTACTATGTTTACATCCTGTGACCATGTAGGGGCCACTCCAAATGGCATAAAACTTGGAATGCCTTCCTGGTTTTTCCTGATCTACATTCCATTTCAGAACTAGGTTCCCTTGATGGAAGATCCTTTCTCTTGCCTTCTTATCAAACCATATTTTTACTAAGGCCTGATCCTTCTCAATTTTCTGAACTACATTTTCTCTGATTTCTTCCAATTCCATCAAATCTACATACCTGGCCTCCATTGGTTCGAACACAGACAACTCCAACTACTTCATGAGCTCCAATGCTAGCAATTATAATGATATAGGCAATACTGCCTCTTTCCTATAGACCAACTTATAGGGAGAATTACCTTTAGACCTCTTTGGTGTTATCCTGTCAGCCCATAATGCTGATTTTAGCTTGGTATGCCATGTCCTTTGGTTTTCATCCAGAGTCCTTCTCATGATTCTTAGCAAATTCTTGTTCGTGGACTCTACCTGTCCATTACCCTGCGGGGTAATAATTTGAGGAGGTGCTCAAATAGATTCCATTCTTGATAGCCCATTCTATAATCTTAGAACCTATGAATGCCAATGCATTGTCTGATATGATAGTGGCCGGCACACCGAACCTGGTCACTATTCCTTCATAAAAGTCTAGTATGTTAGACTCATTTGCTTCTTTGAGCACTACTGCTTCAGTCCACTTGGTGAAATAGTCCGTTGCTGCGAGAATCCACTTGTGGCCTTAGCTTGAGTTTGGATTGATGACCCCGATGAAGTCCAATTCCCATTGCATAAATGGTTGGTCAACCAAAATTGGGTGCAATGGAAGCGCTGCTAGTCTTTCTTTTCCTGTGAAGAGCACACATTTCTTACACTTTCTTATCCATATATAGCAGTCACTGAACACTGTGGGCCAATAATACGTTGCCTTCATTATGTTGAGAGTTGTTTCCATGGGGAAAAATGCCCTCTAGAATCTCCATCATGAAAATCTCGTAACACCCTCTCAATTTGACCTATCCCAATTGTAGATCAAGAATTTCGCGCTTGTTACCTATCCAAGTTAATGTACTAAACTAAACACAAAAACCCTAAAAAACTCAAATGAAATCGATACCTGATTGATACGACAAGATCCAAAGATGTAGATGGAAAATAAAGTTGATGTAGACAAGATGAGTGCACACGAGTGATCTTGCAAAGTAGATCCAGTAAACCTATGAGACACATATGCTTGACAGAAAAAGAAAACGTTAAAAGATATTTTGGTGGACTGCCCGAAAAGTGGGTCTGGGAAGTGATAAGCTCCCTCGGCGGATGTTAGTCCACGTTTTTAATTAATGAAAAAAGCATACATGATAAAAGATGTACGTAAATGACTATATTTTCTTATCAAAAATAATGAATTGAATCTAAATAGAGGACAGAAAGCAGCAGGGAAACAGGAAATTCTGAAAATAATGTTGGATTAATGTTACCTGAGTGCTTTTACCTATCTGTAGGTTGATCAGCGTCAATTAGGAAAATCGGCGTTGAATGATTCAGGTCGGCGTCGACTGATACAAATTGGCGTCGACTTAGGAAAATTTGTAGGAATATTGAGAAACAGACAGTGGAGGCTGATCGTCGATCTCTGCTGGATCTACAAGTTTTGTAGGAATACTGACAAGGTTCCACCTGTGCTAGATGTAGGAACAGAGTCACCAAGAGATCGATGAAGACTCATGATGTCGATGTGGTAGGAGCGGAGTAACGGTACTCCTATCAGGGATTGGTTTGGACAGGATTCACTCTCACTTGATAGATAATGCTCATACTTGATGCTCGAAACTCTCTCATTCTCTTTGTCTAACTCACTGTCTATCTCACCATTTAATTGTCTAACCATAACTGAGTTCTAGGCCTCTATTTGTAATCGGCGCCGATCAAGATGAAATCGACACCGTTCTAAAAAATCGGCATCAACTAAGTAGCGGTCGGCGCCGATCAGGGAACAGACTCCCAAAATGGCCAAAAGGAGTGATTTCTGGAAAGACGAGAGTGATCCTTTCACCTCAAATCTAGGAAATATCCCACTGCTCGGTTTGGGAGGAGGAGAAACAAGGGGATGGATATATGGATAGAATAGATATGGGGTAGATAAGTGGTTAGGATATATGTAAAAAGGTGTAATTGAATAGTTAATATTTAATTACTCATGGGTAAAACATAATGGGGTGAATTAAACCTAGGATAGGCGTTTAAATCACAAATTGAATAATACCCCAAGGGAACAATGGTGATATGAATGTGCCCCAGGTTACCCGAGAAGGTAAACGAATGTGAGGGACACTAAATTGGGTAACCAATTTTAGGTGTCTACATTTTGCCCCTTTTTGTCGAGTAACTTGCGATAAGCAAAGTTGCAAGACAAAAACAAGGAGGTGGAAGAAAGGAGGAAAAAGTGATGATGTGATCCCCCTAAAACTAGGGATGGTATGGATGATAGAACAAATGATACCAAGTTTGAAAAAGGTAGATGAAAACACAATATGCCCCAGCTAAATGTCTGGAGTAGATCTGATCGTTAATGACACACAAAAATAACATTAAGGCAGATACCTAAGGAACTCACATTGGGTAGGGTAGTCTAGACGGTCCTCCACATGAGATGACGTTAGTACCTACAGACCCGTGAGTGTTGTTATCCAAAATTCACCCCTCAAGGTAATTTTGATAACATGAATCAGATTATTCAGTCCCGAGCAAGTACATTGATTTAAGGCCTAAAATCATGTTTTGGGGCCCCCTCGGCTTCTCTCTAACTCTCCCATCCAAGAAGAAATCCCAACGAGTTAGAAAAATGGAGGAAATACAAAAAATAAGGTTTGCAGTAGTGTTTTAAAGAATTTCAGGTCTGAAGGGCTCGGGTCGTACCAGTTTGGGTTGAACTGAGGTTCTTCATACCAAGCTTGGGCCGAAAAAATGAAGAAAATCGGCTAATTCCTAGTCCAGGCGGTCTGCGGGACAGTTGGGACGTTGGGACACGCGGGACGCGAAAAGGTCGAAAGAGGGAAAAATCATCTAAGTCTTTATTTCGCACAGTTGGGACATCCGGGAGAAAAGTACGCAGAGGACGTGAACCGGCCGATTCATCCGAAACAGGAGACTTTCATCTGAGGTAGTTTGGGACATCCGGGCCAAAAGTACGCGTGGGACGCGAAAAGCTGAAAGAGCCGAGAGCGAATGGAATCTCGCCACGTGTCTTCACCGCAAACACGGACAAGGAAGCCCGAATCGGCCGAAGAAAGATTTTTTCGTCCAGGATAGCTGGGACAAAGGTATGCGTGGGATGCGATGGATGTGAAAAGCCGAAGCGGCTGAAGGCAAAGAAGAAAAGTCAACGTTTGACCCGTTGAAACTCCAAACGGCCATAACTTTTGACTTCGAGCTCCGATTTTAACAAAATTGAACTTTCTAGAATGATCACGACGTCCTCTACGCCACAAAAACTGGATTTCTTATTTTTAACAAGGGTATATATATTTAAATAAGAGAAACATATTCAGCTCCAGTCAGTTAATGCTCATTCCTGTCAAATGACAGAAAACACCTGCCAGACCCAAAATAGCTGCCCGCACTCAGAAGGCCATAACTTTTGCATTTCTCAATGAAATCACACAAAATTGGTACCATTGGGTCGTGGCTCCGATCCCAATGCACAACAATCAATAAATTCCAGATTTGATGAGATATTGATGGATATTTTTCATAAAAATGTGGCCGGGTTCATAGCAGTGTTTTATTTGGTATTTGGGAGTGCAATTAAGAGGCATGGTCATCATTATTTCTCTGCTGCAGCACATGGGGGGGGGGACAGTATGGGGAGCCTTTTGCAAGTAATATATAATCATTTTCCTCCATTTAATGCCTCTTATAGGTGGTTGAAGGACAGATTTCGGGATTTTCATTTTTCCCTCTCTCTCTCTTCTCATCTTTTCTATAAATTAGAGTGTTGGGCTCATTATAAAAGGGGGTAGTTTTTTTAGCAAAGATCTACCAAAAATTGCTTTGTGAAGCCAATGTGTTGCAGGCCCTTGTAGTGGACTCCTTGCATGGTGATCCAGGCCCTTATCTTGTAATAGATTGAACTGTGCATATCATGAAGCAATAAAATATTAGTTTTTGGATAGTATCTTCCCCAACTGTGTTTTCTTGCATTCTTCTTGCCCCTTTAATCTTTCTACAAGAATATTTTTTCTATTATTATGTTCTTGCAGGGACCCATTATCATTGTGTATGCTTGGAATATTTTTGTGAATGCATTTTGCTAGATTATGGAGAACTGTCATCACCTCTTCTAGTGTGCACTTCGCTTCTATATTTCACGCATCTGGAGACTATTCTCACACCCTCCTTTTCTGGTGTATCACCGATTTAGTGTAGGCTTTCATTTTATGCATTCTCTCTCCCTGGTCCCTTGGAAATTTAGATTAGAATAGTTATTTTCCCATGCATTAGAGTAGATTGTGGCAGGTAGTTTAGGAGAAAGAACCAGCTTTCTCTGGAGGTCTATCTGAAGTAGCAAGTCCCACAACTTGGAGATAGTACCCATGTTATCCAATCACACCGTGAGTTCAAGTATATGCACTTGTATAAACACAGGGGTGCTGTGATTCGGTGATAACAAGTGTAAGGAGGGCTGCAAAGTAGTTAGCACCTAAAGAGAGATACATTGGTAGGGACAACCGAACGGTCTACGAAGCATACGACGTGAGTGCCTACAGACCCATTAAATCTAAGCTGCCAAAAATGCGAGTGCCCCATGTACAAGGGACAAGCTCGAAATGGATGATAATATTGAAAGTATGTGCCAAAAGGCAACATTCAGGGCACAATAATGACCAGATAAATAAGCCAAGCATCAACACTATGGAAAGAAGATTTAGGAGATGGCAAAAAGCTACAATGCAACCGATCAGTAACAATAGGTGTAAATTGGTGGTGATCCAGACTAATCGGCACTGACCATAACAATCGGCGTCGACCATACCAAGCGCATATAAATATGTGAAAGGAAAACGTGAACGATTTATTTAGACCGTGACGATTGATTTAGAGAGAGTCAAAAATTGGATTTGAGCACCATGGAAGCTTCTGGGAGTAGTCAAAAGTAGAAGAGGACATCACCAGGGGTAAGTGAACCTAGCCGAACTTCCTTCTATAATTTTATCATAAAATAGCATATTGGGCTCCCAAATTTTAGAGAAAAAAGGAATCAATGAGGAGTAAGAGTGTTTTTGACACACGTCCTCCCAGTCGGTGTCGATTGAAAAAATTGACATCGATTATATGAGATCAGTGCTGATTACCTTAAATCGACGTCGACTATTTGTGATCGACGCTGATTTTATCATGAGACTGATAAGATGATAGAATGTATGTTTTTTATGTTCTGATTTGGATAAATGGGAAGCTAACATTGCTCTTGATGTCGTGGATGCAGGCACGAGAGGCGTTACACATGCGGGATGTTATCCCCGAGCTTCTGGAGACCATTCTCCCTGATGTGACTGATGCAGATTGGTTCCACCTAGAGTTAGCTGGGCTCGGGGGCTTTCGGTACTACCGACAAGTGCCGCGAGATGTAGAGCTGATGCGAGCACTAGTACGGTGATGGGATAGCTGAACTTGCATGTTTTGGTTTAGGACAGGTGAGATGACTATCACCCACGAGGATATATACAGGATCTTGAGGCTGTCGATCACCGAGGACCCTATTGAGATCACTCCATGAGAGTAGCAACAGAGGGCCCTAGGACGGTTATATGGGGATAGGGTGGATGAGTCAAAGATAGTGTCTGGGGCAGTGAGGATAGCCTCGCAGTATAAATAGGATGATGTCAGGAGCAAACGGAAAGTGTTGATTCTGATGGCGATCTCCTACTTTGCTCTACCAGAGTCAGGAGGTGGGAGATTCCCATTTTTATTGCTAGATTGTGTTTGTGACATCCTGCAGTTTAGACAGGTGTTCACATTTACTGACGCCCTGATAGCTCAGATATATTATGAGCTATGGATGTATACCACTGGCAAGAGGATAGGGATTGATGTTAGTTTTGTGCTCCATTGCTGGGCATATGAGCACATAGCAGTGATCAGGCCATCCAGGCTTCCATGGATGCCAGCAGCAGTGGGGGCCATTGATTATGGATTTCAGCAATGGAGGGCTCACATTGCCTCGGGAGATACAGGGAGATCCACAGATTAGTATGCCGAGTGCTTCAGGACGCTGACACCAGAGCAGGTCATCTGGAGACCATATCAGGTATTTCCGACATGGGCTGGTAAGGGTACGCACTTTGTGGGGTTGAGACAGAATAGGGTGGTTAGGGGCCGCCGACCTGATATGTGGGAGTGAGTCCCGTTTATACGGGTATTGAGATAGTTCGGCCTGGTGTAAATAGTGCCGACCACCTACAGGCCATATATACGAGATAGCAGAGAGACAGATTTGCCAATTTTGATCCCAGCAGATCCATTGAGGGAGGCCCCACCTTCTGCAAACAGTGATGATGATGTTGGAGTGGATGACGGCTATCGTGGCATGGTATCCGACAGAGCTTCCATGAAACTTTCCAGCATCCATAGATGCCGATGAGGAGAATATAGCCACAATGTTAGAGAGGCTGGAGAGAGAGAGCATTTTATGCTGACGCAGACACATCAGGTTTCCCTAGAGGAGATCAGGGCTCTGACAGAGGATAGGGATGCCCTGATATATGGAGAGGGACACATCTTGCCAGGAGCGAGATACAGTGATCCAGTAGAGGGATCGCTACCATCGACATAGGGAGGCCCTCAGGGCCAAATATGGTGATACATGTACCACGTCAAAGTCTAGGACATAGGGCACAACCATAGGAGGGCCACCACCAGTAGAACCAACAATGACACTACGAGCACTTGGCACAAGTGATCCTGAGTACATGTCATTCTCTCCTCACTGAGGTGAGATACTACGAGGATACCCTAGCACAGCATGCCCCTGAGGTGCCTCGTTACGGTGTGAGGAGGAGATCTACAACAGCCACACCTAGTGGTGCATCAGAGGGAGGGAGCACTGGGATAGGGTGAGGGTGGAGGCAGTCCCCCCAGTAGCAGGCACTTCTAGTTCGATAGGTGGTGGCCAGGAGAGACAGCCTGGTCCAGAGGAGGGTGGAGGAGATAGTGTCTTCCACCTATCGTATTTTACGATTTAGAGATTGATATATTTTTGTATCGATGTATTGATGTAGCTTCGATTTCAAGGCATTTTTGATGTATGATATAGATGGCTTGATTGAAATCCAACCATTATTTTTTGTACATATACTCATGTATATATATATATATATATATAGAAATTCATCATTTTATTTGTCAAATGATTGTACTCATGCTTTTAATTTTGATAGACATGGATAGATGTAACGTAATTGTGATGGATATAGACGTATGTTGATAGATGATAAATAGGTGTGATCTGATATTCATAGAATAGATAGACGTGATGTTGATGTGATGTGATTGTTATGTGGATTTAATTTTGATGAGAAATAGATATAGGCAGATGCAGTGTAACCTGGATGGACATGTTTTTAGATGATAGATGGATAGATGTGATAGATTTTGATATATTTAAGATGTTTTAATTGAACTTTGATGAAAAATAGATAGATATATCCACATGTGTTGATAATACATGCTATGATATGTTTTCTTTTGGAAAAAGTAGATAAGATGAAATTAGATAGATGATAGATTCTGACTAAATTAACATGTTAAATGTCAATTTAAATGGATGAATAAGAAATGATAATCGGAAATAAAGGAAATACACCTAGATAAGAAAAATAATGATAAGCTAGGCCCCTAACCGACCATAAATAGAGACTTTTGATAGGAAACCAAAAGACCATGCATATAAGGCCATATATGAGGTTAAAATAAACCTGACACTAGCTAGTCGCAAACCAGATCAAGAAGGTAAATGGAAGAATAAGTAAGTATGTATCTTGTCAAAATTTACAAAAGGATGGAATACACACTTATATTGGGAAAATAGGGTTCTCCATATGATAAAAAAAAGGTCTTATATCTTAGCTTCATGATGTTTGTTTTGACAGAAAAGAAAACTGATCAATGCGGGAAGTTTGCTAGATGTGGAAAGACTGATCGATACGGGAAGTCTTTCAGTGATGCTAAAAAGTGAACAAACTAGCCAAAGAGGAAGTCTAATACTGAAAAAGGCTGATCAATGTGAGAATCCTTGGGAATTCCATGAGAGAAACAACCGTCCTTCAAGGGAACGGTTTGTAGTTTGAATTTAATGATAGCCATCCTTCAAGGGTATGGTCTATATCTTTTGATTTGCTTAATAATGCATGGATAGTTTTCCTTTAAGGGATCAGTCTATCTTTTAGGAATTTTGGATAGCATCTTTTTTTTTTTTTTCATTTGGGAGGAAGCTGAGTTTAGACTAGATAGATCAAATAGAGGGAAAGAAAAATGTATAAAAACACGTACTCATACCCTAAGTAGATTCGATTAAGATAGACACTTGGGAAAAATGAAGAAGTGATTAAGGTGTTCCTACCATGAGGAGGAACATATCCATAAGAAAAATTCCATGAGTAGAGCCGCGGTACTCATATTTTAAGGTAGAAAAATACATAACGCGGAGAACCACATAGTTCTTAAATCACTACAAAAAAGGTATGACTGGTTATAGATGGATGAAAGATCTGTGTTGCGATTAAGAACATGTAAGATAGATTTTAACAGTAGAAGGGCCTTAGATGCAAGGCATTAATAGGTTCCATTTCAGGTACACCATCCATGGAAGATAGATGGTAAGCCCCAGATCCATATTTATGAGTAACCACGTATGGACCCATCCAGTTAGGAGTAAACTTACCACGCTGACTCTGTTCTAGTGTAGTGACATTTTGGTTTTCTTTAAGAACAAGATCACCAAATTTGAAGTCATGGTGCTGCAAATGCTTGTTGTAAGCATGTTTGACATGCTCAAGATAGACTTGATGATGTTCAAGAGAATTGAGACTCCGCTCATCTAACAACTCAAGCTGCGCTAGACGCTCTTGCGATAGTCCTCATCAAAGACAAATTCTCTGAGAGAAACACGAAGAGATGGGATCTAGACTTCAAAAGGAAGAACAGCCTCAGACCCATAGACAAGAAAGAAGGGAGTAGCACCAGTAGGAGTATGAATGCTAGTCCGATAAGCCCAGAGAGAAAAAGGGATATGTAAATGCCAATCTCTACCAGCTTGACTAATTACCTTTGCGAGGATGTTACGCAAACTTTTATTGGAAGCTTCGGCCTGGCTGTTAGCTTGGGGATAGTATGGAGAAGAAAAGCTGAGTTTGATATTGAAAGCGTCACAGAGATTCTGTAAATCGACATTTTTGAAAGATTTACCATTTTCTGTGATGATTTTGTGTGGAATACCAAAGCGACAAATGATGTGTTGATAGACAAAATCAACAATTGGTTTAGCTTTTGTTGAGGAAAGGGGAATAGGTTCCATCCACTTAGTAAAGTATTATGTGGCGGTAATGATAGAATGATAACGCTGTGAAGATCGGGGATTGATAAGACCGATGATATCAAGACACCATTGCGAAAAAGGCCACAAATCTATCGCAGGTTGCAAAGCTTGACTAGGGATATGCGTAAGATTGGAATGTTGTTGGCATTTGACACATTTCTTAGTGTATTCACAACAATCTCGATTAAGAGAAGGCCAATAATAGCCTAAGCGTAAGATGCATTTAGCTAAATCCAAACCACTAAAATGTCCACCAAAGATACCATCATGGACCTCCTGGATAGCCTTAGATGATTCAGAGGTTTTGAGGCACCGAAGCAAAATACCATCAAAACCACGTTTGTAGAGGATTCCGCCTAGAATAGTATAGCGATTAACACGTAGGATAAAAGATCTTCTACCATTGGAAGTAAGATCTGGAGGAAGCACTTAATGGGATAGATAATCAACAATGTGTTGATACCACTCGTCTTGAGTATTGGTTGTAATGGAATTGATTGAAGTCAGTTACCTAAGATGAGATGGTTGGTCTAATCATTGCACAGCCACATAAAGTCGCGAGTCTTCAGTAAAAGGAGGAATAAGTGAGGCTAAAGAAGCCATTGTATCTGCGAATCGATTCGCAGTGTGAGGAATAGCTTGGATAGTTAATTTATCAAAGGATTGAAGTTGAAAGAGAACGATATCACGATATTTTTTAAGGATATCATTCTTGCATTGATAGACACCAGTGACTTGATTAACGATGAGTTCAAAGTCACCAAAGATGTCGATATGGTGGGCGCCAAGATTAATGGCATTTTGAAGACCTAAAACAAGAGCTTCATATTCAGCCATATTATTGGTACACTCAAAGTTAAGTTTGTGTGCAACTGGGATAGGTGCACCCCAAGGAGGAATCATAACGAAACATGCACCTCCCCCTTGCTGGCATTTGGATCCATCAAAGAAGAGTTTTACTTTAAACAGAGAAAGACCAAAATCAATTTTTTGGATATACTCATCGGGGAATTGAGCGAGAGGGTCTTTAGTGTTTGGAAGAGGAGCATCAGCTAATTGATCTGCAATGACCTGACCCTTGATAGATTTTTGTGGGATAAATTCGAGATCAAATTTTGTCATAAGCATGAGCCAACGAGTGGTACGATCATTGTGATAAGGCTTCGCATTCATTGTCTTGAGTGGATTGACACTTGTGACAATGTAAGTTTTATGATTGAGGAGGTAGTGACGAAGCTTAGAAGTTGCAAAGAAGAGAGCACAACACATCTTTTCAGCTTCGAAATAGCGTGTTTCATACTCATGGATAGTACGGCTGATGTAATAGATGGCTTGTTCTTTACCACAAGCATCCTGATGTGAGATCATGGCTCCCAGAGCATGGTCAGTCACAGAGATATAAAGATAGAATGGCTCCCCCTTGCACGTGGAGGTGTAACCACAGGTGGAGAAAGAAGATAAGATTTGAGATCATCAAAGGCTTTTTGGAAATGCTCATCCCATTAAAAATGAACATTCTTACAAAGGAGATGATGGAAAGGTTGACAATAGTCTGACAGTTGCAAGATAAAACGATGCACTAATTGAAGGCGTCCTTGAAGACTGCGGAGTTTCTTTAAGTTAGAAGGGGGAGGCATCTAAAGGATAGCTTTTATTTTTGTGGGGTCTACTTCAATACCCCTAATAGAAATGATAAAGCATTAGATTTTATCAGTAAGAATGCAAAACACGCACTTAGATGGATTTAGACGAAGAAAAAATCGAATAAGCCTCTCAAAGAGAGGTGCAAGAATGAAAAGATGATCCTGATGGCGTTTGGATTTACCGAGGAGATCGTCAATGTAATCTTCCACAGTTTTGTGTAAGAGATCATGGAAGATGTAGGTCATTGCTTGCTAATAGGTTGCTTCTGCATTCTTAATACTGAAAGGCATGACACGATAACAAAAAGTCCCCCAAGGAGTTATGAAGGAAGTCTTATGTTGGTCCTCTGGTGCAATGAGAATTTGATTATACCCAGAGAAACCATCCATAAGAGAAAGCATCTCGTGATCCGTAGTTAAATCTACTAGTTGGTCGATATTAGGTAGAGGAAAATCATCTTTTGGACAAGCAAGATTAAGATCCTGAAAGTTGGTACAAATTTGAATTTTTCTAGTAGCTTTAGTTACTGGTACTACATTTGAAACCCATTGTGGATAATCGATGGGTTGGATGAAGTTAACCGAAAGCAAGTGCTGCAACTCTTCTTTAAGAAGAAGGGCTACTCGAGGGTGCATTTTACGTAATTTTTGTTTAACTGGTTTGATGTCAGGAAGAGTAACGATATTGTGGGCCACGATATTAGGATCGAGTCCTAGCATATCTTCATATGACCAAGCAAAGGATTGATGATGGTTGGAAAGAAAAGTGGTGAAGTCTCCTAACTCCTGTGGATTAAGAGATTGGCCGACCTTAATGATGTGAGGGTCTTTAGAAGTCCCTTTATTAAGGTCGACAGTGGGCTTCGTTGAGAAGCGTAGATGTGTCAAAAGGAATGGTTTTAGGAAGATAGGAATCCTCTGCCCCCAGATAGGTGAGGAAAAAGTCATCATGCACACAGTGGATAGTGTTGATAGTGGGAGAATCATCTCCAACGATTTCAGGGAAGATTAACGGTATAGAAGTGGATTTGTCATTAGTTTTGTAGGTCAATGGTCCTAAGGAAATGGTATTGACTAAAAAAAAAGTTGGATGGAATGGAAATGGCGTCATCCTCAAAAAATGATGTTTCTGACCTGACGGGAGAAGATGGTTCCTCAATGGAAAGAGGCTCATCGAGAATGGTGATGGTGGCCTTTGAGAGGGGTTTAAATCCTAAACCAAATTTTTGATGTGGTTTAAGAGTTGGAATGGATGCGAGGTCATGCACACCTTGTTCATATTTTCCCATGCTAAATCCCTTCCACGCGCATCGATATAAATATGTTTTTGCAAACATGGGATTCTATAGACAATCAAACCCTGCTGAATAAGGTTTGGCCATAGGGGGAGAATCTGGGCGATAGTGAGGTGTATCAAGACCACCGTAAATGAAGTTAGTCTGTTGATTGGGCAGACCAATGGTGAGGATGCGACCAAGACCTGGCTAATATTCAGGTTGTTTGTTTGGTCTACCATACTCATTAGGCTTGAGATGGGCGTCAAAAGAAAGAAGAAGAAGTTCTCCTAGCGAGAAATGCTGCAATGTCTCTTCCAGATTTTGAAAATTTGGTAATTTAATTATAGTTAAGGAAGAGGATGAATCCTCACTAGGAGAACAAGCATCCTTCTTTAGAGGGGCAGACCCTGTTGTCATGTCGCATTGTGCAGAAGGAAAAGGATCTCCTCGATGAGTATAAATTTTGCCCTCATACTGATATTTTAAGCACCAATGGAGGGTTGATGAGACGCAATGCATTGTATGAATCCAGGAGCATTCTAGGATCATATTGTAGTGGAATTTTCCCTTAACAATGTAAAATAGCTCGTGAAGTAATTTTTTACCTACCCGAATGGGCAGGACCACAGTTCATAAAGTAACTACCATCTGATCATTAAATGATCTAAGGGCGAAAGGTGGTGGTGACACTACATTCTTAGTTAATTTAAGTTGTTCGAATGTTTGGGAAGAAATGACGTTGAGTGCAGCACCACTGTCGATCATAGTGCGTTTTAATGTAGTGTTGTTGATTTGAACTGTGATAAAAAGAGGAGCCTCTAAATCCTCAGTAGAAAGGGGAGGTATTTCAGGATCCTCAAAAAGAAATGGTGGTTGATGCTCTATTCAATCCAAAAACCATCTTGAAAGGCTGGGGCTCATCTGAATTCACAACGATGCGACACATATTATCAATTAGAACCTAGCAATGCTGTGGAGAAGATTGAATGAGGTCAAAAAGAGACATTTTGACCGGAGCATGGGTGAGTTGTTTCATAACACTCTCCTCAACTGACACGGGAATTTGAGCCTGAGATGAAGCATGAATAGAGACCCGAGGTCTTAAGGCTGATGAGGAAGGAAGAGTTCCTTCGGGGGCTAAAGAAATGACAACCCGTGGTCCAAATGTTCTAGATGATGATGGATTATCATACTGCTGGGTTCTAGTGGCGATATGAATTGTGTCGATTTGAGAAGGTGGAAGATCATCCATAGTGGAATTAATAGATATAGAGGTCTGAATGTACTGTTGAGTCTTAGATGAAGTTGGGACAACAGCAGATACTTGTTCCTCCTCCTCTTCCAAAAGAAGATCACTTTCTTCCAAGAGGTTGTTAACGATAGATTGAAGAGCTTTACATCCCTCGGTATCATGACCCGGAGTGCGATGGTAAGCACAAATAAAATCAGAGTTGAACTAGGAATGTTTTACTCCTTTAGGATTATAGGGTTTGATTGGGGGAAGGGATATGGATGAATCTTGGATAAGTTGGCGAAGAATTTTAGTATAGAATCCGGTAGACAAAGATGAGGACAGAGATGACGAAGGTGCCTCTTTTACCTCAACATATTTCCGAGGTCAAAGAACCTACATGTCTGGTTTAATAGTCTTTTTAGGGATCGTCTTACCTTTCTGGACATCGGGGGGAGTAGCCTTGGGCACTTGAGATGGAATTGAGTGATACTGGATTGATTTCGGTGGTGGAGGAGCTCCTAAGATAGATTTGGAAGATGATGAAGATGTAACAAGTGTTGTGGTCTTCAGAAATAAAGAAGGCTGCTTGATCGAAACAAATGATGATTTAGATAATGCCAATTTAGATGAAGAGGAAGCTCCCAAAGTATGTCTGATCGGAGGAACAATAGGTGCCTTGTCTTTTGTGGACGAAGACAATGGTCCTGATAAGAGAGGTGATGCCTTTTGTAGTAGGTAAGTCCACTTTATGAGGAATTGTTGAAGATGGTGCTGTAGAAGAAGATGATGGTTTTGATGGTGTTATAGAAGAAGACGCCTTCTCCGTAGAAAAATCCAATCTTTTATGAGGTGTAGAGAGAGATTTTTGAGGGAAAGCACCAAGAGTCTTGATGGTTCGAAATATGGGTTTTCCTTTTTCAGGGATGGTGACAACTTCAACCGCATAAGGGGACTATAACCTTTTTGGGGGAAGAAAATGGGGAGATACAGATGATGTATCATTAGATCTTAGTTGTCTTGATTTAATTTTAGGAACTGAGAGTGTAGGTTCTGTTACTATTTCTTTAGATTTCCCTTTAATAGGAAAAATAGTATCAATGACGGAAGAAGTGGATGATGAAGAAGTAGTTCCTTGTGAGGGAGATACTTCTGGTACAATCATTGTGGGTGTAACTACTGTGGGAAAGGATATGGGAAGAGTTAAAATTGAATATGCTTCTGTCGAAGTTGGTACAACTATACGTATGTTTACCAATGGCATAGTTGCAATGAAAATGGGAGAAACAGAAGTAGATGTAGATGTAGTGGAAACTTGAAGGGATGCAAATGTCTCGAGAATCGAAAGGATTTTAGATGATGAGACATATGAGGATGACACTACCTTAGGCATAGACGAAAGATTAGATAAAGACGCAGAGGGAGGTGAATTTGTCTCTAACAATGTGTGAATACCCAAAAACGGGTTGTCTGAAGATGGCAAAATCCCTGCGATTAGCGGAGCGGCAGGAGTTTCTGATTCTATCGATGCGCTCGTAGATGGCTCAGGTTTAGAAGAATATTCTTCAGTAGAAATGATGCTAATAGTATGAGTGTTTGGTTTTTGAGACCCTAAATCATCATGGTTCGGGGAATGGTTGGGAAAAGGTTGTTTAAACACGTTAAGCGCCTGATTTGGGGCAGCATTTGGGTTATCCAAAATGAGCTCGCCTTTATCAATGAATTTCTGGACAAGATTCTTGAAGGTCTAACATCATTCAATGTCATGACATTCGGTTCTATGATAATGACAGAAGTCATTTTCCCTATACCATAATGGACTTTCTTGGCTTTCATCAAAATTTATAATAGGGGGAAGTTCGATCATGTGAAATTCCAAGATTTTTTCCAAGATAGAGGCATTTGATTTCCCCAATGAAGTAAAAGATCAAGATGATGAGGGTCCTTTTCGAGAAGATGAAGAGTATTTCTTTGGTGTTTGATTAGAAATGTTATTGGCTCGTGGTTTTTTTAATATGATAGCGTTGGTGGATCCCTGATTCTTGTCTTTAGAAGTGGAAGGGTTTGATTTTGTAAACTGAGAAAAATCTGGTTTAGATTTAGAACGAAGTTTTAACTTCCCTTGTTCAATGGCACGGGATTCAAGTTTGCGTGCCATCGTAAAGGATTCTTCAAATGTGTGAATGTTCTGGATCCTTAAGGTGGAAGAAATATGATTAGCACAAGATCGAGTAAACAACTCAATCTATTGAGATTGAGGAAGGGAGAAAGACAATTGGTTTATTATCCCTCTCCAACGAGTGACAAATTCTGCAATAGACTCATCATCAAATTGACGAATGTTATAAAGGTCTGTAATCGAGATCTTATGTGTGATATTTATCGAAAAGTTTTCAACAAACATCTAGGCCAATTGAGAGAAAGAAAACCAGGAATGTTGGAGAATGTTATTATACCAGTCTAAAGCAGGTCCTATGAGAGACATAGGGAAAGTACAGAGCATAAGCTCCTGATCCTGGACTATAAGGTAGAAAGCGTGTTTGAATGCTTGTAGATGCTATTGAGGGTCCTCCTGACTATGAAATTTTGAAAATTTAGGAAGTTCCCATTGGGGAGGATAAGGATTAAAAGCCACTGATGGATGAATCAGTTCATTGCATACTGTTTCAAAAGAGTATGAGGGACGAGCCCCTTTGGTGGATTCCTCCAGGTCTGTAATTTTCTTGAAAATAATTTTTGACCACATCAGATTGAGGAGGAGGTATGCTGGTATGCCCTACATAAGAAGCGATTGGTGGATTTTTTTGAGGTGTTAACGTGGGATTCATCTGTTGATTAACAGGATGGTAAGAGGAATAACCAGGTGTTCTAGGTGACGCATGATGAGGTATTTGTTGTGAAGGAGCCTGTGTATAGATAGGCTGTGAGATGACAGGCGATTGAGGAAAAGGTGGTTGAATGAAAGACGAAGCCTGTGATTGATGGGCTCCTACAATTGTTGATTTAATCGGAATGGATTGAGGAACATGGGTGTTGACTTGATTGGAAATGGTGGGGAACAAAGTCTGAATGAGGCTTTCTATTGTTGGCTTGGTTATTAAGGGTGTCGATGCTAGAGGATGGGTAAAGGTCACTGTCGCTAGAGCATTGGAAGAAAGATGAGGTGGAGGATGAGAAGAAGGAACCAACTGACTCACGAAAGGGGGTTGATTCACCAAGAGATACTAACCCTGAGACACAATAGACAACATAGAAGAATTAACAGCAATCTGTGAGTGTGCAGATGCGCCCATTATAGATAAGGAAGAAGACTTCTTAGAAGTAGGCTGTGGGATAGCCGAGGTAATTGCGGCGCTAGGAATAGGCAAGACTATTTGAGAACTAGTCGTCATGGTTGGTGGAAGAGAAAAAGGAGGTACAGGTGCGCCACCCTCTTCCATGGTTCGAGGCGAGAAAAAGGAGGCCTAACTGTTCTACAAAAAACCTGGGATGGTTCTCGAGGATAATCGTAAACTTTTTGGATTGGTGGTCCCTGATCAGATATTTGAATAGAATTATGTACTAGATAGTCCATAAGGGCTACTATATTGCGATCAAGGAGTGCCTGAAATTCAGGGTCCCCGCAAGGAACATACTCTATGTCAGAAGCAGATGATATTTATGAAGGACTAGGGGAAGCTAGATGTGAAGGGATTGCTTTAGGCTGATAGAAAGGATTATATGACCAAGATGGGGAACCAACTAACAACGGTCCCAAGGAAGATCTGGGGGGTGTCGAAACATCCACAGTAGTGGTGATCTTGGAGGAAGAAGGGGCCATTTGAGCCATTCTTCTAGATTTTAATCGAGTGATGACCGTCATAAACAAGCAAAAATATAGCGAAAAAATAAGATTGACCTAACTAATGCACAAACAAATCAAACAGCGTAGGTGATTATCTCTTTTAAATTTTTATGCTTTTAAGAAACAAAATGTTAGGGAAGGATTTTTAGAATAGGAACTACTCAGATAGCCAAACTAAGGATGGTTTGGGGAATGTTTGGTGAGGAGTCCCGAAGGCATTTCAGTAAAATACCGGTACGTGGCTTGATATAGGGGCCTACCCCCACACGTCACACACCACTACGATAAGGGATTCAGGTGCTTTTACAATATATACCAGAAATTTCGTGAATTTATAGTGTGGCTCGAGTACTGCGTAGGCTCTTCGTCTTGGATGTCGCTTCCAAGTAGATGAGGCCAAGGGAGGAATTCTTGTTTAAAAGCTTTATGCCTAGTGATTTTGGATTTTTGTGCAAGGGTGAAAAATAAAAATCAAATAGTGTCACTACCGATTTTGATAAATTTTCCAACCTAATTAAAACTAGATGAAAAACACACAACAGAAATGATGAAGAAAGAGTTCCTTTTAAGCACTAAAAATGAAGTGTTTGATTTTGATAAAGACAAGTCAAATAGATTCTTTCCCAAATGTGATTAAATTCTTTTTAAGCACCAAAATCGAAATGTTTGAATGTGATAGAAAACAAACAAACAAAGTCTTTTTTTTCTCTTTTCTTTTTTTTTTTTTTTCCTAAAAAGGAGAAAACACCGTAAAAGAGAAATACCTGTAGATTTAGCTCTCCAAGGTGTGTGGACTTCAAAAAGCGCGTTTTTGAGATCTTCCCCTTGAACGATCCCACGAACAAGAAAAGTGATCCGCAAGAAAAGGTTAAGCAAACATACAAACCAATCCAAAAAGATATATCCAGATAATAGCAAAATGAAAATTTTTATTTAGGGAACTAGAAAAATTTCAACGAAATAACAATTTTGCATAAAGAGATGGATCGAACATGCAATATTGAAATCAAATGAAAGATTTACTAATTTTAGAAATAGAAATTGGAATTGAGATTTGTAAAAAAGGAAAGGATCTAACTTTGCAAATTCCGAAATGAAAGTAGCAAGACTAAAACGATGGAAGGAAATGCTTAAGAACAACTGATAAAAATCAGTGAAGAAAAAGAACAAAGCTCAAAACTGGAAAAGAGATGAACTTACCAATAAGGGACTTTGGTTCGGTCCCATTGGGCGTGCCAGAATGTAGTTCAAGAATTTTGCGCTTGTTACCTGTCCAAGTTAATGTACCAAACTAAACACAAAAACCCTGAAAAACTCAAATGAAATCGATACCTGATTGATACGATAAGATCCGAAGATGTAGACGAAAAAGAAAGCCGATGTAGACAAGACGGGCGCACACGAGTGATCTTGCAAAGTAGATCTAGGAAACCTATGAGACATAGATGCTTGAAAGAAAAAGACAATGTTAAAAGATATTTAGGTGAACTTCCTGAAAAGCGGGTCCGGGAAGCGATAAGCTCCCTCAACGGATGTCAGTCCACATTTTTAATTAAGGAAAAAAGCATACATGATAAAATATGTACGTAAATGACTAGATTTTCTGATCAAAAATAACGAATTGAATCTAAACAGTGGATAGAAAGTAGCAGGAAATAGGATATTATGAAAATAATGCTGGATTAATGTTACCTGAGTGCTTTTACCTATCTGCAGGCTGATCGGCGTCGGTTACGAAAATTGACGTCGACTGATTCAAATCGGCATCAACTGATTCAAATCAGTGTCGACTGATTCTAGTTGGTGTTGACTGATTCAATTCATTGTCGATTGATACAAATCAGCATCGACTTGGGAAAATTTGTAGGAATATTGAGAAATAGACATTGGAGGCTAGATCATCGATCTTCTCTAGATCTGCAAGTGTCATAGGGATACTGACAAGGTTCCACCTATGCTAGATGTAGGAACAGAGTCACCAAGAGATCGATGAAGACTCACAATGTCAATGTGGTAGGAGTAGAGTAACGGTACTCCTCTCAGGGATTGGTTTGGACAGGATTCTCTTACTTGATAGATAATGCTCAGACTTGATGCTCGAAACTCTATCGTTCTCTTTGTCTAACTCACTGTCTATCTCACCATCTAACTGTCTAACCAGAACTGAGTTCTGGGCCTCTATTTTTAATCGGTGCTAAGCGAGATGAAATCGACACCATTCCAAAAAATTGGTGTCGACCGAGTACTATTCGGTGCTGATCAGGGAACAAACTCCCGAAATGGCCAAAAGGAGCAATTTCTAGAAAGATGAGATTGATCCTTTCACCTCAAATACAGGAAATATCCCGCTGCTTGGTTTGGGAGGAGGAGAAATAGGGGGATATATGGATAGAATAGATATGGGGTAGATAAGTGGTTAGGATATATGTAAAAAGGTGTAATTGAATAGGTAATATTTAATTACTCATGGGTAAAACATAATGGGGTGAATTAAACCTAGGATAGGTATTTAAATCACAAATTGAATAATACCCCAATGGGGAAATGGTGATATGAACGTGCCCCAGGTTACCCGAGAAGGTAAACGAATATGAGGGACACTAAATTGGGTAACCAATTTTAGGCGTCTACACAAATGCACCTCAATAGAACTCCATTGATGTCTTTCTTGAACAAAACACCATCAACAAGCACATATGGAATGGCTTGTAATTGAAAGTATCTCCTCTTTACTTTCTCATTTCTGAAGGATATAGGCTTGTCTGTAGGAATTGTATCATATTCTGAGTCCAACAAGGAGCGGGTACATCATCATTTTCATGTTCTTGACCATCCTACAGTACCAAGACAGTCTCTTTTTCATCACCTGCTTTAACTTGCTGACTTGAGGCTAGTTGTTCACATAATTCCTTTCCACGGACCAGCTTAGTGACATTAATTTTGATGTCATATTCCATGACACAAGTGATCCATCCTCCACGTTTCTCATTCAGATCCATGTTTAGAAGGAATTCCTTGACTCCTACATGAGAGACCAATAATTGGATCTTGTTGTTTGAGACTAGGTGCTTGAATTTATTTAAGCTCCTGATCACTGCAAGGACATGTTTTTAAATGAAAGTGTACCTAGTTTTGTATTCCTCCAAGCTTTGATTGAAGAAAGAAACTGGTTGTTCTAGTCCCTCTTTTTTTTGATGTACCAAGATTACAAAAATTGTGTCTCCACCACCGAAGGCATATAGCATGAAATCCTTGGAGAAGTCTAGATTTACGAGAGTTGAAGATTGAGATATAGCCTCTTTTATTACCTCAAAACTTGCCTTACCTTCAGATGTCCACTTAAATGCCATGCTCTTCTTTAACATCAGCGTTATTGGCTTTATGAGAGTTGCAAAGGTTGGAAAAAACCTGCGAACAAAACTGATCCTTCCTAAGAAGCTTTGACGAGCCTTCTTGTGCCTTGGCAATGGCAACGCTCGAATCGCTTCAACTCTTTTTGGGTCAATCGTCAACCCCTCCTTTGAAATGATATGGCCTAGAATTTTTCCTTCGTGAGCCAAGAATATGCATTTTTTGGGATTCAATGATACCCCAAATCTTCTACACCTCTGAAATACCTACCTTAGATGAAAGAGGTGATTTGCTGCATTTTTGGAGAATACAATGATGTCGTAAAGATATATCTGAACTATTTTATTAATCAATCCCTTGAATGCCATATCCATTGCCCTTTGGAAAGTGGCTCCAGCATTTGATAGCCCAAATGGAATCTTCTTGTAGGCATAGGTGCCCCATTTGGTGGTGAAAGCCATCTTGAATTGGTTATCTTCTTTCACCATTATTTGATTATACCCTAAGCAGCCATCTAGGAGAGAGAATCTCTCATAACCGGATACCACTTGCAATATTTGTTCCATTGAAGGAAGTGGGTAATGGTCTTTGAGAGATGCCCTGTTGAGGTCTTGCAAGTCCACACACAACCTGATTTCTCCGCTCTTCTTCCTAACCGGAACCAATTTTGCAACCCATTTTGAGTGCTTTATCAGGAATATAATGCTTGCCTCTATTAGCTTGTTTAGATCTTTCTTCATTAGAGCCTTAATGTGAGGGTTGACTGGTCTCTGCTTCTGCCTGATGGGCTTAGCATCTATATCCAATTCTATGGTATGTTGTGCCAACTTCAGATTGAATCATCTCAAGTCTTCATAGCTCCAAGTGAAGACATCTAGAAATTATTGGCAAAGCTATATGAAATCTGATTTCTCCTGCTCAGTGGCCACTTTACCAATTTGAAGTGTTTTTCCTTCCCCAACTGAAATTAGATCTGAATCTTCTCTCTTGACCTGTATGTTAGCCTTTTCCTTACAGAATTGTTCGTTAGGGTTGAAGATAGACTCCAATGTTACTAAACCCTTGGGAAGCTTGTTTGTCTGCAGCTGGACTACTTGATCCCCGTACTACTGCTCTAGTCTGTCTTGATTCCTAGTTGAGAATTGAGCCTCGTCTTGCAAAAATTGACGATCTGTTGATCGTTCTCAAATACCTGTCAGCTTGTGTTATTATTTGGAACTGTTGTCCTCACAATCACATGGATATGTAGTTGTGTTTTTTCCCTTCTCATGTTTTCAACCACATCAAACGTTGCTCCAACTGTTGCGAGCCTATCCGTGGCTTAATTTTTCTTCCTGGTTATGGACACGATGTTGAAAGCTTCAAAATCCTCAATGAGGTCCCATACCCTGTTCTTGTAGTTCTTCAGCAAGTCATTCTTTGTAGCATGTTGTCCCCTAACTTGGTTGATGATCAAATTGCTATCCCTGAACACCTGTAAGTTCTTTATGCCCTTTTTCCTAGCCCAATGAAGTCCATGAATCAATGCCTCGTATTCAGCCGTGTCGTTTGAACAGGAAAAATGGAAACGAAAAGCTGAAAAATATTTGATGTCTTGTGGTGAAATCAACATTGCACCACCTCCAGCACCTTGTCTGCTTCTCGAACCATCGAAAAATAGTTTCCAAACTTCATTTTCATACTTTTTTTTACGCTAAATGATGTTGAGAATGGGTGAATTTTCTTCATGTACACAATACATGCCCAATTCAGATTCTTCAATTTCCTTGTATGGGTCAAATTCATGACTCTTGTTTTCCCATTCATCCAAATTCAAATCAGGAATTCCCTCGACCTTAGTACCTATTTCTAGATCATTTGAACAATCCTCCTGATCAAAGGCTAGGCAATTTGCATTGATAGGACCTAGCACATGAGGTTCAATATGGAAATTGGTAATTGGTTATGACCTGATTGTTGCTTTGGCCCCATACCTCATCCTAAAAATCATGTGTGACCAATCTGCAGATAAATATCCACTGATTTTTGCAGTGAAGTCTCTTGATAGACATAACGCAAAGAGTGGTAGAAGGTCAATCACAGAAACATCTTACATAAATGTAACATTAGGATAGGCATGTAGTGTTAGGATTAACCCTTTTATGACCCCAACTGTTCAAAATCTTGTTCCATCCAACTATACTACTCCTTTCAAAACTGGCTCATACTTCAGACCCAGTTGATCTGCTATTTGCTTTGGCATCACTGAAATACTTGCCCCTAAATCTATCATGAAGTTGTGTACCAAGTGGTTTCCAACAACCAGTGAAACATAGAATGGTGGAGGCTTCAAATTATTGCTTGGTTGACCCCCACCTGTCTGCACTGCATTAGTGAGAACTTTCTCCTATCCCTGGTTTGATACATTCGAGGCAGACCAATTAGCCATTGCATCTTGCAATAAATCTCATTTCCCTAAGATTGCCAGTGATTCCCACATGGAAATGTTCACATGTTTCTTCTTCATTTGATTGATGATGTTGAAAGGGGATGATCTGTCTTTTGGTTATCCCTTACTTGGTGCAACCTTTTTTGGAGCTTGAATAGGTGCATGTGTCACTACAAAAGGTGCCTTAGGCTGATTTTACACATTTAAAACTGCATTTGGTCTACTAACCCCTTGTTATGTAGGAGTGGGCTAAGAAATAACTAGATTGGACAGTTGCCCCTCTTCTATGCTTCTCTTCTTTGACCATGTGTTGACAACCACGCCTTGAAAAGGTTGTTGGTTAACTCCACAGAAGTCTTCCATTTGCCAATTGGCCAATGTGGTTTCTGTTGGAGGTGCTTCTTTTTGTGTTTCTTATTGTTGATTCCCTGCTTGGTTTGGTTATTGAGACACACCAATGGTTTGCACCATCAAGGCTTGATTTAGTGCACCATTTAAACACGTTGACTGATTGTGAGGTAGATTTCAAGGGTAACACCAGTCGTACTCTTGTGCCATGTTGTTTTGTGTTGGAACCAAGGCTCTTAAGGATGTCGTTGCATTTGGATCATATGGTCAAAATGGCCTAAGAGCTTGAGCTTGTCCCTGGTTTTGGTTTTGATTTGCATCCTGAATTGGTGGTCTATTTTGGTGGTATGAAGGCCTATCCTGGTACTCGTGCTTGAGGATGATACGGTCTAGCACTTTGAGGTTGTTTTCTTTTGATAGTCACCAGATCATTTCCAAGGTTATTTAGTTGTTTCATAACCTCCTATAATTCCTTTGAAGTATTTGAAGAATTCGATGCCTCATTATTGCTTTGATTTCTAGGAGTTGGAATGGGATTCAACTTTGGTGCTTGACTAGTTGTAGGATTTCCTATATTTGGATAGAGAGGCATTGGTGGCCTTAGTGCACTCTTGCCAGCTTGGATCAAATAGTTCTCTTCTCTGATAGCTTCTCATAGGCCCCTGGTATCGTTTTCCCTCCCATTGATTGAATCATCATGGCTATGTCTAAATTTATATCCCTTAAGAAATAAAGGAATGTGCCTTCAATAGTTGGTCTAACAACTATTGGAATCCTATCCCATGTTCGTTGGAATCTGAAGTTGAAATCTATCATTTATTCGTTAGGAGCTCTTTTGATTTTCATCAGTTGTTCCAATAAAGAAAAATTATCTACCCTCTCCCCGAATTGGTTACAAAGAGATGAAAAAAGTTTGTTCCAATTCGTAATAGACCCTATTATTAGGCTCCTAAACCACTTTAAGGCTTTACCTTTAAAAGATGAAGCCAACAACTTGACTGCAACATCCATTTCATTTATTTCATGGATTGCACATGCATTGGCAATATCCTAGATGTGATCAATAGGAGTAGTATGATTTTCTCCTATGAAATAGGGGATATTCTTTAGCACTACAACCAGAACCTGATTCTGAGCATTTAGGGCAAGTGGGCTACTACCCGTGAAATTGACAAAGAGATTCAGTGGTATATGTGCCATTATGATTGGCCTAAAAACTCTAGTTGATGCGAGAAAAGGTCTATTAGGTGGAGGTGTAGAAAAATTCCAGTTAGGTGGAGATGGTGATCTTTGTGGTCCTCTTCCTCTCCTTCCTCTGCCTGGTGATAGTTGCAAGTAGAAAAATAGCCCCTCTTCTCGAGTATCAGACCTAGTTCGAATTATTCTCATGTACCTGGGTAACTTTTTCTGCTACACCACTAAATTCTATCCCTTCGGAGTCGCCAGATGTGTTAGAGAATGAGCCTCGAAAGGATGGATTCTACCAAGTTACACACCAAACCTGACAATATTAAAAATAGAATTTAAAACTTTGAAGGACCCAAAAGATACAGTTCTTCAATTCAGTTATCAGGTCTTGTTGTGCAGCTAATAATCCCCAAAAGGTACAGCTGAAACTCAGGTCATGCAAGGAAACTTAAAAAACCTGAAATACACCGTGTTAAAACTTGGGACATGCTTGACACCTGGGAAAGCCCAAAATACTAAAAACTATGAAATTTTGAAAGTCAAAATCTCAAAAATCTAAGAATACCCTTTTGAAGATTATCCTCGATCAATCAACTGATGAAATTTTGACTTGTTTTGAGCAAGTTAAGCCCTTGAAAATTGATTTTGGAGTTTAACCTGGAAGGTGAAAAAATCTGAAATTGTAAAACTTACGATTTATAAGTCCAAATTTCTTGAAAATTCCTTCAAATCTTGTGGAATGACCTCTTGATCCCACCAGGCATGCCAAAACTATTGATGGCAAATCAAATCACCCCTGAATGTCTACAACTCGATGGGTTGAGACGCTCAAATTGATTGCATAACATGGAGCTTTTCCCAAGTGTGGGACCTTGGGAATCAAGAAATCTCTCCAGATGAAGACCCGTTCCTATTCCTCTGTTCAGATGCACGCCTAAAAATGTAGAGGGTTTACTCAAAAACCTAATCTAACTTGCCAAGGATACAGGGTAAGAAGATGCATAAAAATAAACATAAACTAACAAAGGTGATGCACCGAGGAATGAAGAACACTTGTCTTGCCAATAAACACAAACCATTAAAATGTAATGCAAGATCATGCATAGATAACCAAATTTGTGGTGAAATATCAGGAGAATGCAAATGAACACAGAGAGGGTTGAGAATCATCCACAAACATGCATTATTTACTCCAAAGATTGATACAATACACTACAAAATGCCAAGAGGCAAAGTTTCAAAACAAGAATGTCCAACCTTTAGAAAGAATCCCCTCCTTACAATTTATAGGAATAATGAGAGAGGGAAGAGAGAGGAATTCCAAATCTACCCCAACCACCTCCAGATTGTATTTAATTCATCTCATTATGGTGGTAAGTGAGAACCCTAGAAAACCCAAAAATGGCGAACAGTATTTTGCATTTTTAAAGAACTTTTTATTGCCTAATTAAATATATCCATTCATATTTGGATAAAGGACCTTGTAAGCTTTCCGAAAATTCCAACCTTGTGTGAATCTGAGCTCCCTGTGAAAAGTTATGGCCATTTGAATATCTGGGTTAGGGTTTGCTTCCTGTCGGGTTCGGGGTGTCAATGCTCAAAATGTTGCACCTCCTGAAGGTGTGCCTTGGTGCACCCATCCTCACATCAACATAATTTTAAGTGCACCATAGGTGCTGAAAATGTGGTGTCAGCACCTTCTAATCTGCTCTACGGGCGCGATCTTTTTCCATGTCGGCGCCTTCTAATCTGCGCCAGGGGCGCAACTTTTTCCATGTCGACGTCTTCTAATCTGCGCCAGGGGTGCAACTTTTTCCATGTCAGCGCCTTCTAATATACACCAGGGGTGCAAATTTTTCCATTTCGCTGCCTTCTAAACTACACCAAAGTGCGGCTGGTGGCACAAATAAATGTCGGGTTTTGAGTTTCTTTGATTTCCATATTCTTCTGTTTGTCTATATTTACCCGGGGGGGAGATATATACAACAATAACTATTCTTTCCTCCATCATATGTAACCTTTTTATCATGTTTCTAAGGCCTACCCAATATTAAATATGGAATGCATCCATTAGGATAACATCACACCACACCTCATCCTTGTAGGTATTCCCAACCAAAAAATTTATTAGGAATATTTCATATATCCACGTTACCTCATTCCCTTTCTTGATCCATGATATGCAATAGGGATACAATTGCTTCTCACATTTCAGACTGAGTTTATCAACCATCACAATTGAGCCCATATTTTCACAACTACCACCATCTATAATAATTTTACATACCTTCCCTCAAGAAGTGCATCTTGTTCGAAATATACTTGTCTGTAGCCAACAATAACCTCTAACACCATCTTATTCTTTATCCATCATGGGGATGATCGTTATCCTCCTCATCATGAGGGTTTCATCAAATTTTACGGCAACCTGAATTTCCCCTTCTTCTTCAACTTAAACCAGGTTTAGTAGCTTTTGTTCTGCTTGCCATCTATCCTTTGTAGGAATTTTAGAAACTCAAAATCTTTGTACCTTTCTTCACCACATCCATAACGAGTATCCTACCTTTGGATGTTATTCCAATGACATTGTCCACCATATCCTCCTCCTCTATGAAACCCCCAACCTCTTACTAGTTATCGTGGCCTTGAACATAGTCTTCCTGCTCTTTCTCATTAGAGGATTCACCTATCCTGGAATAAAATATACCCCTCAATCTCATTGGAGATTATGATGGTCATCTCTTTACTCCTCTTCTAAAATTACTCCTCTTTTTCTTTTCTTCTATTTTTAATGTCACTTGATAAGAATCATCCATGTTATGGATGTGGAGCATACTCAATTCATCTTATATTGTATAACTCAACCCATTTACATACCTTGTAGCCTTCTATTTTTCAGAATGTCCTTGTTGCACATGGATTGATAACTTATAAAATTCATTCCTATACTCTTCAATGTTGAGATCCTTTTATCTTAGGTTTTGAAACCTTCAAAATAGTGTCTAGGCATAATATACTTGAAGAAACTTTTCATTGAACTTCTTCACCATTTTATTCAAGATTCAGATCTTACCCTTTCCTTTTTGTTTTATTTTGCAAGTGATCTCACTAGATAAATGTATGTCCGACCAACCTAGTGCATGCATACTTAACCTTATTCTCCTCTGGAAGGGTTTTCCACTAAAAAAAATTCCATATCATTCAAACATGTAATAAAATCCTCTAGTTAGAAACCTCCACCATAATTAGGAGGGTAAATACATAATAGTGTGTCTAATTTGTTGGACCAAAAATGTAACCCACAAAAATTAAAACCAACAATTTGACATGTGTTTTGGTGAACACCCCTTCACATGAACCCCCTTCTCTTAATGTTCCATCTCATCAAAAAGGGTTTGTAATGAACCCCTCTTCTCACGGAGGGGGTTTGGGAGAACCCTCTTGGGCACACATTTTTCAAACAATGAATCAATGGAATTAGGATTAAGGGGGGTTCAGGTGAACCCTCTTATGTGGAGCGTAGGTGGCACCTATGTGGTTTAATTGTCCCTTAATTCATTTGGAGGGTAATTATAGCCAAAAGATGCCACATTTTTGTTCTAAATAGTGAATTAAATAATAAAATTTACACATAAATTCATTTTTTTTATCTTTCCAAAAATATATTTTTTCAAATTTCAATATGATTTTTTCTAATTTTTAAAAAATATTTCTAAACTATGGTATATTAGGAATTCGGTACATCCTATTCGAGGCACTATGAAAAATAGTAAATCATTTCCAAAGAGAATGAAAAAAATATTTTAATAAATTTTAATGTTTTAGTTACACTTATAAATAAACAATTTTGAAACAAATAAAGAGATATATCACCATAAATATATATACATATCTAAATCGCATTATATATTCACTAACAAATTAATAAAAAAACTAATATATATCTAAAAATCAAAATAAGATATATTCAATTACTAGATACCTAAGTCTAGAATATATATCCAAATTTTTCGTAGAAAATAAATATGTTTTGACTAAATTACAAGATGTTGGCATATTTTAGCTCTACTATAAAATAAAAAACAAACTTTGAAATAAAAATAAAAAATAAAAAATAAAAAATAAAAATATGCATACGTTATGTACACACACACACGCACATTCATTAGGTAAATAGTGTATTTTTTAGGAGGCCAAAAAATTCCACAGTAAAAAGAGGGGAAAAAAAGAAACAAGGGACACAAAACAACCCATACAGTGACCAGGACGAGACATGGACCAATTGACTTGACCAAAAATAAATTCCAAAGACAAACCATTCATAGAAACCCAACCAAACAAATATTTGCATAGGAAAAGAATATAATTTTGATTTCCTTGAATGTACCTTGCTCTACCCCTCTTCCTCCAATACGTGATTGATAATCTCATTTTGGTTCCTCAAACAAAATGTTTTAAATATATATTCATTACAATGTGAAACTTGATAGAAATTGTACTGCCCACTTCCCTCTGACACCTTTTTGATACTAATCATGATACTGTTGATTATATTATGAACATGATTATGGACTTTATTATAGTATGATGTTAAATGTTAGATCATGGATTATTGTTGAATTGATTCAGTTATGATACATGATGATTATTAGAGGCATTTTATATGTTGATGATGATATACTTTTGGACATGGTTATATGATGGATGTTGTTCGGACTTGTGATATTTGGATATTGTGAGTAGACCTAGAAATGGAAAATTATTAGATGATGATATAGTTTTTGATAAAACTATAAATGATATTGTTAGATTGCTTTGATGTTGTTGTGATTCATATATCTAGATGATTTTGGAATTTTAATTATATATATATTATTTTAGACATTGTGATATGGCCATGAGGCCGAAGGAGGTATTTGTGTTTTGCAGGTTAAAATATCACAACAAACATCGGGGGATTGGAGACCAACCACATTGGAATTCTAGATGAATTCAATAAGGTCACCATGGCAACTGTATTTGTTTGTGTGTGTTGTTTATGTTAGGGATTCCCATGGGGGGGATCACCTTTAAATGTGACCAAGGGATTTTATTTTTCTTTTATTTTGTCCCTTTTTTTAAAATTTTGCATGTGTTTTATGTGGTGCAGTTACCCTTTCATTATTTATTTAATGTGGTGTTAATACTGTGAGTAATCATATTGTTTAGTTAATTAATTAAAAGATGTCATAAGAATGTAATTAATAGAGTTGTTGGCCATGTTTTAAAGTGTTGTAAGAATGTGTAAGTAATGTGTAATGACCTTGTAAGTGATGTGTAAGTTAACTCTTGAGTGTGAAACACTCCACCTTCTTAGAAATTCGAATTTTTCCTTGGAGGCTATTTTGGAGGCTTCTGGGACAAGTTAAACTTTGTCCCATACCTCTTAAATTTATTTACCAACCATACCTATGGTTGGGGAGTTGAATTAGACTTTTATTATGCATTTTGGGAAGACTTATTATAGGTTTTAATTGCACTTTTCTTACATGTTTTAATTTCATTCCTTTGGGGTGTGGGTTGGATTTGAGTGTGTAAGTAAACTATCATATTATTCACCCACTTATTTATTATGCATTGCAGAATGAAGTTGACTTTTGGGGGTTGGGATTGAGGATGTGTGATGTGGCATCCTACATGGATCCACCTCATCCTCTTCTCTTCCCTCTTCTATAAAATTTGAATTGTTTGCCTTGTTTTGGGTTGCTTCACTTTTGGAGACTTCATTTTGGGTGAATTTTTCTTGTTGTTTTGGGAGCTCTTGCTTGGAGAAGTTTTGGAAGATTGTTGAATGCTTGTGCTTGGCTGTTTTAGATTGCTTGCATTGGGATAAAGCTTGTTGTTTTGGAACTTGAACCGACTCCATCATGGAGAGGTAGGAGCTTGGCTCTTGAAATTCTATTCTTGTATATATGTAAATGTTCTTGTGTGAATGTTTTGGTATATATTGTGGGTTGTTGGGTAGATGGCCTAGGAATGGTGTAGGAGAAGACTATGGGGTTATGTTGTGGGAGGCACAAGTGGTTTTAGGGAGGTATAAGGGTGGAGGGAGTTGGGATTTGGGTTCCACCTTACAAAGAAATATCTTTCATTTCTTTACTCGTTATGGGGTGCCATAAGAGGTTGGGGAGACATAAGAAAATGTGAGGAATAAGGGGTACTTGGGGGAGGCATAAGGGCATGACAGGGTTTTGAAATGATATATATATATATATATATATATATATATATATATATATATATATATAGTATATATATATATATACTTTGGTGGGTTGTTCTCAGGTGGTGATACCCATTTTCCCCTTTGGGAGGCATAAGCAGCATCCCCCATAGCTTCTTTCTCCTTTGGCTTGCTTGATGAAGCCTTTGTATTGTTTGTCATGTTTTAATGTAGTTGTAAACTACATTTTGTTTGAGACTTTGTTTCTTTATGAAAATGTTTCTTGTATGTTTTATGGAAGCCTGTTGTTGCCATGAGTTGGATCACATATTTTATTGCTTTGTGGTTGGGTCTTAGGGGCCAATGAAGAAGGATGGCTTCTCCTCTTCATTGGATGTCTTGTTTGGGTGGAGAGTGTTGCCTTTCCCCTACTCCTGCTGTGATCAAATTGGAAGAATGAGGAGTCTGCATGTTGTTGTTCTGGAGCTAAGAAAAGACAGTTTGATAGTCCCTTGTGAAATGAAATCTCATTGTAACCTTTCCCACTTCAAGTGGATGAACTTGTAAATGGTTGTAATGGAAAGATGTTGTACTGATTGCAAGTTGTATATTGAAATGTAAAAGAGTTATACTCTATTTTCTTTTTTGGAAAGAATGTGAAAGAAAGATACGTGTTTTTGTATGTTGCATTTTGAAACCAAAGGGAAAGGAAGTTGTAAGAGTTCATTTAAATGCTAATGGAAGTGGTTTTGTCTTTTCCATATGTTGTTATTCCATTGGAAATATGTGTTTAGCATTCACTATGAAATCCATGTTTGAAAATTTGTAAAGATGAAAAACGTGAGAAGAAAATGTATTATTTTGTTCTGTTTATAATATATATTTTGGAAGGAATAAAAGAAGAAAGGTTTTAATGTTGTATTTTGGAATCAATAAAGGATTACATTATATTTTTCAATTTTTATTTTTGTATTGAAATTGATTATCCATTGTGTTTTGAAATCTCTGTTGAAAAGAAGAATTGTGTGTGAGGAAAAATATAATGCTCTGTTCTTCAAAAAAAAAATGTTAAGGTTAGAAATCAGAATTTGCATTTTAGCTCATAGATGGGTTGATTGAATCAAATAAATTTATTAGGCTAGGATTAGAATTAATTTCCACACTTGTGAGATGGTAAGTAATTAAATAGATCCTTTAAAAAATTGGCCTCTGTTTTATTCTTTCAAACTGGCAATTAGATAAACAAAAAAAGCATAGATCAAACCTGCAACAATAAAATAAAAAATTAAATGATTAAAATTTAAGTATTAGGCCCTAAAAAAATCAATTAGACAAAAACACTTAATGGAAATACTTCAAAACCTAGAAAAACCGAGTTCAAAGTTTCCACAGCCATTTTGCTATCAAATTTGTAAATTTCGAATTATAATTCAATCAAACAGATCTACATCACAAACTTATCAAAATTTCTTCTAAGAACAAATATCCATGTCTATTTGACATGTTGAGAGAGGAAGAAGATCAAATTGAATAAATCTCACAAGTTAAAATTTACTAGTTCTCACTATAAAACTCTGTAAGCCGTTTACTTAAAACTGACCCCTTAAAATTTAGGAAAATCAAAAATTAATGATCTTTGTGTAAAGAGGACGTCGAGATATTTCCATAAAGTACTAATTTTCCCAAAATGGAGCTTTCTATCAAAAGTTATGGCCTTTAGAAGTTTTTGTTCCTTGGCATAAAAAAAATGAGAGAAAATTCCTTGGCGGGCCCACGGCCCAAATTTTTCCCTTAAGCACTTAGGAAAAATTTTGGAAAATATTTCCAAATTTTCCCCGCCGCCTCACCATCTACAGCCAATCAGAGGCTTCCATGTGGCACTATGGGGTGTTGGTGGAGGGGCAGCCCCCTTTGTAAACTTAGCACATCTGGAAAAATTTCTGAAAATTTTCCAAGTTTTCCCCGCCGCCCCGCCAACCTGTGACCAATCAGGTGATGCCATGTGGCGTCACAAGGAATCGGTATAGGAGCGGGTCCCTTTTTCCATTTTTTTACTTCAAAAAATTTTAAGAAAATTTTCCATGTTTTCCCCACCGTCCCACTGACCCGCAACCAATTAGGAGTAGCCACGTGGCATGAGGAGCCGATGGAGGCATGGGTCAATGTTACCCTCTTAGCCCTTCGGGGAGTTAATCAAAATTTCTCCCCATTGCCCTACTTTCCCCATGTTAGATTAGGTGATGACACGTGTCCCTTACGACTTGTGGACTTACAGGAACAATGTTAGATTTTTGCCCCGCACGGGAAATTTTTCCCAACTGTCTCCCATCGCCCCATTCTCCCCGCGTTGGGTTTAGAAGCACCACATGTCCCTTGTGTACTTGTGGACCCGTGGGTGCATGGGAGAAAATTTATTTTTTCACCCTACATGGGAAATGTTCAAAAAATCTCCCCGCGGCCTGCTAACCCACCATTTGGGAAATTTTTCACCCTTGGGCCCGCAAGCCCGCTTTTGGGGAAATTTTTCACCCCAAGGCCTACCAGCCCATAACTCAAAAAATATGAGGAGTTACGAGGACATATTTATATCAATGTCAAAGGTGAGGAAATTTTCTATCAAATGGGAATGATTTAGGGAATTTTTTAATGCATTAAGTTTGACAAAATTCAAGTTAAAACTTTAATCCTGTGAGAGGGTGGGTATGATGAGGAATTTCCCTTTGAACCTAATTTAACCTTCTAACCCTAAATTTTGGACCTTATGACCTCTAAAAATTGTTAATAAAATAAAAGTATGTTCTAGTGGATTATAATTGTTCTGGAACTTGTTAGTGATAGTTGTTTCCTTATAACTTGGTTGTAGACTCTTCTTATTAAAAAAAATTATTCCATAATTTTCCTAACTATTCCTAGGTTTTTCTTGGGTCTCAAGTGGGTTGTTTATAGCGAGTGTTATAGAAATCAAGAATTTTGATCTTGTGAGGGTAACACAATTATTTCTCCATGATTTTCTCAGCCCTTGAAATAGATTCAGTCGTCGATCCCCAAGGATATTTGATATTTAAAATGATTTTGATATTACCAAGGGTTAGGCTATCCACAAATCCTACATCAACATCCTCATTGGTAATATAATTCTCCTCATCTATCTCATTGTCTTTAATGTCACACCCATCATTCTAAGACAAATCCAAGTCACGTAGAGTTACCACTTTTGTAGTATTCTCAAGGGTGGGTTGGTAATAACGCCTCTTGGAGTACCATTGAAGCCCTACGAAAAACCAAGCATCGATCAATACGTCACCAACGCCTCCACCATTCCTAAAATTTGAACCACATCATCCTGTGAATGGACATGTGTATCCAAAAACACCACATCTTACATGCACGTCTTCCCTGTGTAGACCCCCTGCCTTGTACCCCATGTTATCAGCTTGCACAACCCCTAAACTATGTCTTCCACCTCCATCTCACCAACCATGCCCAACATGACTCCAGCAAGAGTGTCATGATGAAAAACCTAAAAAAATTCAAAAACCACTCAACCATAGTTGGTTACCTGAGCTAGGGATTCTTCTTCATCAATAATCTTTGTATCAATATATGCACTAATAAAAAATTGAAGTAGTTTACAAGATTATCAATTTTGTATTTGTGTAGAATTTACCTCTACAATTTCAGTGACGTTAAAAATTCATGTTTTTAGAAGTACAAAAATTGCAAATAAGTGGGATAAACTTATGTTATTTGATCTAGAAACATTGATCTTAATACCATCATTATTTCCCTCCAATTATTTGACCAACCTCTGCTCGAATTGATTCTCATTTAATGTTTCTTCATCTCTCTCATTTTCTTCCTCATTACCTCCTTCATTCCTTAACGGAGGTAATTCTTCAATATTTATTTGGGTCTACATCGCCATTTTCATATCTTCATCTGAAGGTGTAATTTTTCATGTGAGCTCAGTACCTTGTCTCTATAGTTCTTGCATATACATATTCATCTGGGTAAAACCTCCTCTCCCATTTCTAGCCACGATTATAGAAAATAGAGGTAATAAATCAATTAGAAAAATGTAATTTATATTACCTTCATATTTCTTGCAAGATACAAATACTTCTCTAATACCAATTGATGTTGATCCAGCAACCAAAGGTTGAAATACCTCAAAACAACATACATGATTTTTCAAAACTCTAGAATATTAAAAATAGTTAACTTCTCATTCCTTAATCCACACTAATATTTTATAGAATTACAATCTTCCTTTTATTTCCCACTATCTCTATGAAAACCCTAAAATGTGGAAAATCTTAAAACACAAAAAATACTAAAAATAAAAAACACCTCAGATGAACTACAATTTTTGTTTATAATTTATATGCCATCATAAATTTAGGTGTTTTCCAAACCTTGGCTTATTATATAAAAATATAACAAAAGATATTAAAACTCTATGTTCTAGACAAAACCCAAAAAAATGTTTCGAGCCAATTTTAGACCACTAAACAAAGAAATTTGGCCATGAAAACATGCTGAATTCTTTGTGAAAAGATGTGCATGGCATATTATTAATTAATATCTACCACCTTGGAAAATTTAAAGACGATCCATAAGTCATATCAAAATTTATCGTCTTCAAATCTTATGCTCCTACATAAGTTGAGAGAAGAGAAAATCATATGTTCATACTCATTTTATATATAAAATTCAATGCAGATAGCAGTGCAATGTTATGTGTCAATTTCATGGTTGTTTAATGAGGTGATATTAGGTTGGGGTACACATAAAATCTGTTCTCACTACTCTATTGATTGTATTAAAATGCAACTATCTTTTTGTTGTTTTTCAATGTGTTTTATAACAATAAAGGGTAATAAAACATGTTAAATCTATATCTATGAGAATAATCCTTCTTAATGTTTTAAATAACAAGAGTACTAAGAAATCAAGACCAGAATTCCCTATGTGTAATCAAATTTTTCATATTTTGCTATTATGAAGAAACAAAAAGACTGTTTTGTACTGCAAATGGTCTTCAATAATAGAAAATATGAAAAAAATAAAAATAAAAAATAGAGTATACAAAATAATATATTGTGGTATTTTTTAAAACCTAAAAATGTGAACAAATATATGTTGTAAGATTAGGTCTAAAATTATGTTTTTGTGTTTTCTAGTTTCTAAAGGAGTTGTCCTATGTAGTTTAGAAGAAAAATAGTAAGCACATAATGTTTGCATCCCAATATCTAACTTTTAAAAATAATTTTTAGTAAACAAATATTCATATACTAAACACAACAAAACAAAGTATAAAAATAAAATTAAAAAATATCGTTTACATTTTATTATATTTGGATAATAAAGTTAGGAGGTATATTTTTATGTTTATCATGTTTAGTTAAATATTTTTAATAACTATGTTATATTTTATAATTAATATTTCTTTATTTAAATATTGTCCTAAATATGTTTTTACTTCTATATTATTTATAGGCCTATAAGATACAAACATGATCCATGATGTAAGATCATTGACTATCATAAGCTAGAAATAACAAGGTAATTCATATATTTTAAATCATTATGGGATTTGTGCAATCTAATTGTAAAATATCACCAATTTCAATTAAGACTTTGATTATTTTATTTTATTTTTATTTTGTATTTATTTTTTGTGCAAGGGGTTAGTATTTAGTTGGTGTAATAAAAAATATATGTCATTAATACCTTCTTATATTATAATTTTCCATGTCTGATCCAATATATTCTAATTGAGAACATGCCCTCACCTCAATAACAACTAAATGTGAAGGCTATCATGGGAAGGATGGAATGATATAAAGTTCCTTAATGGGATTTTTCCTTTTCATAAATTTCTACCCTAAAAACATATTAAAATCCGCATTGAATTACGCCACATTTTGATGAATTACCTTGGTGCTATGAATATAAGTGACAAGTCAGAACAAGAGATAGAGGAAGATAGTTGAATTACTAAAACATATCAACATAGGTCACTATACGACATAAAATCAACACGTGACCTTCTTCGCACCCAACATCCAAAGGTCGTGCCGAGTCAGCCGGTGTGGAATTGAAATGGGAGTGAAAGTTATGGCGATGACCAAGCTAATTGGGAAACCTTATGTCTTCGACACGCAATAACAGAATATTCAAATCTAAGGAAAAGAATGCTCTCCTAACCTGAAGGGGTATGATGGTAGGGTCTGATATGATAGCTACTCGGAGACTCCAATCGATGTCTATTTCAGTCGAGATTCTATTGATTGGTTGTGGAATACGTGTAAAGTAACCTGCAGGTGCCTCGTATGGGTTTCCAGATAAGGTCATGGAAATTGAGACAAGAGATGTAGGGAAGCTGTAGGAACTAAGGGAGATTTTATGGTCTTGTCCAAAAATTCTTATCCTGATTGGGTGTTATATTAACAAATGAAAGATATGTGATAATATCATGTGGAAGCGGTGAGGATATGAATACCAGTGTGCATAAGCTAATGTCAATATCTAACTGACTGGTAGGCCCATTGGGTTGCGGGACCTATGGGTCACAACCAAAGACTCGTTGAGGTTGAGGCCCTTGTATGGTCATGCATGCAATCAAATCCTATTTCTAGGAGAAATCCAAAAGTCATAGGCTTGATTAGAAGCTATGTTCAATGTCTTTAACTATCTTATTTTCTCTATTTATGTGGCAGATGTGCCTAATATTGTTAAGCACAAACTTGTTTCAATGTCAGTTATTAGCTCTGGCCCGTTGGGTTGAGGGATTAGGGGATTGCAACTATAGTTCTTTTCATGTTACGAACCATTGATGGTGATGTAATATGAATTGATTTGTTTTCGGTAATTAAGCTACCTATCAAAGGAAATATAAGCTATATTTTTGGTTTTTTCTAAATATATCATAACAAAGCAATGAAACAAACTAATCTATGGAAATAGATATATTTGTACTTTTCTAACTTTTCAGACAATGCATCTAATATAATAAACAATTTAGAAACAAATAACTTCCTAGATGTAGCTAGCTATATGTTCATATGTGTGAATCTAAATCTAAGATCTACTCTAATTCAAATAAAATATTTCCAAACCTACCTCGTATGTGAGGAACAAATCATGGCTCTAACAGAGCTATTATTCCCCCACAACTTCCGTGGCAATATTAAAGAGAAAACTTCGTATTGATTTGATCTACTTGCAACTATCTCTATTAATTGAAATGAATTATTTCTCTAATCTATTTGATATGCAATTGACAATTTGACAAAACAAAGAAAAAAATACACAACTCCAACCTGGAAGAACAAGAGCTTTGGCAAATCCAGTAGCATGAGTATCTGTCCCCTCAGTTCTTTTCTTTCTTTCTCTGAGTGTTCATGTGAGTAAACGGATTTGGGAATTAAAAGAACAAAAAATAGAGGATGGCACTTGAGTTATGGTAGCTTGGAAGCAATTTGGATGTATTGCATGTAGAAGAAAGATAGAACAAGAGATCTGAACTTGGCTATGCCATTCCTAGCAAGATTATGACATCACAGTAATGCAAGATAGACAAAATTCTCATGCCTTTTGCTTGAATAATGTTGATGGTGAATCACAGCACCCCTAAAAGTCTTCCACTCGATGGGTTGAGACTCTCAGTGTGATTGCATAACATGGAGCTTTTCCCAAGTGTGGGACCTTACAAAACCGGAAAGCTCTCCAGATGAAGGCTAGTTCCTATTCCTTTGTTCAAATGCACACATATAAATGTAGAGGGTTTACTCAAAAACATAATCTAACTTTCCAAGGAGATAGGGTAAGAAGATTCATAAAAATAAACCTAAACTAGCAAAGGTGATGCACCGAGGAATGAAGAACACCTGTCTTGCCAATAAACACAAACCATTAAAATATAATGCAAGATCATGCACAGATAACCAAATTTGTAGTGAAAAATCAGGAGGATGTAAATGAACACAAAGAGGGTTGAGAATCATCCACAGACATGCATTATTTTCTCCAAATATTGATACAATACACTACAAAATGCCAAGAGGCAAAGTTGCATTACAGTTTTAGATGGGAGGTTTGAACTCCACAAATTTTCCTGCCAAAAAGAAGAAGGGGGGGGCAAAACAAGAATGTCCAACCTTTAGAAAGAATCCCCTCCTTAAAATTTATAGGAAGAATGAGAGAGGGAAGAGAGAGGAATTCCAAATCTACCCCAACCACCTCCAGATTGTATTTAGTTCATCTCATTATGGTGGTAGGTCAGAACCCTAGCAAACTAAAAAAATGGTGAACTATATTTTGCATTTTTGAAGAACTTGTTCTCACCTAATTAAATATATATAGTTGTAGTTGGATGGAGGACCTTGTAATCTTTTTGAAAAGTCCAACCTTGCGTGAGTTTGAGATCCCTGTGAAAAGTTATGGCCATTTGAATATCTGGGTCAGGGGTTGCTTCCTGTCAGGTTCGTGGTGTCAACGCCTAAAATGTTGCACCTCCTGAATATGCACCTTGGCGCATCCATTAATATCTCAACATACTTTTAAGTTCGCTATAGGCGCTGAAAATGTCACATGTCGACATCTTTTTACCTGCGCCTTCCAACCTGCACCAGTGCACATCCTTTTTCATGTCAACATATTTTTACCTGTGCCAAGGCGCATCCTTTTTCATGTCAACATATTTTTACCTGCACCTTCCAACCTATGCCAGGGTGCATCCTTTTTCATGTCTACATCTTCAGTTTCTTTGATTTCCATATTCTTTTGTTTGTCCATATTTACCCAGGGAGGGAGATATATACAACAAATACAAGCATGGAATATATTGGAATGGAGGATAGAAGGTTACTTCATGCACAAGGAAATGAAGAGGTAGTTCTACTCATTAAATATATTTTAAAATAGAAGGAACAAGGAGAACCAAGAAAACGAAGCTATGTTTAGCAAATTCAGCTCGCGGATGCGCTCAAAAAATAAACTTAAGTGAATCGTCGCATACAATTTCTCGCATGAGATTCTGAAAAAATTGATCAGGACCACCATCCTACCTAGGGTGGCAGTTTCAGGACCACCATGCCAGGAAAAGTGGCAGTCCTGGCACTGAAGGGAAAACCTAGCACAGAAAGAAGGGGGAAGCTTGAAAAATGCATGGAAAAGATAAGTAATGCTATCTAAGCTACAAATATATACTGCAAATGGGTTTTTGGATCTTGAAAACCTTCTTGAAAGGATTTTGAATCATCACTAGGGACCTTTATAGCTATTTTCCTGAAAATGTAGCACATGCAATTTTGGGTGTGTACATATTTCCCCCTCAGCGAAGTGTCTTAGCCATGAAAGAGTCATAAAATGTAGAGTCTGAGTATGGAATTCCTGAAATGGGGAGTTAGAAGCTATACCTGACATGCCCGTGTTCCGAAATCTCTCCATCTAAACTCCCACTACCTGTAAAATAAAATGAAGACTCAAGTGCAGATAGACAAAACATTGAAAAATAAACATTAAATTAAAACGACAAGACAACTTACCATTTTTGCAGGGATGTAGAAATATACTTGCGCTAACGCTCTAGCCCTGTAAACACATACACTCAAAATGAAGTTAGAAATATCATATATATATATATAGATCATCTTCAAAACAAACTCATTTCTCAATTCATTTGTGCATTGTTGATTTAGGTAGTTTGATTGGTTCAGAGCTCTGGATTCACAGTGACCGTTCTTGACGAGAATATAGCCGATACGTGCGTACCAAGATCGTGATCATGCCTCTACGAGTGGGAGATCGACCAACACACTCTCAAGTAAGTTATTTCCTTCTTTGTCTTTTTATACCCTAAAATTTTAAATGTTGAAAATTTCACCTATGGGGAGAGTTTCCAAATTTCTTGTCTTGAATGGGTCTTTAGGGAGGGCACCCATAGGGCATGCTTTTATTTTGTCAAAAATGGTCAATTTTAATGTTTTTGGTCCATTTTAGGGATAAGGGTACGTTTTGAAAATTGGTTCAGGACCGCCACCCAGAGCAAGGTGGTGGTCACAGGGCCGCCACCCAAGTTAGGGCAGTGGTCTGGGAACCACCACCTTGCCCTAGGCAACGGTTCTGGAAAGAGTGTCAAAACATGCTCGAAACATTATTTTTTTTGGATTTTTGAGAGTTTACTATGTTTTTGATGAGCTTATTGTGTGATGTAATTTACTAAATGACTCTTTTCTCATGTTTTGGTGGATGCAGAAGAAGGTTGAGTACATACCCTGGAGCAGAGAGAGAGTGTGTGATTGGCTACCTAGGATTTTAGATCAGCTGACCCAAGCTTAGATAGATATTTTACAGTGGGAAGGTATCTTGAGGATAGCACGAGTGCCCCATGTTGTTCCTGCCAGTCACATTCTGTGTGACTTATTATCTTACTAGGATGCAGACTAGAACAATTTCCAGTTCCCGGGTGTTAGAGGGGAGTGGAAAATCACTTTGGAGGATGTTTACTACATTCTTGGTTTCCTGGTACTTGGTAGGAGATTGACATTAGTGACATTGGGTTCCAAAGCTGTGATGACACAACATGATACACACATAGGAGACGTTATTGTCTCTTCTGGCTCGAAGAAGGAAATGAAGGTTTGGTCTATTGCTACTGCTCCCATTCCTATCCTTGAGACAACCATCATGGGTATCATATCCTCGAGACTAATCAGCGATAAGGGAGGAGATATAATTTTTATACTGATGGGCCCCCATCATTACACATATCGAGGCTCGTTGCCATAAGTATGCCTAGGGAGTAGATATTCTAAGGACCACATACCATGATTTATACAGAGTTGTCAAATTATAGGGAAATTCCTTTAGCCACCCCACTTTGGTTATGAGTTGGGTCTATGAGCATTTCATCCCGTATGGCAGGGGGTACATGTATCATATCTAGAGGCTTTCCAAGGAATAGCTATATGGATAGGCATGTTAGCACTCCGGAAACCACATCAGTTAGTGGCCTCCCTAACTATAATAAACATGACCACCACACTATATCAGGACATGGTAGAGATATGGGGTGAGGATACTATGATGATGGTGGCTTTTTCTTTCATGAGCCAGCTAGTTGAAAAAGCTGGGAGGCTAGAGATTCAGCCCTTTGACTGAGTACCCCAGTAGTTCGGTCTTCCATACCCTGTCATGCTCCCTCCAGTGGCACCAGTTTATAGGACTATTTAGGAGGCATAGAGAGGTCTTAGAGGGGATCTTGGTTGGACAGTTATTACTCCTAGTGTTCCTATTGTAGTTAGGTGCATAGTTCAATTTTAGTGATTAGTTGGTGCTCTTTAAACACCCTTACTTCAGATTGGGGTGGCTCTTGCTCATAGTGGGGAGGAGGATGAGCCGATTGATTTGGAATCTGACTCCAAGGAGGGGGTAGGAGACGATACAAAGGGGGATTTTGTCAGAGAGGAGGATTAGGGGGTATGACCTTCCCCAGGGAGCTGATAATGAACCTAAGTAGCATGATACTTAGGAGATCCTCAGACCAACGCATGAGGAGGTGAGCGCAGAGAGAGAGAATATTTTCTTGGAGGAGACACTTGGAGGGGATGATGAGTCCATGATTGAACAACACCATTCCTTTTTATTTGGGGATGCTCCATAGCCACTAGTATCTAGTTCTGCAGTAGTCGTTGATCTCACATGGATGCCTAGAGACTCAAGTATGTTCAATACTCTTTTCTAAAATTTGTTTATCTATTTTCACATGTTTATCTTAGCATTCTCTTTTGATTTGCGTTCTATGGTTTTCTCTTAGCTCACTGTCTCTTTTTTTTATTTTTGCAGCATCCGCACATGAGTGAAGAGATCTCATTCGTCGGGTATGTGTGGAAACCCAGTTGATACCCTCAGGGAATACTCAGGATGAGTTGACTATTGATTCAGGGAAGCCCTTAGCTGTCAGCAAACATACCGACATGTTTTCTCCCATCTAGAAGGTCATAAAGATAGTGACCTACCTTCATACCATAGTAGTTGGATACGAGACTGCTGAGCACCTGATAAGGCGAAGCCATTATCATAGTGAGGATACAGGTAGCAGGTGCCACCATGAGCAATTACACCTGTTGGTGCTCAAAATAGTCTCGCTCCTTTTTGCCATTAAAAATATATCAATCTATGGTCTCTATCACATTTTAGCTTCCTGTATTATGCCTGAAATGTTTCCACATTCCTTTGGTTTTCGTAATCAGTCTTTTCCTAGACCAAGGATCATGTATAGATCTGAAATTGTTTCCTCATTTCTCTGTTCATCTAAAAAGGTCTGTATTTGGGTGTAAAACTCGGGTTGTCCCATGTTTTCCATTTTCCACAGTCAGGATTTTATGTCCTTGTCATTTTTTCCCTAAATACTCAAAGAAAAATGAATGGATGTAGCTCAGAGGAATGCATTTGAGCCTTGTAACATTTCTAAATTCTCTGTCCTTAGAGAAAATTCCATCTCTGGCATCAAATGGTCGTTTTTATGCATTTTACGGTTTAACAAGCATTTCTCCTGGTCAAATTTACATCCTTGCATCAACACGAAATGTGGCCTCTTTTGGTTGGATGCGGCTCGGTGGGGTACTTAAAAATTTTATGAATCTCTTCAACTTGAAAACCTATCTACGTGGAAGAACGGCACTCATTTGAAGATTTTCTTGTTGGTGGGCCTTAGAGTTGCACCGGAGAGGACACGTGGAGGTTTTCACTACTTTTCTTGGACTTAGACAAAGTTTTATGTAGTCAGTACTATTTGGCAGGATAGGGACATGTTGTGATCCCATGCTCATTCAGGGTCTCCTCTTTGGGCACCATTTTGAAATTGCGCCATGAAGACACGTGGAGGTTTCTGCTGGGTCTTACCATACTTAGTATTTTTTTTAAAAAAAATTGATATGCCTAGGACAAGTGGAGGGACAGCGCATGTTTAAGGACCGGCCCTTGAGTTTTTTTCTAAAGAACCACCAGGAGGACACTTCGAGGCCTCCACTCACTTTGTGTTTTGCCTGGAATTTTCAATCGCCAAAGGAGATTGCCTAGGAACCTAACACATGGCACCTTCAACTAGGATTTAAGCCTTCAAATAATTTTTTCGGGCCAGGACACATGATGAGCCCGTGCTCATTCTAGGTCTCAACTTTTCAGGACCATATCAAGATGTGCCACTGTGACACATTGCAGTTTGAAAAGTCAAAATATGGGGAGGTGGACCATCGGGAGAAACTTGGATTTTTTGTCTCTTAAGGATTAATATATCAAAATGGCCCATCATCTCAAAAAAAGGGAGGTCAATGTTGGCTTTGAAAATTCAAAGGGGAAGGTAAGCGGACCATCAGAGGCAACATGGATTTTTTTCCTCTTGTCATCAAAAGGATTAAAACATCAAAATAGCCTGCAAGCCCAACCAAGAATAGTCAAAATTTTATTCCAGTCAATGGTGGAGGTGTGGGCTTTCAGGGGAAATTTGGAAAAAATTCCTTTTAGGAAAAAAGGAGCTAAAGTATAGAAAGAGGGTACGATTCCACTGGGACCCACATTGGGACACCTGTCAAACCCATTTTTAAAAGGTGCAAGGGCGGGGCTACGGGGGAAACTTGGAAAATTTTCCCTTTTCAAAAAGGGAGGTGAAATCGTAGAATTTGGCCGTGATTCCTCTGGGACCCACCTTAGGACACGTGTCAGGCTCATTTCTCATAGGTGGAGGTGCGGAGTAAAATGTTAAAATTTCACATTTTTCCAAAAGTTGTAAAGGGAAAAAATGAGCCCGTAGACCCATTTTAAAGTGGATCTCCCACGTGAATAGTCCAAATTCAAAATATAAATAAATGGTAGTTGTGCATCTGTATCTGATTTTTCTACCATTTGCACTCCAAAGCTTCTAGGGATGGATATTCTTGTTCTTTTTTATCATTTCGCAGAGTCTCCTACATGCCAAATGAAGTGGACCATTAATCTCATAGCCTGTTTTTGTGGGGAAGGTCTGTAAACATATCTCACCATTAACTATGCAATCTAACTGTCAGATTTGACCTAATTTTTCTTTCCTTGGCACACAAAAGACCTATTGATATCTTGGTTTGGTGAGGAAAATCCAAGGATATAGTTTACCATTAAGATGAGATCTAGCCTTTGGGCTCAATCTGATCTTCCATTTTTCCTTCCTGGGCACGCAAGGACTCATATTCGACAGATTAGGGGTGCAAGTGGTTGGCAAGTAAAAGGAAGAGTGATCTACCAGAAGGATTTGAATATGGGAGGTGTTCAAAAATATCTACCCCCTGAGCACCTGACAAATTTTTAAAGATTTGATTCTGGGAATCACGATCAGGATCATGGTGAGCACTGGTGCACTCAATGTTTGGGTTTTTTGGGGGGAAAACTCTGTTGTAAAATGATATAAATTTCATGAATTTTTCTGTGAAAAAGGTTTGAAGGTTGGAGTGTTAGAGTTTAGAATTGATTTTCTAAGAGAAAAGCTTGATAGAACCCGTCTTTCTGAGAAACTATCTGAAGAAACCTATTTATCCCATTTTTTTTAAATTTGATCATGTCAAGGTGGTTACGAGTGTACAACCATTGACAAGCTCTGAGATTGTTCGAGAATATTTCCCCTGCTGATAAATTTAATCAAACTCAAGTTAATCTATGTTATTTTTGGGAAAAATTTGTGTTTGCTTCATTTATGAATGTCTACAAGTATTTTTTATTATTCCCATTGCATTCTTACATTGAAATCTATGTGAATCACACAAGATCTTATCATTGTGATAGTTTTCAGACATTTAAAATTTCATTTATCATAAGAGATTTCATTTGATAGTGAAATAATAAAATTTAAAATCACTGTGACTACTAGCATGACTATAAGATTGTTTGTTAGCCTTTGAGAGTATTTTAGGTGTGATGAAATAAAGATTGATAATGTCCTGCTAAGTTTTCCAATTTGAGCCTCATTTTTGATCCTTGAAGTTTATGTGAAAATTTCTGATCTAGGACTCCATTGAAGCACGTATTCTAGTTAAAGGGACATACTAGCTACTCTGAACCATTATGTTGTTTGAGCTCTCCATTTTTGTAAAAATTCTCAAAGATCTGGTATAATAAACTTTATCCTGCTTCACCTCCCACCAAAATCATTCAAAAACAATTAATTTTACCCATACTACCCCTGTTTGTCTTGTGTGTATACGTATGCACAATTTCTATTACCAAAACATGTAGAAACACTCAGGTTTTCATAGTCTTTAGTGGCCTGAACATATCTCCATTATCTAGAGTGACGAATTGTGAGATTTAGAAAATATCTCCATTATCTAGAGTGACAAATTGTGAGATTTAGGTTTTGTTGTATTGATCATATTTTCTTCAAGGTCTTCTTAAATACTTCACAAGGAAGGAATTCCCCATCTCCTCCATAAATAGCAGGCTAAAAAAGGGTCCTCTCTCTTGGAGAACAAGTAGATTTACACAGCAAAATAATAATTTTCTGATTCTATTTCATGCAGAGTAGGTTACACATATATAGGAATATGTATTCCTAAAAACAAGGAGGCTATTCAACAACACTCCCTCAAATATCTCTCTCAACACCTATATACGTGATATTGTTTTAACTCACAACAATATCACAACTATCAAATAATACAGCCAAATATGTGAATAATTACTCACGTAATTATTCTCTTTACAATAATAATAATGGAGCACTGATAAATTATATTTCCTAACATTCCCCCCCTTAGTGCGAACATGGGGAAAACCTGCCTTTGTACTTGCACCTGCTCATGATCTGGTGATTTTCATAGGATGATCACAAACCTCAGGGATGGTTTTGCAAACAGTTGACCACAAACCGAGAATGGTGGTTTTACAATTGGTTTACCACAAACCAAAAAGTGATGGTTTTGCAAATGGATTACCAATAACCAATAATGGTGGTTTTGTTATTGGTTTACCACAAACCACAAATTAAGGTTTTCAAGTGGTTTACCTACAACCACATCATGATATGCAAAGTACTATTCTCAGTCCTCATCACATCTCACTGTAGGGAATAACATAGGAAATTCTGCTGTCATCTGTTGCTCATACATACATAGGAAAAACTGACATAATGGAAATGGAACATTGGAATGACGTTCCCCCCCTCAATGTGAAATTTCCACTTATTCAATCATGAACACTGCAAACAGGAACACTGATACTGGAAATATGACAAGAAGCACACGACATAAGCTGAAAGCAAGTACACCACAAAAATGTCACCAAACCATCTGTGCGGCCCCATCGTTAGCGACTGACGAGAGGTCTCTGAATGACCTCCAACCTCCGTTTGCCTCCATCCTCCAGTGTCATGCTGCTAGTTCAGCCGGATGTGATCACGAAGCTCAAAATACCTTCAATAATTTGGACGTCGCGTACAAGCGAAAATGCGTCCAAAATTGAAATGCGGACAAATTTTTTTTATTTTCCGAACTTTGGAAGACGACACTTTTTACAATAGTAATGACCCATAATGAACTTTTGATGACTAAACAAAAATCGAATCTTGATTTTTTTTTAAAATGACGCTACTATATGACTAGACAATTTTAAAAATAACACTCAACGCAACAAATAACGACTTATGTTTATTGACTACGAATTAAAAAATATTTTAATTACACAACACTTGACTTTAATACATTTGACTATAGATGAAAATAAAAAAATGACACAAAATGACTCTTATAACTTTGACATAAAATTTTAATACTCCTAAATATAAAGTTATACTAATCTACCACTATGCTTTCTTTTTCTTTATAGACAACACCGAACATTTAAGTTCACAAACTATTGACTATTATTTTGGACAAGACTATAAACAAAACCGACTCCTATGAAATTTTTGATAACAAAACTTATTTACAGATATCAAATGACAACAGACTTAAAAAAAATAAACACAACATTGATTAATACAGACCTTTTGACCCTAGACTTCTAAACCTACACGTGGACTATTGCATGGACAACATGCTTGTCTCTAGTGAGCCTCTGATTCTTCTTCGGTGGATCTATACATGCATACGAAGCGTCCTGGTTGCTACAGCTGAGATGTCCAAGTTTGTGGAGAGATCAGATTGAGATTTGTGAGTAAGAGAGTAATATGAAAGTTTGGAGATTGGGCATCCTGCCTTTGGACAATAATGCTTCTTTCTCCCAGGTAATAGCATCAGATTGTGCCTTAAAATCCCGCAAAATGCCACAGTATGCCTCCTGCTCAAACCAATGAATCTGGAAGAAGATATTTCACAATGATTTTGTAGTCAACTCATAGACGTCTCAAAATTTTACAGTGTGCATGGGAGAAGCCAAAAATGTAGGTTTGAGAAGACGACCAAAGAAGATATAAAACCGGGTCGTTATTTGAAGCCGAGAAGAGTTGAATTCACTGTTCATGGAAGCACGTCAGACTATCAAGGTAGCAAGATTTGCGTTGTCTCCTTATATACAGCTCATGTATTTAGCTAGATTCGGTAAAGAAGCTTCCACTGCAAAATTATGATCATCAAGTGCTTGGAGATACGAAATCAGACAGTCTGATCCTATGTGGTAAATAAAGCCGAAGAACCAATATAATGCAATCGAGGTGCATGCAAGCCTGATCTACACCCTTCTACTCTAGGAATTTTCAACGGACAGCTACACATGCACACCTTAGGAGTCAGGACAATGATTAATATACCATTTTAATCATCCATGTCATATGACTGTCTAGATATTCCTTCAACACTGGAAATGAAGCATGGCAATGGGATAGATCTGCAGGCATCCAACGAATAAGACAGAAGACGAAGGATGTAAGATAATAATTATACCAGTCTATAAAGACCGCGTAGAGATCATGAACCAGGAGGCGTCGGCTAGGGAGGACACAGATCATAAACCAAAATGTTGTTGGCAATCACTAAAATCCTCTAATATAAAAAAGAAATCCATACACCTGGGCAACCATAAATACAAACATATCTGCCCCACACAATGCTCAGAATCCCATGTCGCTCTGATACCAAATCTTGGAGAACAAGCAGATTTACACAGCAAAATAATAATTTTCAGATTCTATTTCATGCAGAGCAGGTTACACATATATAGGAATATGTATTCCTAAAAACAAGGAGGTTGTTCAACAACACTCCCTCAAATCTCTCTCTCAACACCTATATACGTGATATTGTTTTAACTCACAACAATATCACAACTATCAAATAATACAGCCAAATATGTGAATAATTACTCACGTAATTATTCTCTTTACAATAATAATAATGGAGCACTAATAAATTATATTTCCTAACACTCTCACCCTGGTTGAAAGACACAATCATAAAGTAGTGAGGATAGATCAAACCCTCTTCAGGGTGGTATCCATTTCTCCACATCTGAGTGACAGAGGGCCAAGTAGATCCCATCCCTTACTACAAAATGACTCACTATGATCTATCTGTCTCTAAGCTTCCTACCAAACCTATGATGCTGCTCAAACATTCAAGGAGAATCAATCTGGGTACCAACACCTTACTGGCACCGTTGTTGGGGACATAGTGATTGTAATTCATATTCAAACCCTGGTAAACACTTCTTGGATGCTCAAAGTGCTAATCCATTATCTCAAGCATCATCCTGTGTTCAGGCCTGTAAGAAGTGTTCAAAGTTACAAGTGCTATGTGTAATATTTCCATTTTCTACAGTTATTGCACTAAGTTTCATTGATAAATATGGATAAAGAAGAGTCAGTTCTTTCCATTTCCAGTTTCTAGTATTGACAAACATTTTACATATCATATTTTAGTGCATTTACACAACTAAGGTGGAAATACTTAGTGGTGAATCCCTATTGATATGATTCTTGATGAGTACCAGTGTCTTAACCTCTGTCAAGTGAGTTTTGTTACTAATCTTTGCAAAGATGGAAGGAAGAAGATCTTTCTTTGCTAGAGATCCTACTAGGACATTATTTCCAGAGCTAGGAAAAACAAAGTTAGAAGGAATAAAATCTTGGAGAGTTATTGGATATCAACAGTCAAGAAAATAATTCTCCATTATGAAAGTGACCAGCCTATCATTGAAGATTACCATTCAAGTGATTTTGAATCAGGTAGTCTTTTTGTGGAATTAAATTCTCCATCTAAAGACAGGCCTTCATATGATTTTGAAAAAATTTCTTCTCATTCTGCTCCTATCTTTTCAAAAGTTGATAGGGATTTCTAATAAACAAGGCCTTTATGGGATATCCATTTCGAAATCTATACTCCTATGTTTTAAAGACCCTTTTCCCTTTATCAATTTGTCTCCCCTCTAGGGTCACCTCCTAAAAACAACATTGCCCTACCCCTACGCATACCTCCTTTTGTTTTAAACACCTTTGGTCCTATAAATTTTATAGGGATAACTGGTTATCCAAATGCAGTTCCCTAGGATGTAAGAAATAGATTACCAAATTTCCAAGGAAACAACACTATAACTGGTGATCAACATTTAAATATTTTTATCAATATGATGGAAGACTTTGAGATTGAACATGAATATGTACATATCAATTCATTTATCCATACTCTGGAAGAGGATGCAAGGGAATGGTATAAATATTTGCCACATAATTCCATTGATTCTTGGAAAGAGATGAACAATGCATTTAGATTGTAGTATGGTGATAGAACTGACCCTAGGTTTCTTCTATCAAAATTTTAAAATATCAAGAAGAATCCTAATGAGTCAATACATTATTTCAATAGAAGGTTTAACAAGACCTTGAGAAGATTGCCTATTAATTTAATGCCATGTGATGAATTGTGTTTGATAAAATATTTAGATGCATTTGATAAAAAAGATGCTTACTACTTGAGGGACAAAAACCCTAATAATTTGAGGCAAGCCCTTCATCATGGCTCTACAAATTGAAAACAACATCAAAGTAATTGGAAAGTCTCCAAAAAGGGAGGGTGCAAAACTAATTAACCCAGAAAAGCCTCAGAAAAGTAAGGCTTCTGATTTGGAGGAAGTTGTGAAAAATTTGGCTGGGGCTCTCAAAGAAATATCATATAAGTTAGCTTGGGCAGAAAACGGAATTGGGCAGAGTTTACAAGGTCAATACAAGAAACAAGGCCAAGACAAGTTTACAAATAACCAAAGATCTAATGATAGAGGCAAGGGACCTATTGTATTTGGAAATAGACAGTCCCAAGCCAGGGAAAACAGAATGGTACCTGATCCTTTGGCTGCCAGAGTTGATGTTGTGGAGGAGACAGATGTCATTGAGTGGTGTGACAGATGTTTCATGCCCCATGTTCCATGTGATTAAGATCAGCAAGAAGAAGAAGTTTTTGATGATAATGATGATGATTTCTGCATGATGGGTTGCTCCACGAGCTCACAACAAGAGGAAACTTCAACTAAGGTAATAAGTGCTAGAACTATTTTTTATTTTTGGGACTACATCCACTGGGTACCCATTCTTCCTCCCTCTCATACTTTAGAATTTGATACTTTACAATATTTTGAACTGCCCAATAATGAATTTGAATATATAAGACCTTTAATGATAAAGAAGTATGATGGAGGAATCCCATATGAGGAGGAAACTAAGTTGTTGATGAATGGTGTTGTGGCTCAAGAAAAGGAATACATCACAATAAATAGGGTTGTCAAAGGTTTAGGGCCTCAGGACAAGCCAAAAACTCCATTGCTTTCAAATATCCCTAAAGAGGCTCCTAAGAAAGATGCATATGCCAAAGGCCTTACTGTCCCAAACAAAACTCATACCCCTCCTCATGCCAAAGCTATCAAATGTCATGTTCCATCTAATGAGTGTGTCAGCCTTCCTTTCAATGATTCCTTGCCAAATTATGCCCCTTATGATATTTCCCAAGTCTTGAGTCAGATTAAGATCTTAGTTCCAATTGTTGAGTTTCTTAGCATTCTTGAGCACAAGAAAATCACTTCTGAATATTTGGGGATAAAAGAGGAAAAGACTTCCTTGGGTAGAAATATAAACATTGTGGAAACTCCCCCAGTCATTGAAGAGTAAGAAACACCACTAGTGTTGGAGGAACTAGGTGAACCACCTGAGGTTTATTTGGGGACATATTTGGTGGACTCTCAGCTAAATTTAGATCCATTCTTCACCACTCTAATCATTAAGGATGAATTATTTCACAATTGCATGTTTGACTCAGGAGCATCATGCAATGTCATGCCTTTGGAAGTCATGAATGAGCTGAATATTAAAGTAACAATAGCATATGGGAAGTGTACTACTATGGAATCCATAGAGGTGCCAGTGGTGGGATGTGTGAAAGGTCTGGCGGTACAGCTTACAGCTTACATAGGTAAAAACCTGAAGCTTGATGTTGTAATTGTTGACTGCCTAGCCAAGTGGGGTATGTTTTGATCTAGAAAATGGGTTTCAAGTGCTTGTAGGAGTGTTCAAATGGACATTTCCTATGCTACCATTCAAATTGAGGGCATCTTTGTCAGGTTGTATGGAGAAAAGAAGATGTTGCACCTTATTGAAGATCCCAAGAATGCATCCTATGAATTATTGGACACAATTGTTGATGCTGATAACTTCATAGGATATGTTGATGGAAAAGATCACAAGATTGAAGAGTGCAATTGTCTTGAATAGACAGGCTCTCCTTGGACTCTATTGTTTGATGGAGCTTGCTCCAAGTTTGAAAATGGTGCTGGTGTTGTTATGATCTCTCCAGGCTAGGATGAGTTTTTATTTTCTTTCAAACTCAACTTTGAGTGCACTAATAACATTGCTGAGTATGAGGCACTATTATTAGGAATGAGGATTGCTTGGATATATGGTGTTAAAGACATCACTGTCAAAGGAGATTCAAAATTAATTGTCAAGCAAGTCAGAAAACTGTATGCCACAAAAAATTAGTAAATGAAACAATACAAGCATGCATTTTGGGATTTCATTGAGATGTTTGATTCATTCAACATTGTGCATCATGATAGGAAGTTCATTGATGTGGAAGACATGTTTGCTATGTTGGGATCTTGGTTTGATAATTGTGTAGTGTCCCCATATTGTGAATATGATGTTGAAGTATTGACAAGGCCATCTGTCCCTGACAACATTAAGAATTGGCAAGTTTTTGATAATGATGCTCAGGTCAGAAGATTTCTACAGAACAAAGGGGAGTTTGCTGACCAATGTATTGATTGGGAGCCAATGGTGTATGTAGCAGAGGGAAAATAAACCTTGTTTTGGAAAAGGCATCATCCAACTAAAGACTAATACCATTCGTAGAGGGCTAGTTGCTCTTGAATCCAACTTTGATAATGTTGATCGCATTATTAACAGATGCATAATAGCCTCAAGGGATATTAAGGAGCATGACCTTGGCACAAAGGAGAAACCAAGGAAGATTTGGTTAGGAAGTAATCTCAACAAGGAGAAAAAACAGTTCTATGTCTAATTGCTAAAAAAACAAGATTGCATGACTTAGACTTATTCTAAACTAAAGGCATACAGAGAGGATCTATTTTCAACATGAGATTCCCTTGGAATCTAATGCAAAACCATTCAGGAAGAAACAAATACCAATCAATCCACTCCTATCTCTCAAAATGCAAGAATAACTGAAGAAACTGAGAGATGGAGGGATTATTATTTAGCCCATAAGGTATTCTTCCTGGGTTACAAATCTAGTACCAGTCAGAAAGAAGAATGGTGCAATCAAGTTGTGTTTGGACTTCTAAAATTTGAATAGAGCATCAATGAAGGATAATTATCCTTTACCAAACATGGAAAACATGTTGCACCTAGTGACTATTTCTGATTTAATTTCTACCCTAGATGGTTTCTCTGGTTATAACAAAGTTTGGTGAAGGAATCAGAAAGAATTAAAATAGCCTTTAGCACTCCTTAGGGGAATTATGTGTATGTTAGGATGCCCTTTGTTTTGATGAATGCTGGAGCAACCTTTCAAAGAGTAATGGATGTTTCTTTTTCTGCTTACATCAAAGATTTTATTGTTTTTACCAGGATGATGTGACTATGTTCTCCAGAAATTAAGGTTCATCACTTGCTGCACTTGGAAAAGATGCAGATAAGATGTAGAGAATATGGTATTTCAATCAATCCAAAGAAGTGCCACTTTGGAGTGCAGAAGGCAAAGTTACTTGGTCACAGTGTGTCACAAGAGGGAGTAATGATTGATCCAGAAAGGGTAAAGGCCATCAGGAGGGTCCCCATTTCCAAGAACCAAGAAGGGGATTCAATCCTTCTTTGGGTAGATAAAGTTTATCAAGAGATTCAAATCAAACTTTGTTGAATTGACCATTCTAATCACAGGAATGTTGAATAAGGACCAAGTTATCAAATGGGAAGAATATTCCATTTTATCTTTCAATGGGATCAAAGAAGCATTAAAGCATGCCTCTTTTTTGGCAGCTCCAAATTACAGGAATCCTTTTCAAATGTTTTCTTTTGCTTCAGAAAACACTATTGCATTTGTCCTGTTGTAGAAGGATGATGAAGGGGCTGAGAGGAAAGTTGTCTATTTCAATAAGGCATTATAGGGGGCTGAGCTAAAATACACTATTATGCAGAGACAAACATTTTCCTTGGTGAAAGCTACAAAGGTTTTTAGGCCTTACATTCTGAGTTCCAAAATTGTTTACATCTTATCAGAGATGGAGGTCTCAAGTAGAAGATGCAGATGGGTGAACAAGCTGCAAGAATATGACATGGACATCCAAACAACAAATTTGGTGAGAGGTTTAGGCTTGGCTAAGCTTATGGCTGAGATAAACTTGCAAAATATTGAGGTGAATGAGGTAGAAGAAATAAGGGTAGATGTCTTTGAAAAATTGATGAGTTCTGAGTGGTACAAGGATGTGATTTTTTATCTCAGACATTTATACTACCCTGAGTATTTGAGTAAGAACCAGAAAAGGGCCCTTAATTTGGCTTCCCAGAAATATGTCATTACTGACTATGGGTTAGCTTGGAAGAACCCTGAGGGAGTCCTCTTAAGGTGCATTACTGAAGATGAAGCCCCTAAGATAATTGTTGATCTCCATGGAGGAGTTTGTGGGGGGCATTTTGCTTGGAAAAGTCACAGCACACAAGATCCTGAGGGCTGGTTATTGGTGGCCAACTCTCTTCAAGGATGTAAATATTTTGGTTAGAATATGTGAGAGTTGCCAGCGCTTCTCTGGAAGACTGAAAGCTTCAGGTTCCCTTCCTTTGCAACCTATATCAATTGAAGCCCCGTTCAAGCAATGGGGAATGGATTTCATTGGTGAGATTTCAGATCCTTCAAGTGCTGCCCATAAGTGGATTCTTGTAGCCACTATTACTTCACCAAGTGGGTGGAGGCAATCCCCACCAAAAGAGCAACACACCAAATTGTCATGGACTTCATGTTGAACCATATCATCTGCAGGTTTGGGGTGCCAGTCAAAATTGTTGCTGACAATTCCATGAGCTTCAAAGCTAAACCCTTGGTGGAAATGTGTAGAGAATATGGGATCAATTTGACATATGCCTCTAATTATAATCCCCAAGGAAATGGACAAGCTGAGTCCAGTAATAAAAATTTGTTAAAGATTATCAAAAGAACCTTGGAGCTGAACAAGAGAAAATGGGGTGAGCAGTTGAAATTTGTTGTCTGGGCTGACTGGATTACTATTAAAAGAGCCCTTGGGAAGAGTCCATTTGAGTTTGGTGTATGGAACTCAGGCCCTGATGCCCCTGCATATGCAATTATCCTCATATCAGTTCATGCAACAACTAGAGGATCAAGATAAGTCCATATGATGCCCGCATTAACCAGATTGTTGAACTTGATGAAGAAAGGAGGGTATCCCACCAAAGGCATGTAAAGTTCAAAGAAAAGTTGAAGAAGTTGTTCAACAAGAAGGTCACTCCCAGAGATTTCAATGTTGGAGATCTTGTGCTGCTATGGGATAGCAGGCATGAAGATAAGGGAAAGCATGGAAAATTTGACGCATTATGGATGGGCCCTTACTCCATTGATATTAGAATTGGTGAACATACCTTCTTCTTGAAGGACTTGGATGGGGAACTACTCGAACTGCCTATTAATGGTAGGCATTTGAAGCATTTCTTGGATTGATTCCCAGAATCAAGGTGAGCATCATCTGTACAGTGTATAGTTTGGTTGGTTTGTTTCATGTCTTTTGTGTTTTTGCTCGTTCTGGTCCTTGGTGACCTGTTTTTGCTAGTTTCTCTATTCGTTTTTGGGGAGATGGCTCTGTTTCTCTGCTTTGTAAGCTAACTCCTTTTACCCAATGGATATTTTTGGCACTTGGTCTACCTTTGTTCTTGTGGCACTCACAGGGAGTGCCCATTCCCAAGTCGGAGCTGATGTTGGTGCTCAAAATAGTCTCACCCCATTTTGCCATTAAAAATCTATCAATCTACGGTCTCTGTCACATTTTATCTTCCCGTATTGTGCCTAAAATGTTTCCACCTTCCTTTTGTTACCGTAATCAATCCTTTCCTGGACCAAGGATCATGTATAGATCCGAAATTGTTTCCTCGATTTCTATTTCATCTGAAAAGGTTTGTATTTGGGTGTAAAACTCGGGTTGTCCCGTGTTTTCCATTTTCCACAGTCAAGATTTGTTGTCCTTGTCATTTTTATCCCTAAATACTCGAAGAAAAATGAATGGATGTAGCTCAGAGGAATGTATTTGAGCCTTGTAACATTTCTAAATTCTCTTGTCCTTGGAGAAAATTTCATCTCCGGGCTCAAATGGTCATTTTTCTACATTTTACGGTTTGACGGGCATTTCTCCCAGTCAAATTTACATCCTTGCATCAACAAGAAATGTGGCCTCTTTTGGTTGGACGGCTCGGCGGGGTACTTCAAAATTTTATGAATCGCCTCAACTTGAAAACTTGTCTACATGGAAGAACGGCGCTCATTTGAAGATTTTCCTTTTGGTTGGCCTTGGAGTTACACCAGGAGGACACGTGGAGGTTTCTACTGCTTTTCCCGATACTTAGAGAAAACTTTTATGTAGCCAGTACTATTTGGCGGGATAGGGACACGTGGTGAGCCCACGCTCATTCAGGGTCTCCACTTTGGGCACCATTTTGAGAATTGTGCCATGAAGACACGTGGAGGTTTCCACCGGGTCTTCCCATACTTAGTATTTTTTCAAAAGATTTTGAGAGGCCTAGGACATGTGGAGGGACCACGCATGTTTGAGGACCGGCCCTTGAGTTTTGTTTTAAAGAAGTGCCAAGAGGACACTTGGAGGCCTCCGCTCACTTTGCATTTTGCTTGGAATTTTCAACGGCCAAAGGAGATTTCCTCGAACCCTGACACATGGTGCCTTCCACTGAGCTTTAAGCCTTCAAAAAAATTTTCCGGGCCAGGACACATGGTGAGCCCACGCTCATTCAAGGTCTCAACTTTTGGGGACCATCTCAAGATGCGCCATTGTGAACGTGTGGTAGTTTGAAAATTCAAAAGGTGGGGAGGCAGACCATTCAGGGGAAACTTGGATATTTTACCTCTTAAGGGTTAAAATATCAAAATGTCCTACTAGCCCGACAAAAGGGAGGTCAAGGTTGGCTTTGAAAAGTCAAAGAAGTGGGGAAGTGGACCATCAGAGGTAACTTGGATTTTTTGCCTCTTGTCATCAAAAGGATTAAAACATCAAAATGGCCCGCAAGCCCGACAAAGGATAGTAAAAATTTTGTTCCAGTCAATGGCGGAGGTGCGGGCTTTCAGGGGAAATTTGGAAAAATTTTCCTTTTGTGAAAAAAGGAGCTAAAGTATAAAAAGAGAGCACGTTTCCACTGGGACCCACATTGGGACACCTGTTAGACCCATTTTTCAAAGGCGAAAGGGCGGAGCTATGGGGGAAACTTGGAAAATTTTCCCTTTTCCAAAAGGAAGGTGAAATAGCAGAATTTGGCCACGGTTCCTCTGGGACCCACCTTAGGACATGTGTCAGGCTCATTTCTCAAAGGCGGAGGTGCCGAGAAAAATGTGAAAATTTTACATTTTTCCAAAAGTTGTAAAGGGAAAAAAGGAACCCGCAGGCCCATTTTAAAGTGGATCTCCCACGTGGACGGTCCAAATTCAAAATAGAAATCAACGACAGATTATGCATTTGTATCTAATTTTTCCTCCATTTTTCACTCCAGAGCTCCTGGGGATGCGTATTCTTATGGTTTTTTATCATTTCTTGGAGTCTCCTACACGCCAAATGAAGAGGAAAATTAATCTGGTAGCCTGGTTTGGTGGGGAAGGTCTGTAAACATATCTCACCATTAAATATGCAATCTGACTATCGGATTCGACCCGATTTTTCTTTCCTTGGCACGCGAAATACCTGTTGATATCTTGGTTTGGTGAGGAAAATCAGGGGATGTCTTTTACCATTAAGATGAGATCTAACCTTTGGGCTCGATCTGATCTTCCATTTTTCCTTCTCAGGCACACAAGGAACCAGATTGGACAGATTAGGGGCGGAAGTGGTTGAAAAGTAAAAGGAAGAGTGATCTACCAGAGGAAGGAGTTGAATGCGGGAGGTGTTTGAAAAGATCTACCCCTGAGCACCTGACAAATTTTTACAGATTTGATTCTGGGAATCACAATCGGAATCATGGCGAGGACTGGTGCACTCAATGTTTGGGTTTTTTGGGGGGAAAACTCTGTTGTAAAATGATATAAATGGCATGATTTTTTCTGTGAAAAGGGTTGGAAGGTGGAGTGTTAGAGGTCAGAACTGATTTTCTAAGAGAAAAGCTTGATAGAACCCATCTTTCTAAGAAACTATCTAAAGAAACCTGTTTATCTCCTTTGTGTTAAATTTGATCATGTCAAGGTGGTTGCGAGTGTACAACCATTGACAAGCTCTGAGATTGTTTGAGAAACTTTCCCCTGCTGATAAATTTAATCAAACTTGAGTTAATCTGTGTTATTTTTGGGCAAAATTTGTGTTTGCTTCGTTTCTGAATGTCTGCAAGTAGTTTTTCTTGTTCCCATTGCATTCTTACATTGAAATCTATGTGAATCACACAATATCTTATCCTTGTGATAGTTTGGTGGCATTTGCAATTTCATTTATCAGAAGAGCTTTCATTTGATAGTGAAATAAACAAATTTAAAATCACTATGACTCCTAGCATGACTATAAGATTGTTTGTTAGCCTTTGAGGGTATCTTAGGTGTGATGAAACAGAGATTGATAATGTTCAGTTAAGTTTTTCCAATTTGAGCCTTCATTTTGGATCCTTGAAGTTTGTGTGAAAAGTGCTGATCTGGGCCTCCATTGAAGCACATATTCTTGGTTAAAGGGACATCCTAGCTACTCTAAAGCATTCTGTTGTTCGAGCTCTCCATTTTTGTAAAAATTCTCAAATATTTGGTATAATCAACTTTATCCTAGGCTTCACCTCCCACCAAAATCATTCAAAAAATAATTAATCTTACCCATACTACCCCTGTTTGTCATGTGTGTATACAGATGCATAATTTCTATTACCAAAACATGCAGAAACACTTAGGTTTTCATTATCTTTAGTGGCCTGAACCTTTTTTAGAAAATATATCCATTATTTAGAGTGACAACTCGTGAGAGTTAGGTTTTGTTGTATTGATCATATTTTCTTTAAGGTATTCTTAAAAATACTTCACAAGGAAGGAATTCCCCATCTCCTCCATAAACAACAGGCTATAAAAGGGTCCTCTCACCCTCGTTGAAAGGCAGAACCATAAAGTAGTGAGGATAGATCAAATCCTCTTCACGGTGCTATCCATTTCTCCACATCTGAGTGATAGAGGGCCAATTAGATCCCATCCCCGGCTACAAAATGACTCACTATGATCTATCTATCTTCTAAGCTTCCTGCCAAACCTGTGATGTTGCTCAGACTTTGAAGGAGAATCAATTTGGGTATAAAAACACTATTCAATCCATTCTCAATGCATTCACAACCACAGTAGGAGCTCTAGATGTGGCTATGCACCATCTGAGAGATCCAATAGGGATTGGCAGGCCGCTGAGCCTTTATTGCTTAGATACCATTTTTTGACATTATACGATTTTTTGTATGTTTCGTGCTCATTGTGAGCATTTTTTACAATACCTAACACATGGTGACATTGTATACAAACTTGATCCACTATGATATATACAAACTCTAATTTTTGTTCAGCATTCCATTGTATCTGCATTGAGTCTATTTGGCTTATCTCTGATGTGTACTCTAGATATTTAGAACTTCATCTTTTCTATACTTTTCAGAATGTATGCAATGGATGTGAAAATGATAACAGAATGATTTCATTTTTTGTATTTCATAATTTTGATGTATGATGATGCAAACACAATGTGATCTTAAATTTAGTTTCTTTTGCAATATTTGGTACTTCATATTTGTCTTGACAAAACGTGAGGATATAGTGATATGATAAAGAGATATGCTTTCCCCACTCCAAACCCCACATAACTAGTAAGATGTGAGGGCTCAATGCCGAGAGTTATAAAGGGTACAAGCCATGAAATTTGTTGAATGTAAGTGATGAGAGAAGGACAGGGGTTTGACAGAACCAAATTGGGATGCTATAACCTTACCCTACTCATGCTACTTCATAGTTTAGAATGTGAATTGCTTTATAGTCTATCTAGACTTGGATCTATAGATGGCCACTTGGTTGAAAAAATATGATTGTTAGGGTTTTGAATTCTCTTGGAATTTTGAACATCTAATTTACTTTGTTTTAACTTAGGATTTCACTATAATTGATTTAATTTGTTTATGACTTTCAGATTTGTCAAAGATACCCCCTAAACCTTGCCCCATGTTACCAGTAGGAAGAACGAGCTTATCACCATGGAAAAAGCATAGGTGATCAAGGGAATTTTCTTCCTTTCCCAATCCTACGTCACTAGTAAGAGATGCAAGCTCATCACCAAATGTTAGAAGGGCAAAGAAATGTATTAAATAAAAAAATTCTGTTGATTTTCATTTGACTTAATTATTTGGGCAAAGTGTTTAGAATAATCTTATTTCCCATGAGATGTATGTGGGATAGATGTGACACCATGAAGCTTTTAGAACAGACCATGAACAAAAGAAACCTATCCTAAGAAGAGACAAAAAGTAGAACCAAGTATGCAGGCCTTGGTATGGTTACTGTCAAAAAAAATTCTTACCTTGTTTAGATTGATGAGTGATACAGAAATAGTTGATGATACAATGAAGATTCGAAGAGACATGATTTGAATGTTTTTCTAGTATTTTTAGAAGTTTTTAGGAATTGCTATAAGAATAAGCTCCTTGATCACACTCTTTAAAAATTTAATGGACAAATGAAAATGCAATGCAGATGAAATAATGTGCATATGAGAATGTTGATGGATCGTGTGTAGTATGTCTTTAGGTGAAGGGAGTTCACAAATTCACTAAAATCCTCACCTTCTAAAGTACACAAGTGGAATGCACCATTTTTATAGTATTCCACCACTTGATATGAACCTAACCACCTAGGTCTTAAATTTATTCCCTCACCAGTATTATTGTTTATTTAGATATCATTTCTTAATACCAAATCTCCTTTGTAGATCTCATGTTCGTACACCTTTTTATTGTATTCCCGAGCCATGTGGTCAGCGTATACACTGTTTCATTGGTTAGCATTCAGTATAGCTTTTTCGAGGATTTCTAATTGATAGAGACAAGATTCTTGATAACCCTCCTCTCCCAGGATCCCATGTAGCGAAATGTGGAGGTTGGGTATTTCGACTTTGAGTGGCAAAACTACCTCAGCACCCAATACTAAGGAAAAGGGGGTTACCCCATTGGTGTTCTAATCAACGTTCAGTAGGCCAATAAGGCTAGAAAAATATTTAAATTCCAATCATGTTTACTCTCATTAACAATTTTTACAAGAATGGACTTTAAAGTATAATTGGTAGCCTAAGCTTGTCCATTAGCCTGAGGGTAGTAGAGAGAAGACGTGTGATGACTTATTTTGAACTTTGTACACAACTCACGCACCTCGTCATTTTTGAGAGATGTGTGATTATCAGAAATAATTACCTATGGCACCCCATACCTACAAATGATCTGGTTCAGGATGAACTTAGCAATTACAGAGCTAGGGACAGTGGTAAGGGGCATGGCCTCTACCCACTTGGTACACTATGGACATGATTATGAAATTATGGCCATCTGTTGACAAGGGAGAGAATTTATTTATCAGATTTAGGCCCCACCTGGAGAAGGGCCATGGAGTTGCGATTGGTTGTATAGCTTGTGCTGGTATGTGGATCTCATGGGAAAAATATTGACACTTGTGGCAGGGTCAAAGCATACAAGTGTGTCCCACTTTGTGGCCAGAAATATTTTAAAATCTGATTAGTAAATAAATAATTAAAAATACTATAAAAATTTAAAAAATTAGGTAAATTATGGATGCCCTGCACCTCGGTATTTATAGCCTCTTAAAAATGCATGTTTGGTCATTTTATATGTGTTTGGTCATGTTTTGGTTGTCAGACATAGCTTGCTGAAAGTACAAAAAATACAAAAAAGTGGGACACAGTTATATGCTTTGACCCGACATCTACACACAAACTCTACCATGTCATGCTCTAGTTTGGGCAAGAAATAGCCCATCCGATGTATCTTCCAAGATGTGGTATGGGTGCCAAAGTGGTCACCACATACCCCACTGTGTGATTCATAAAGAATCTTTTCAGACTCTTCAGCATCAACACATCTCAATAGCATTCTGTCACATGCTCTACGATAAATAACCTATTCCAGGATGATGTACTTAGTGGAAATTACACGTAGTTCCCCCTTCTTTGTTGTGATGTTTCCGCTTCTTGGTATGCATGTTCCATGATGAAATTAATAATATCAATGTATGAAGGGCATAAAAAGATAGGGCGCCTACTTTCAACAAAACATACGCACTCATTGAGAAAGTACAAATCTACCAAATCACCCACGTCTAATGGATTATCAGCCAACCAATTTGTAATGGTTTGACCCTTAATGGATTTTTTATTTACAAACGTTAACTCAAACTCGCCCATTAATGTAATGAAACACCCAACCATTTTAGACAAGGATCTCTACATGAGGAAGGTTCGTAAGTGGTATGACTTGACGATGACCCTTGTTTCTTGATTGAGCATATAATGTCTTAAGTGCTTGGCTACAAAATATATGGCAAGGCATTCTTTTTCTGCCTCCATGTACCTTGTCTCATAATCGAGTGATGTCCAACTGATAAAGTAAATAGCCTATTCTTAGTTTTCATCATCCTCTTGAGCCAACATATAGGCTAGCAAAACATATGTAGCATGTGAATATAAGATCAAAGGGCGATCAGACCTTAGTGGCATTAGTGTGGGAGGAGATAACAAGAATCGTTTAACTACCTTGAAGGCTTCATCTCATTCCTCCATCCAATCAATGCTATAATCTTTCTTCAACAAATTTTTGATTGGATGAATGGTGAAGGTCAAGTTAGGGATGAACCTTTGGATTGCACCGATTTTTGCAAGAAAAGATCTAATACCATACGTTTCTAATGGCTGAACCATTTCTAGCACAACCTGTATTTTTTTCGGGTCAACATCAATTCCCCGTGAATATATAATGTAACCCAGGAGCTTACCACTTGTTACACTAAATACACATTTTTCTAGATTCAATGTGACACCATACTTAATCAAGCATGAGAGAATGATATGAAGCACCTCTAGGTGATTGTAGTGCTTCCTGGCCTTGGCCAGCAGGTCATCTACAAAGGATTCCACAATTTTATGAATAAGATCATCGAATATGTAGGTCATTGCTTGTTGATATGTAGCACCAACATTCTTAAGACCGAATGGCATGACAACATAACAAAAGGTTCCCCAAGGAGTTATAAATGTAGTTTTGGCTTGATCCTCAGTAGAGATTTTTATTTGATTATATCATGAAAAACCCATCCATAAGAGACAACAACTCAAATATGGATGTTGCATCAACAATAACATCAATGGATGGTTGCGGAAAACCATCCTTGGGAAAATCCTTGTTAATGTCCCAAAATTATATGCAAATACGGATCTTTCCATTCTATTTAGGATGGGGACAATGTTAGATACCCACTGTGAATAATCAATCGACTTGATAAATCCTACCTAGAGAAGCTTCATCACCTCTTCTTTTACCATAAGGGCTACCTTTGGCTTCATAGGTCTTGATTTCTGCTTAATTGGTTTGGCATCTGGCTTAGTGATGAGATTGTGAACTAATATGTGTGGTGCAATTCCCTTCATTTCCTTGTAACTAAATGTGAAGGATTTTTGATGTTCCTCGAGGATTCGGGTATGAATTTCTACTTCCTTTGGAGTTAAAGAGGACCCTAGTTTTAATATTTTTAGTTCCTCCTCAGTTTCGATGTTTATATCAATTATTTCCTCAATTAAGGAGGTGTTACCCGCCTCAAACTCAATCAGGGCTAGTGGAAACTCCAAGTCTCCTTCTTCATCTACCTCATAAATTTCAAGATCTCTTCCCAGAGAGGACTCAGTCATTGGATTTCCAAAATAAGAAGAATAATGTGGAATTAGGGAAAGTTCTACCTCGTGACAAGTAAGATGAAGCTCCACCAAAGCATTTAAATAAGCTAAAGTTGACTTATCCCATTAATAGGGTCTGAAGAGTCAAGCTGGTCCTTAGCTTCCACATAGGTCAACATTGAGGCTGCTATAATTTTGCGAATGAAAGATTCAACATGAAGTGAAACATGAAGTTGGTATCCTCTAAATCATTACTTGGGGTAAAGCATGAGGCGTAAGTCACTATAGATTCTTCCATAAGGTTTTTTTCACGTGGAACTACCTCGATTGATATAAAATCAAAACCCTTAGTTAGGCCCAACACGGAAGTTTTATAGAGTTACAAGTGTTCATCCCTAGTCTCGTATACCTTGGATACCTGATTTGCGACTAAATTTGAATCGCCCAACACCCTAATATTTTGGATTCCCATCCTCTTATCTACAATGAGACCTAATAGGAGAGCCTCATACTCAGCCCCATTATTTGTGCATTTGAAATTCAATTTGAAAGCAAAAGGTAAAACCCTTCCTTTGGGTGAAGTAAGGATTATGCCTACCCAGGCACCGAAGCGACACTTGGCCCCATCAAAATGGAGGGTCCAATAATTACTCAGAAAGACAGATGTTGAGTCATCCTTTGTAAGTTCTCCTTTTATCTTGGTCACATCCACCATGAAAACCTCATCTATTGGAAGGTAACCAAGTCCCAAAGCCTATCCCATACCCATGGAATCAAAGGGGAGAAGGATAGGAAAATCCTTTTCTAATAGTTCAAAAATATTGGTTGTAGTTCCTAACGATACCATCTCTACAAAAAAAATTTCATCCTTGACCATTGGAATACCCTCGATCAAACATGTAACTTCTAACTCTATTGTGGGAACCAACTTTTCTTCTGGAACCATGTTTTCCAGTTTGTTTAACTGGTTCATAGGAAGTTCAAATTCAGAATGAACCCCTGGCCTTTTCTTCAAGTTGGCCAAATGTATATCAAAGGGCTTTGGATCAACTATAGTGACACAAAATTTCCCTAAATGCAAGAATTTGACCTCTTGGAATAGGGTGGAGGGGATTTCTTTCTGTGGTGGATCCACAGATGGCCAAGGATCATACTATAGTTGGTTTCCCAATCTATAATATAAAACTCAGTGAGTACCATCTTTGGCCCAAGAGTAAACTGTAACACTATGGTTCCGATTGAGGTTTCTTTGAGGCTATCATAGCCCCTTAGCGTGTTTCATGTTGAGGAGAAGTTATTCTCCCCATATCCTAACTTCTGAATAAAAGAGAAGGGGACTATATTAACCGCTTCCCCATCATTGATCATTGCACATTTCACATAATTGTTGTATATACAAACCTATAAAAGAAGGCCATATCGCCTCTACGAGCTATTTCAGCATCCATGGGCATGTTTCTTATGTCAAATAAAAACCCAATATCCCTTTCGGGTTTCCCTGGAAGGAAAACGTCAATGTCTATATGGTTAATCTATGCCTCTGGTGGAGAGGTAACGTTAATCAGATGGCCAAGACCAATCTCTTCTAAGAGAGTAGCTCGATGAGTAGGGGAATTCTTCAATAGAACCAAAAAGGAAATATGTGAAAAGGTCTTGGTTAGATCACTGATCAAATCATAGCCCCTACTGGCTTGCTCAGTGTGTTATGAACACTATTCAAGACAATAGGATAAATTAGGATCAACTGTGATGAATTGTCTCTGGCTCTTGTTGCAGCATTAATTTGGAGTTCAATGTCTAACTCAACCAAACCTATGATCTTTATTTTCTAGTGACAATCCAAAGGAGGTGCCACTTTTGGGTTTGATGAAGTTGAGGCTTCATGATCATGAGACCCTAATAAAATGCCTTTATTCAAAATGTTAAGATCCAGTCCATCATCCTTTGGATGTGTGGGGAGAGGATCGTTAAATATTCCCAATGGTGTGTTCTATGGAGACACCAGTCCCATAAGCATTTTGACTAAGTGTAGTTGGGTTGGCAAGAAACATGTTGAAAACTATTTTTCTTTGGTCTTCTGGAAAACGTTGCAAAAAATTATTACAGTCACGACATGTTCTTGTGTCATGCCCACGGATCCCATGGAAACCACAATACAAGTCAGGATCATAATCCTGAGGCCTTTGGTTTGTTCCTTGTTGTGGTCTGAAACCTTGATTATTGTTTGGTTACTGAATGTTATAATTAACACTTTGCATCCCTTGCCCCTGGTTATGGAATTGGTTGGGGTATTGACTAGGGATTGGGTTTGGCATTTGTATTTGTGGCTAAGGTTTTTGCTGTTGTTGGGGACGATTAAAATCCACAGCATTTACTGAGGGTGAGAAATTGTTGTTCATTTGGTTGCTGCCATTGTTATTGACATTGTTGTTATTCGTTGCACATGTACTAGTGGGATTAACAATATTAGGCTTTTTAGGTTGGTTAGTTACAATGTCAGTCATGACTTCATGATTCTTATTAAGGATATTTGGTCTTTGATTATTATTTCTATTGTTGAAGTAGCCGGGATTGTTTTGAGAAGGGGTAAATAACTTACCATTTTCTCCATAGGTCTTATGACCATTGTCGATGACGTCCTGGTTGATCCAAAGAGCACCCTCTAGCACCTCTTCATAGCTCCTTAGCGGGAAATTTTGGACCTCTTCCTTTGTCTCTCTGTTGAGGGATTGAAGGAACAAATCACAAAGTTCTGTTTGGTCCATGTTTGGAGCAATTAAGGAAGAGTAGAGAACATGTCGCCACCTCTGAATGAAGTGAGCTATAGACTCATTATGTTATTGTTTAATATGAAGAAATTCTCTGATTGCTATTTGCAAAATATTTTTCATATCAAAAGCTTTGATAAAATCTGACATGAGTTTTTTGAAAGAGTTTATTGAATCCTCTGGTATCCTATAATACTAGTTGGGAGCAATACCTTCAAGGTCTTTAGGGAAAATCTTTGCAACGACTACATCCCATGGGAACAACTCTCGAATGGCCATTGCATAAGCCTTGCTGTGGGCATTTGGATCACCATACCCTTTGAACTTTGGGAGATCAGGAAATGATCTCAGGAGCATGACTACCCGAATGGATAAATCTAGGGGTTCTTTGAGATATTTAGAATAAGTCCCCATTGCATATGTTTCCACCATTGAAGACCCTTGTTGGGGGAGGTGGGGGGTTGCATTAGCTACTGAAATGGAACAACATAGACATTTGATGGGGGCGTATGACATCCCCTATGGTATTCCATATGGACCTGGGTAGGTGTACATATCCCCTTGTGGATATTTAGAGTACATGTGCATATAAGGGGGGTTGACTTCCTTGATATGGACTAACAGGTGTAAAACCAGGGAAACATCGCATTGCCTGTTATTGAAGCATTTCAGAATGCACTTCCAGCCATCCCTTGTGTAGGATAAGTTTGTGAAGGATGAGGACCCACCCCTAGTGTGTCTAACCCTGTGAGAAGATCACTTGGATTTGAATGAGCTGGTTAACCTTATTGCACATGATATTGAGTTAGTTTCTCATTGTAAGGGATGTATCCTTTATTGTCAACTAGATACCCTATGTTCTGCCCTACTGCATGTGTTGGTTGTGAAGTTTGGGAATTTTATAGTTCTCTAATTCTCCCCACTAAAGTAGAAACAAGATAGTTGGGAGAGGATTGGAGTCCCTTTTTGGGGGTACCTATGGCGTAGGGTTTGATTGAGCAGGCTCATGAAACCCTGTCATGAATTGTTTAGTGTTAAAATTATTTCCTTCCTCAGAAGTAAGAATCTTGGGATAGGTATTCAAAATATCAGAGGTTGAATCCTTCGTTATATAAAAAGACTCATCTATATGATGAAGAGTATTATCTATTCTTGCAAATAGATCATCCTCTATTGATTGCATGGAAATGTGAGGTCTTGAAAATATTCTATGGTAATACCCTGTTCCATTTGTGATAACAATGTGGTTTGCATCAGGTTAACCATGTTGGATGTCTAATGGTTGATCATTCTCCTCCATACCTACATAGCTAACGGGAGTTGAAGTGTAACTATGGGGTTTTTAGACGTTGCTTGTGTAATTATCACCCCATCTCAAAAGAGAATGGGACTGTTGTGGTTGCACATTGGTGTAATATATGTCAGAGCCAAATGGTCCACAAAACTCTCTTCCATACATATTTTAGAAAGTATAAAATACCTACCAAAATAGGGGAAGAAATGGAGAGGTGATGTAATCTCAATGAAATAAAATGAAAAAAGAAGGAATTAGTCATTCACATCGGGTTCACCAATTTGTATGATAGAAAATCAACATGTGACCTTCTTCACACCTGACCTCCCAAGGTCATGCTGACACATCCAGTATGGAATTGAAATGGGAGTGAAAGTTATGGTGATGACCAAGCTAATTTGGAAACCTTATGTCTTCGACGCGCAATAACAAAATTTACAAATCTAAGGAAAAGAATTCTCTCCTAACTTGAAGGGGCTTGATGGTAGGGTCTGATATGATAGCTACTCAGAGACTCCAATCGATGTCTAATTCATCTGAGATTCTATTCATTGGTTACAGAATATGTAGAAAGTAACCTGCAGGTGGCTCATATGGGTTTCTAGATAGGGTCATGGAAATTGAGACAAGAGATGTAGTGGAGCTACAGGAACTAAGGGTGATTTTATGGTCTTTTCTATAAAATCTTACCCTGATCGGCTGCTATATTCAACAATGAAAGCTATGTGAAAATATCAGGTAGAAGCGGTGAAGATATGAATACAAGTGTGCGTAAGCTAGTGTCAATATCTAACTAACTAGAAAGCCTATTGGGTTGCGGAACCTGTGGGTCATAACCAAAGACTCGTCGAGGTTGAGGCCCTTGTATGGTCATTCATGTAATCAAATCCTATTTCTATGAGCATTCCAAAAGTCATAGGCCTGAGTAGCAGCTATGTTCAATGTCTCTAACTGTCTTATTTTCTCTATGTATGTGGTAGGTGTGTGTAAGATTGTTAAGCGCAAACTTGTGTCAATGTTAATTATTAGCTTTGGCCCACTGGGTTGTGGGACCAGGGGATTACAACTGTATGTATTTTCTTGTTGTGGACCGTTGATGGTCATGCAAGATGAATTGATTTGTTTTCGGTAAATAAGATATCTATCAAAGGAAATATAAGCTATATTTTTGGTGTTTTCTCAATATATCATAACAAAGCAATGAAACAAACTAATCTATGGAAATAAATATATTTGTGCTTTTCTAAATTTTTAGACAATGCATCTAATATAATAAACAATTTAAAAAACAAATAAATGGCCAGATGTAGCTAGCTATCTGTGTATATGTGTGAATCTAAATCTAAGATCTACTCTAATTCAAATAAAATATTTCCAATCCTACCTCAGAAGTGAAGAACAAATCATGGCTCTAACAGAGCTATTATTCCCCCACAACTTTCCTGGAAATATTGAAGAGAAAAATTCATATTGTTTTGATCTACTTCCAACTATCTGATTAATTGAAATGAATTGTTTCTCTACTCTATTCTATATGCAATTGACAATTTAACAAAATAAAGTAAACAAATACAGAACTCCAACCTGGAAGAGCAAGAGCTTTGGAAAATCCAGTAGTATGAGTATTTTTCCCCTCATTTCATTCCTTTCTTTCTCTGAGTGTTCATGTGAGTCCAAGGATTTGGGAATGCAAAGAACAACAACAAGAGGATGGCACTTGATCGATGGCAACTTGGAAGCAATCTGGATGTAATGCAGGTAGAAGAAATATAGCATAAGAGATCTAAACTTGGCTATGCAATTCCTAGCAAGATTATGGCAGCACAAAAATGTAATATACACAAAATTCTCAAGCCTTTTTCTTGAATTCAAGTACAGAATATATAGGAATGGAGGATAGAAGGTTACTTCATGCACAAGGAAATGAGAGGCAGTTCTACTCATTAAATCTATTGTAAAATAGAAGGAACAAGGAGAACCAAGAAAATGAAGCATTTTTTAGCAAATTCGGCTCACGGATGCACTCAAAAAGTAAACTTAAGTGAATCGTTGTATGCAATTTCTCGCATGAAGATTCTAGAAAAATCAATCAGGATCGCCGCCCTACGTAGGGCGGTAGTTTGAGGACCGCTTCCCAAGCAAGGTGGCGGTCCTGAAACTGAAGGAAAAAAGAAGCAAAGAAAGAAAGGGGAAGCTGGAAAAATGCAAGGAAAAAATAATTAAGGCTATCTCAGCTACAAACATATACTGCGAATGGGTTTTTGGAGCACAAAAACCTTCTTGAAATGATTTTGAATCATCACTGGGGACCTTTATAACTATTTTCCCAACAATGTAGCACATGCAATTTTTGGTGTGTAGAGTCACTACAAGATTACTACTATTATATCATCTTTTGGGGAGGTAAATGTAATAAAGATGTACACGTCAGATGACATGAAAGAAATTCGGCATCTTCCTCACTAACATAATCACATATGATTCAAAAGTAATATGTAAATAAAAAACATGCAAATGTATTGGTTTTGGCACATACCATTTTCCATTTAATTAATCCTTTTCTAAGTGTTTAAAGTGAGTCTTTAATCAATGTACTTAAAATTATACATCACTGGGACTAGATAGTTTCAATCTTTGCAAAGTTTCGATCCATTATACTCATATTTTGAACATGTATGTGTTGTAATTACTTTGTTTACATATATAGTAGTTTATTTTCAATATATTCTTGTTTGATTATATTTTTTTAATGTCTTTATTTTAAATTTTGTTCAAATTTTATGTTTTTATAATTTATAAAATTTGAGACCCTGAACTTTTTCTCTGATACCAAATGTAATGACCACAAATTTGAGACACAAATACAATAGTAAAAATACCTTAATAATATTTTTTTGACTTCCATCGATTGATACATGACAACGTAAGGGATTTCTTAGGACAACACATAACACATAACACACTTGCATAAACATTATCTCAAGTAGATAACATGAAAAATTATATGTTTCACATGAAGGATACCTTTCCCCAAATGACAACACACAACATAATAATTCAACTACAGTATAACTCCCATGTAGACATCTCCATAACATAACACTTTCCTGGTTTCCATATTTATTACAATCGTATTTTGTTATTGACCTTAATTATTTGCAAATCACTTATCATGTAGTCCTTCATTCTCCTTTAAGCTAGACTACATTATATTTATGTTTATTAACATTTTACTTGTAATGGTTCCATCTGACTTTCCTCTTTTCTCTTATCACAATAGAATGAGGTAGTCAGGTACTTGAAATGAAATTGTGTACACACATCAGGCTACTAGTGTTTGTTCTAAGTATTTGTTTTCCAAATTGCATGTTTTTTTGGTTTTGTAATTTTTCTCAGTTATAACAAGGAAGGTTTACATGAAACAAAGGAAGTTTATTAGTTTAAGATTAAATAGATTACATGTTCTTTTCATGATAGCATATAACTACCAATATTACTCTATTTTGTTTTAAATTATTAAAACTAAACGTATATTATAGGTACTTTACTAAAATCCTTAGACATCAACATCCTATGGAGTATGATTGCATGATCATCTCTGGGTATAGAGTTGTGAGACCTATCCATGTGTCCTAAATTCCTATCTCCCTGCCCCCTCTTTGGTGACTCTGCTCTAGCTGACTCCACGTAGGAGTTATCTTCCCTATCTCCTCACTAGGTCGAGGATATGTGCAAGCCTTCACAGATGGCTCCCTATCATGTCTAGCTGATCGTCCTTCTAAGGACCCTTCGTGTAAAGTGACATTGACATCCTAAAGTGTATGTAAAATCTGAGGTTGAATGGCCGCTATGGCCTTCTCTGGAGGTAGAAAATCTAGGTCTATGTGAAAAGACCCCTTGTCTGATCCATGCCTCCTTCACAAACTAAGGTGAGAGTTAGTTCATCATTCTAGGCTTTATTCCAGTCTTCTATGTTTACTAAAATATGTAATTTTCAAACAAAGTTGTTTTTGAGATTTAAAAGCGTGCTAGGTTTAATATTGTACTAGGTTTAATGTTCATGTCTCAAGTTTTGTTGGGTTCCCAAGGGTCCAAGCTTTGAACCCACAGCTCTAATACCAAGTATAACACCCATTAAAAATGCCGCATGAAACCGAAGAATAGCTTAGGGTTAACTAGAAAATTATGGAATAATTGTTTTTGAAAAGCATGCCCACAAAAAGTTTTTGAAAATGACAGTTGGCACATAAATGTCTCTAAGGCGATGATTTTAGTAAATAATTTTCGATGATAAAACAATATTTAAAATCTACAGTATACTTTAATACATTGATTTGATTAAGCATATTTAATCTCCATAAGGATTATTTAAATAAAAAATTAATTCCTAATAAAGTTTAATATTCCCCCATGGGGTGTCAAGAGTAAAAGTGGCCAGTGAAATTAAATACCAATTTTATTTTATTTCTACAATGTTGAAGCAACTAGCAAGGTCCCTTATTAAAATATTGGGTTAGGATAATGAACACTTCCCTACCCCATAAAGTAACCCCTTAAAAAGTCAACTCGTATTTTGAAATTAAACCATTTAAATTAAAAAGGTAATTTCCATTCACCCACTCTCCACCTACTTCTGTAATGATGAATCTCATCCCTTGGATAAATTCAATTAGGGTGCTTGATGTGGAAAAGGGGAAACTAACCCTAAAGCATCCTTATGAAAGCTTCTTTCTCATTTCATTTGGTTCATTTTCTTTCTTTGGTTTTGCAAGTTGTTAGAAGAGGAAAGGAAGCCATTGGAGTCCTTTTCAAGCTCTTGGAGGAGCTTACAAGTTTCATTTAATTTCTTATTTTTCTTACACCCTCTCCTAGGGTTCCAAAGGATTTAATATTTTATTTAGCCCATTTTGTTGGGTTTGTCCAAATGAGTTGTAGGTATTTTTCCGATTTTGTGATTTAGTTAAACTTGATGTGGGTTTTCACTCGAGAAGGATGATATACACACTGACTGATATATATATATATATATATATATATATGCATATACTCTTGTATATTATATCTGCATATACTCTTGTATATTATATCTATATATACATATCTATTTTAAAAAGAAATTTCTATATTGAACAAACCCGAAAATACAATATTAATGATAAAAAATTTATTTTGTGTAGATATAAATAACAATATATATATATATATATATATATATATATATATATATATATATATATATATATATATATATTGATTCGGCCGCGGATGGCTTGCCCAGGCTGCAAGGAGAAGAAAACGATGCGCTTAGGTCACTATAACATTTTTTTAAAAACATTTTTAAAACTATAGGCAAGGATTAATATAAAGTTTGTTTTTTTTTAATTTAAGTGGGGGAAGGGTCACTGGACCCACCCCCCATCCAACATAAAGTTAATATGAGCTCTCTCCCCCCACAAATTAATTTTAATAAAGTTTATTCCCACAAGGCCGCGGCTTCCCTAGCCTACACGCATTTAACTTTCGAGGTTTTTAACGTTTTTAAAACTATGTTATATTTAATTTATATAGTTTTTACTTTAAAATTTATTCTTTTTAATATATAGATTATATATTGATTTTATTGTAATTTATATTAGTAAAATCCCTCCAATATTAAAGTGTTTTATTATTAACAATATTTAAAAACATTGATAATACTATCAAAGGTGGTCAAGGGATTTTATCTAGTAATATTGATAAGTTAGTTACTTGTCATTTTTTTATCTTAACATTTTGATAAATAATGTAAGAGGTAACAGGGGTACATTATTCCTTCCGTTAGCAATTTGTAAAAGGTTGTAATAATTTTAAAATGAGAATAGCATACTATAAATAGCAATTAGTCTAGTTCGTTGACCAAATGGAAGACAATTTTTTTAATATGAGCTCTTTTTCATCAACAATATAAAATAAGTATAAATAGTCTAACTCTTCCAATACATGCTTTTCAAGTAACACAATGATATGTAACATTTCTAAATACAAATTTCCAACACACTTTTATTATCCAAACTTGTTTCACTAAAGATTCTTTCCTTTCCACACACATCACAACTATGATAATAAAAATCAATACAACTTTCAAACAAAGATAATAAACTTTCTTTTCTATTTCACAAGACTAACTTACTACATATATCTTTCTTTCTCCTTTTCAATATACAATACAACTTTCATATCCAATAATTGAATGAAACTTTTCATCTCAAGATTAATACAATGTCCTCTATGACGGATGGCTTTCACAGGCCACAGATGGCTTGCATAGGCCGTAAGGAGAAGAAAACGATGTGCTTAGTCTTAAAGGCTATACAAAAGGATTAATATAAAATTTTTTTTAAATTTAAATGGGGGGAGGGTCACCACCCCCACCCCACATCCAATATAAAGTGGGGTGAGGGAGTGGGGTTGGTGAAACTCCCCCCCACCAATTCTTTTTAATAAAACTTATTCCCACAAGGTCGTGGCTTCCCTAGCCTACATGTATTTTCCTTAGGAGGTTTTTAACATTATTTAAACTATGTTCTATTTAATTTATATAGTTTTTTACTTTAAAATTTATTCTATTTAATATATATAGTTTATAGATTAATTTTATTGTAATTTATATTAATAAAACCCATCCAATATTAAATTGTTTTATTATTAAGAATATTTAAATACATTGATAATACTATCAAAGGTGGTTGAGGGATTTTAGCTAGTAATATTGATAAGTTAGTTACTTGTACTATCATTTTGTTATCTTAACATTTTTATAAATAATGTAAGAGGTAAGAGGGAGTACATTTTTCCTTCCATTAGCAATTTGTAATAGGTTGCAATAATTTCAAAATGAGAATATCATACTAGAAATAGCAATTAGTCTAGTTCATTGACCAAATGGAAGACAACTTTTTTTAATATGAGCTCTTTTTCATCAACAATATAAAATAAGTATAAATAACCTAACTCTTCCAATACATGCTTTTGAAGTAACAAAATGATATGTAACATTTCTAAATACAAATTTCCAACAAAATTTTAATATTCAAACTTGTTTCACTAAAGAGTCTTTCCCTTTCAAATATATCACATCTATGATAGTAAAAATCAACACAACTTTCAATTAAAGATAATAAACAATCTTTTCTATTCATAAGACTAGCTTATAGCAAATATTTTTCTTTCTCCTTTTCAATATACAATACAACTTTCATATCCAATAATTGAATGAAAATTTTCTTCACAAGATTACTCCAATATCCTCCACTTAAAGTGGGAAATAATACAAGGATGTAAGCTACAAGAATAGAAGGTTACAAGTTCCTCCACCCTAAGTGTGAACAACAAAAAGGCTTTTCACAAGAATGAATATCTTAAGGATTCCAAAAAAATATCCATGCTTCACAACAACAACAAGAGAGATCCTTCATGATTATCTTGATCCAAAAAAAATGGGGGGAAAGGAAACACTCTCCACCCAACCAAAATATCCAATGAGGGGGAGAAGCCATCCTCCTCATTGACCCCCAAGCCCCAACCACATTACAATGAGAGGTGATTGTGACACATGGCAACAAAAAGCTTCCACATCAAAAACAAAGTATTTCACAACCATTCCAAATGCACATTCAACTCAAACTAAAAACAAAAGAATGTATAACAACAAAATAAACAAGGCTTAAAATGAAAGCCAAAGGAGCAAGAACCTTTGGGGAGGCCACGTTTTCCTCCCAATGGGAAATTGGTGCCCACCTTAAAAAAACTCCAATACATATCTCAAATCCCCTACATACTCTTATTCCTCCTTCAAGTACATCTTATGCCTCCCACATACTCTTATGTCTCCCTCATTCTCTTATGCCTCGCTCATACAAGAACAAGTAAGAAATGCAGGCATTCCTTGTAGAAGGTGGGAAACCCAACCCAAACTCCCTCAAAAACATGAAATAACTCTTATGCATCCCTACATTAATTATCCCCATAGTTCCCTCCTACACCACACTTAGGAAATCTACCCAAGCACCCATCAAACATTCCAAACACTCAATAAAACAAGCTCACAAACACAAAATAAGGGAATAACATAAGAAAAAGTAAAGCTCCTACCTTTCCATAGTAGAGCTTGTTCCAAGAGTAAATATTCAAGCTCCTTCAAACCTAAACAATCACCAACAAGCTCCCACAAGACCACAAGCTATCAAAAATCATCTAACTCCAAGAAATGCAAAAACACAAAAGAATGAAGTAACCCCCAAACAAGAAAAAGAACTTGAATAAATAGAAAAGGGAGAGAGGAGGATGATGTGGCTCCAAGTAGGATGCCGCCTCATTTTCTCTCCACTTCACATCACCCTAGTTAACCCCATAATCCAAGGCATAATTAATAAGTGGTTAAAGGAAAGACATTTTACTTACACACACAATTTAAGCCCACACCCCTTAAGGACTAAAAATAAATATATGTAAGAAAATACAATAAAAACTTACAATTTTTCTTCCTAAAACACATAATGGTGTTTGATTTTGACCTACTAGCATCTGCCTCTTATTTCATCAGTCATTAAGTCTAGATATATACCATCTATGTCTGTCTCTCAATTCCCGCCTCCTTATTTGACACCACTATATTCTGGCATGTCGTATTCTTCATATGTCCCACAACAAAATCCTTTCACTTTGGGGGTACCCAATCTTCACAACCTAACAATAAATTTATCAAGTTAATGATGGATAAAATGTAGACATTAGAAGCATTTGTTTCCGGCTCCCGCAATTCTCTCACCTATGATGAGATTTGTAATGAGCCTATTCATCCATCCATTCCCATTCGTCCATATCCCATACACTGAGAGATGCCTAAGTTTAACCACTTTAACAGTATGGAAGACCTGTAGCAACATTTGTGATCTTTTAAACATGGGTGTTACTTAATTTCTCTAGATGATGCTCTGCTTTTGTGAACCTTTCTTATGTCCCTAACTAGTCCAGCATTGGGATGGTATAGTGGATTACCTAGACATTCCATCTTCTCATTCAACCAAATAGCCAAAGCCTTCTTAGATAATTTTTCGATTAACATCATCAAGAAGGTTACCATGACCGATCTTTATTCCATGCATCAATATGACGATGAATCTATCGCAGATTTTGTCACTCGTTGGCGTAGTCTAATCAACCAACTCACTTTCCAATTACCAAAAACTGAACTCATAGAGTTCTTCACACGAGCATGTGCTAGACATATCTCACCTACCTTACAGGTCCAAACCTTCCAAACATTCGATGAGGCTTTCACCATGGCATGTAAGCTCGAAATTCACGCCATCAAAGAGAAGAAGATACAATTACGAAACAAGAATTCCTCGTTTAAATCACACACTAATTCCTCTTCCTTGAAACCTCAGACAAGTTATTCCAAAGCCAAGGGAACTGCTAACGTGGTGGTACTTAAGGCTGGCCCTGCCCATCCATCCAATCATGCTAAACCTTCATCCAATCTGTCACCAATCCAAGCCTTCCAATTTCAAATGAGAACAAAAGAAATACACCTCAATTGGGAGAACCATATTCATCTATTTTAGAAAAACTTATTAAAGATAATGCCATCACCCTTCCTCCTATCAAACCACATATTGGTTTTTGATCCCTCTCGACCCATAGTAGGTTGGTACAAGGAAAATGACTATTGTAAACTATCACTGGGTAAATGGTCATAGTGACAAACAATTGTATCACCTTTAAAAATATTGTTCAAGGAATGCTCGAGAGCAGCAAGTTAGTCCTGGATAACCCTAATGCACCCTGGCAATAAAAACCTTCATATATTCAAGAAACCATTCACTAACCATTCCCCATCTAATGATTAAACTGGTGATACCTCACACAACGAAAGTAATACATGTGAGGTACATGTTATCTGTACCGACTTACGACTTGATTCCCAAATATCTCCTATCCGCTCCATCAAGAAAATCCTAGCCCGAGATCCTCTACCCACACAGGAACCTACTTTATCCATTCCTCTAACCATAGAAGAAAGCCCTTCACCTCCCCGTACACCTGTGGAGGAGTCTCTTGTTAGCACCGACATCATTTCACCTTCAACTTCCCTACCCAACGAACCATTACCAATTGTACCTCCTCCACCCAGAGAGGAGTACCCATCATCTTCTCCACCTATTCAGGACCCAAAATATTTCCCCTTACCACTTGGTGACCATTCTCCAACAGCTACCCCAAGATCATACAGACCTACTTTTAGATCTCTTACCTACAGAGGTTGAAGCCAGTGAATTCCCTATTTTTCAGGCACATTTTATTGGAATACCCAGTCGTTCCACATCTACCTCATCTACCACATTGTTGTTCTCACATTTCGCTGACCACCTAGACTATGTTGACAGGTCTTTACTTTGGGGGTGTCTCTTTCTCCCGGTCTCAACCTAAATGCAATCATATTCCACTGAAAATTCTACCTTTTATCTGAAGATGTTTCAACAACCCAAACCACACATGAACATAACTCTCGATACGTCTTCTATTGCATCATCCTCATCTATACCTGCCTCTCTACCTACTAGCCGAAATGTTCCAACATCATCTCTTGTATTTTAACCCACTCGTGTTCTAGGGGTCACACCCACATCAAAAACCTTGCACATCCTCCTATCAAGATACACTTGACCACATGTTCCCATATACCTAATTATTTTTTGAACCAGTCACTCAACCTAAACGAAAAACCCAACCTTCTAATCCGCACACACTGACCTCACTAACTACACCTTTATCACCTTCACCCCTACCATCCATCTTGGGACCTCACCCCTCTACCTTAACTAAATCTACTCTCTCTAGGGGTAAACCTAAAATTCCCTTGACCCCTTCACCACAACCTGTAACTCTACCTAGGTGAACCTTACGTCCTTCATCACCATCTATAACGTCTTTTCCTCCTATACCACCATTACCTTTCTATACCTCCTTCACTACCTAAGACATTTTCTTCCACCTCACTTGTACCTCCCTCTTGACTTCGAACAACACCTACCGCTGCACCTCAGTTGTCCCCATGGGGTCACTTGTCCTCTCCCATCATCTACCTTGCCATCTGCATCATGTGCTCCCCCTACACCTCTACCTAAGAAAAAACACCAACAATAAAAAAACCATTAATTTCCAAAGAGGTGATTAACCCTACCCCCCTTTCTATTACTGCAACCTACACCAAAGAAAATACAAACCAAATCCAAGACTACATCACCTCAACTACCACCACAACTACCCAATCTTCCAACGAAACCTACTTTCACTTCGCATTGTGATCCATTGGTGGGATCATATGCCACCATCTTGGCTAACCTCTTGGAGAGCTCTACTATCACTCTCCCTCCTCTTAGACCTTATGACCCTCTTAAACCTAAACCATAAGGGGCTTGACGATACTAAAATTTTCACTTACCATCGTGTGCCAAGACATGATGTTGAGAACTATAAGGGTCTAAAGGCTTCCCTCATTCAATTATGTCCTACTTCTGACCCCAATTTTGATAACGATGACCTCCTGGATGATGAACCTATTTCACCCTCATCACCTCCTTCATATCTTCCTCCTACACCTATACCACAACCTCTATCCTCATAGCTCATATAACCACCCCCCAAAATTTGAGATTAACATGGTTCGCATTAGAGAACTTTCCATGCCTCCACCTAAATGTCATTGCACCCAACTCACCTCACAAGGTTTTTATCCTCCAGTAGGTTTTTACCCATCATGTCATCATACCACTTACCCTACACCTTCTCCATTTTCCAACTTCCCTCTAATCAACATGGTACATGTCACTACATGTGCGCAGAAGGGCAAAGAAAAGGTAACTAACCCACCAGCCAATCATATACCCAACTTACCACCTGCACCCCTACCTAATATAACTATCTGCAGTCTCACGTACCCCATTTCTAATGTCATCACACATCACACCATGCTCAAACAACTACACTAATCACCCCTCAAAATGTCCTTATAAAATCTCATCCAAACCTCAGAGTCGCATCATCAAGCTCTCATGGAGGTCCTTCAATCTATTGAGGTTTTACCTAGTGACCCCAAACATGTAGCATCAATTATCACACCTCATCATGTCGCCTCACTCACCAAATTGCCTTCTACCTTAACACCCTCCACCTGTTCATCAAATGGCTATCCTTAGTTTCTCGGATGATGAAATTGTCCCCCAACAAACCAATGACCCAGATCCTGCACTTTTCATCTCCATCCATGTTGATAATATACGTGCCTGACATGTTATGATCGATGGGGATGCTAGCATTAACATAATCTCCTCTCATGCATTTGAACAAATGTGCATACCTAAAAACTGCATGCATAAACATCTAGTCATGTTGCATTCATTCAATGACGTTATTACCTCTACACTCAGCACTATCATCCTCCACATTCATGTGGGTAACCCGTACTATTCTCGAGTTGTTCTACATGTTGCAAGGGGAGTTACAATACAATTTATTGCTCAGCAGACCCTGGATTCGTGCCATGGGTTGTGTTCATTCTAATTTACACTGATGTGTAAAGTTCAAACATGAAGGATGGTCCTATACCATTCCAGCTGACCCATCACCTGTTAAAACATGCAACATGCTTTACCGGACCAATGATGTCTGTATACCTGTTAAGGAGTCTACCTCCCTACCTACATCTTCTTCAACACACGACCCCATCCACCAGTGTAGTTGCAACCTCACCTTCACCCACATCTTCTATTCCCCACTATTGTTGTCACTTATACCATTCACACACCAGTTTCCCAACTAATTGACACCTTCGTCGAATCTAACTTCTAACACTTCCTCCACTCTAGCCACCTATATATCAACCACTGATCTCTAGGAATGTTTTTTTCAATGCTTCACTATGCGGGAGTATTGCCTGTACAATGTCAATACATTCTTTACTCCACAAGAGTATGGAAACCTTCACCAGCATCCTCACTATGATCATTGCATAGGAAAGCATCTCCTTTATGGTCCTCCCCACCTCCGTACCGATCTTACCTATGGGGGACTTGAAATTTCCACTTACACACCCAGACCACCATCACAAACCTAAACTTTTTTGGCTGACCTTCAGTCACTTACCAACCGCCGCTTTGCTCACACTTCCCTACACCGCTGTGGCTAGAAGGGTTTCAGCTTTGGCCTTTATGAGCAGGGTCATCATACTATTATTTTCATGTACCACGTGTAAACACAATGATCGTAGTGGAATTTGTTTTATTGAACTACCTGCCAAAAAGCCCCGTATTGAACTCATTGAAGACATTGACCCCTCTCCCACCCTTCTTCACCTACCCCACCTTCACCACCTTCACCAATGGAGTCGATGGATCTTGAATCTATCCCACCTACCTTTTTTTTCATAAATACCATTTCCTTGGGGCATCTGACCTATCACTGCGATGGTGAGGCTCCTTCCTCTCTTCCTTTCTTGTATACTAATATGATAGGGGACGACAACTCCTATTAATGTCATTCAATGTCAGGATGATGAATCCATACTCACTTACCTTGGTGCCGAAGACTCTTACATTCACCGCGTTGTTACCTTCTGAGACGTAAATAATGTTGAATGAATCGACTATCTAAGTCAACATCCACACTCAGGATGACCCCTAAATCCTTGAGAGTGGCCAATCTCTAGATGATGCTGAATAGGAAGCCCTCACTTCTTTTCTTAAAAATCGTAGCCATGTTTTTGCTTGGTCCTATGCTGACATGCCTGATATTGATCCCACTATCATGGTCCACAATATTGTAACCATTCCCGATGCCAAACCTGTAAAACAAAAGTTGACGAAAATGCACCCTTGCATTGCTCTTCTCATCTAACAATAACTTCAACACCTTCTCTCAATTTCCTTCATCTTACCCATCGATTACCCCCAATGGATTTCTAACATCATCCCTATCACTAAGGCGATAGGGGGACTTCGCATTTGCACCAATTTCCATGATCTCAACCTTGTTTTCCCAAAAGACTATTTTCCTCTTGCTGGTATTAACTAGTTGGTTGACCTTGCCTCTGGCCATGAGATGCTATCACTTATGGATGGTTTCTCGGGTTATAACTAAATATTTCTTGCCCCAGAGGATCAACACAAAACCACATTCATTACCTCTTGGGGGGACCTTCTGCTATCGGGTCATGCCTTTTGGCCTTAAAAATGCTAGTGCCACCTATCAGTGGGCTATGACCTACATCTTACATGATATCATGCATCGCATATTGGAAGATTATGTGGAAGATCTCTTGGCCAAATATAAATGTTGGGCTGATCATCTCACTATCCTTGAAACCATCTTTGACCGCCTCATTAAATATTGTGTCCTCCTTCACACCCTGCAAGGTAAACTGCAATCTATTCATCGATTTCATTTCACAAATCTCCGACCATTGTCAACCATTTCATCACCTTCTCAAAAAACATGTCTCTTTCAAATGGGATGACGACTGTCACAAAGATTTTGACGCCTTAAAACAATATCTTCTGCAACCACCCCGTGCTCATCCCACCTAAAGACGACCGACCATTCTACCTATACATCTCAACTACCGATCACACTCTAGGGGCCATGCTCACTCATTGTGATGAACAACATACAGAGCAGGTGATTTATTATATAAGTCATACCCTTCTTGACTACAAAACCCGATACACTCACCCTGAAAAACTTTTCTTAGCCTTAATTTTTGTTGCCACAAAACTTTTCCATTACCTAATCAACCACAAAACCTATGTTGTGACCAACACTTACCCCTTACACTTCATGTACGCTAAACCTTAAAAAAATTAACGTGCCACATGTTGGCTCATGCTTCTTGCTAACCTAGACCTAGAATTCATCCACCAAAAATCTATCAAGGGCTAGGCAATTGCTGACTAACTCATCGATGTGCCTCTTTCTGGGAATCAACCTTCAAATTTTGATTTCCCTGACAAATCCATTGCTAACCTCTCTTTGGATGATGACCCTTACCATATGACCTTATTCTTTGATGGTTCCAAATGTCAACATGGGGGTGGAGCAGGCATTATTCTCATTCCCTTTTATGGTGAACCCATGCCTTTATCATTCAAAATTGACTTTGAGCGTACTAACAATATCGCTGAATACAAAGCACTCATATTGGGTCTCATGACTGCCTATGCCTTAGATGTCTGATCCACTAATATCTTTGGTGATTATCAAATGGTAGTAAACCAAGTCAATGGTTTTTATCAGTGTCATAATGAAATACTTCAAGAGTACAAATGTTACGTCGGCATCATGTTGACTATGTTTCATCGCTATAAAATTCAAACCATTTTGCTATCCACCAATAAATTTGGGGATACCAGGGCCTGCCTTGCTTCCCAAATACCTGCTTCACCTGCCAACTCAGATATCTTTGATACCATAAAACACATACCGAGACCTTCTTATAAATCTTGTTGTGTCAACGTCATCTGAACTGCCTCCCTAAACACATAAGACCATTGGTATAAGTAGCTTGCAGACTATCTTTCCCTTTATATATTGCCTCCTGACCTCACACGTAATGGACAACACGCCTTTCTCAAAAAGGCCTCTCGTTATGTCATCATGGGAGGCCTTCTCTATAAATGTGGCTTTGATGGCATTCTCTTATGATGCCTCACCAACTCTGAAATCCCCTATACCATTAAAGAAGTTCACGATGGCATATGCGGGGGTCACTTCAGTGGCCTGACTATTGTTAAATGCATTCTTTGCCTATGCTATTACTGGCTGACCCTCAATCATGATTGTTGTGACTATGTTAAGCATTGTGTAAAATTCCAACAACATGCCAATGTCCATGACACACCTAGTCATGCCTTACAGGTCACTCGTGACCTTAGGCCCTTATCTCAATGTGGTTTGGATCTTGTTGGAGAGATCAATCCTCACTCTTCCCTAAGACATCAATGGATCATAGCTACTACCGAATACTACAAAAAATGGGTAGAAGCCATACCACTCATCTCAATGAAAGCTGAGAAAATATGTGAGTTCATCAATCATCACATTATTTGTCTCTTCGGTGTTCCACATCGCCTTATCAATGATAACGGAAAACAATTCAAAAACAAAACTCTACAGAAGATTTGCGAAACTTTTGGTATCCAGTTTAGCTTCTCCTCACCATATTACCCAAAAACCAATGGCCAAGCCGAATCCACCAACAAAAACCTAAACAAAATTCTCATGAAGGTGGTTAATGATAATGGGAAGGATTGGCATACGCACATTCCTTTCACCCTTTGGGCATACCATACTAGTAATCGCACCTCCACCGTTGCCACTCCCTTTTCTATGGTCTACGGTACCGAGGCTATTTTTCCTCTCGAAGTCTAGATCTCATCTCTTCGTATCTCTCTTCAAGATATGCTTACTGATGATGACTTTTTCCAAGACCGTTTAGCACAACTTGAGTTATTAGACGAACATCATCTTTATGCCCTCGACCATCTTCAAGTCTACCAAAAACACATTAACTATGCCTATGAAAAACATGTCCATGAATCCACTTTCAAGGTCAGTGACCTCATCCTCAAGGAAAATCAACACGTAACCAAAGCAGAAAAAAGCAAACGGGGAAAATTTGCTCCTAATTGTCTTGGACCATACATCGTGACCCATGACTATAGATCTAGTGCTTATCGTTTGTCTTCACTTGATGGTAAGCCCAAACCTGAGCCCTCAATGCCTTGCATCTTCGACCATTCTACTGTTGAATTCTAGTCCTACATCACTATTTATCTAGTTCATACTCATCCCTTGACCGCCACTTACCTTTTTATTTTCCACACCTCATCTCCAATGACTAAACAAGGATCATGTGATTACCCATCACCCTTTTTGCCTTTTCTTTAATATGTGCACCACGTCTCTGCACATGACATGATTGTCTTGGATAATTTTCATCTTCTTTTAGATGAGATCCCATGGTCGTTCACCCTTTCCTTCTCAACAAGAACCACATGCTTTGTTATAGTCTCATCCATGACTTAAAAGCCAAAAAAAAAGAAAAAAGAAGATGAGTCCCTCAGAAGGACGTCTTCCAATATAACGGATCAAATCCTTGAGTCAAAATTCCAATATAAAAAATGAATCCCTTAAAAGGACATCTTTCGCCTTCAATTGTCTCTATAAGTAGACTGCTCCCTCGAAGGATAACTATAAAAATCTCACAACTCTCTACATAGTCTTTCCAAAAAGAAGACTATTTTCTCAAAAACCAACATTCAAAAGCTTCCCGCATCGATCAACTTCACGAAGACCTCAAGGATCCATATATTCATCCCCTATAGACTTCCTGCATCGATCAATTTATCTCAAAAGTCAAAAAAGAAAAAGAAAAAAAAAATTCGTCATAGACTTGCCTATTGTGATCTTGGCTCTGTTTCCCATGACATTCTAATTCCCATTTTATGACCCAATTACCTTCACCTCCTTACACATTGTCTCCTCACCTCATACTGCCTCAAGGGACCTGCTGAACCTATGACATTTGGTGATTTTGTGACTATTCTTCACCTTTAGAGTAGTCAATCATGCAATGTCTTTTGGGTCCTACGTTCACTAGCCTACCTGTAGATATGTTTCATACATTTTGATCCTTGCCAATAAGGTGACTTTATTGCCCCATCTTATCTTTTCTCTTCTTCATTACCTTTTGATCTTCCTATATAGGACTAGACCCTCAACACCTATCTTTTGGGATTTTCTTCTCACACCCCTATCAACCTAAAAGCACCTTTACCTATCTACCTATATTCCACCTAACCCAATCGACCTTGACCTAATCATACCCATGGCCTGGAATCAACACTACTTATCGACCTAAAATCACCCATACCTATTTACTTGTATTCCACCTTGACCTAATCATACCCATGACCTCGAATCAACCCTAACTATCAACCTCACTACCCATTTTGTTATCTTCTCATATTCTTCCCTAGCTTATGGGAGAACTACATCAGTTTGAGGTTCCTTTTCACCGAGACTATGTAGGCAGCACTTCTAGGGCATGGGGCCCTGGAGGGTTAGCTCGACCAATATTTACCCTAACCATTTTCCCCACCTTTACCTGATTTCCTATTCATATCAAAAACCTCAACATCTAAACCATATACCACACAACTTTCACCACTTATATTATTTAACATTTTCATACATAACCAACATTGTCCACATTTTACACTATCTCGTGCATTTATATTGCTATTTGTTATCAAAATACTGCAATGAACATCTATGCCTAAAACCAATCTAACTAAACCATGCCTAAAACCAACCTAACTAAACCATGCCTAAAACCAACCTAGCTACACCATGCCTAAAACCAACCTAACTCAACCATGCCTAAAACCAACCTGACTCAATCCATGCCTAAACCAACCTGACTCAATCCATGCCTAAACCGACCTGACTCGATCCATGCCTAAACCAACCTGACTCGATCCATGCCTAAACCAACCTGACTCAATCCATGCCTAAACCAACTTGACTCAATCCATGCCTAAACTAACCTGACTCAACCGTGCCTATCAACCTGACTCAACCGTGCCTATAACTTGACTCAATCCATGCCCAACACAACCTGACTCAACCCATGCCTAAACTAACCTGCCTCCATCATGCCTAACTGACCTAATTTCCATTCATATCAAACCAAAAAAATATAAATTAACACATCCATATCTCATCTAACACAAGCCATAAAATAATATCTCATCAACACATTAACACATCACCAAATACCATGAATCTCATCATATAAATCAATAACCGTATATCTCAAAATACATGCCCAGATCATCTATTTTCCATCCATATCATAATAAAGTAAAACTCATACACATCACCTAAATATCATCTATCTCCTCATATATACATGTGTGTGTCAATGCAGTGTACACCCATATCACATAAATGTGTATCTCTAAAATAATTGTCATCAGCTCGCAAGCTGCTATCTAATACAAAAATGTCTTCGAATCCCAGGCCGGTATCATGTACAAAATAAATAAATACAATATCTCTTTAGCTCGTAGGATGGTATATATCCAAAATCCAACAATACAAAAATAGGTGATATACTGTCTCACATCTGCTATAACATATCTACCTCATTTGTAGTGTCGACAGTCCCCTCTAACCCAAAGTGGTGGCTCACTACTCTAAATCTATCACTAGACAGCCCGAAATCTGATGCTAACCCCCGTACATTGATAGATGTCCTCTACTCTCTCCTTTGGGCTCGCCGGCCACCTACACTCTCAACACTATACGTGGGAGAATGTTTCTGCTCACTTGAGACTGTCCATGGTGGTCTCATCATACCATCTACTAACATCTGCAGCTCGGGATCCTCCTCTTATACATGTACCTAAGGCTCTCACCTCTCTACCTGTATCTATGGCTCTGGCCTCTCAGAATGTACCTGTGACCCCTTCCTCCTAGTTGTCGCTGCCTGACCCTGCCTCTATATAGCCCACCACTGGCTATATGCCATGGCCACCCTCGCATCCTCTATGCGACGGTCCACGGGTTCCTCCTCCTCCCCTATCGACTCTACTGGATAGGGTGGAGACAAAGGTCTCTCCACCTCATCTCTCCTATACTATGGGAAGGGCAGGGGAACATCCTACACTAAACCAAATTGTCACCTCACTCGGTTGACAGGTATCATCTCATGCTCCCTGGCATGGTGTCCCTCTATCTACCTCTATAACTGTAATCTCTCCAGCTCTGCATACATCCCTTTGTAAGAGGGATAGGTCACATAGGGTCTCTAGACTATATCCACATTAGAAAGGCTCTCCAGTCTCTGTCTATAATACGCTACGTCGTATATAGCCCGAGCTCTTTGTACACCTCGCCACAACCTCATATGTCACTGAGTAAACCTGGTCTCCACTAATCCGTAACCTCAATATCCTATATATATCCTCTAGGGTAAGGTTCATCTCCTCTCTCGGCAAACGGACGGTGTTAGTCGCTGATTCCCATCTATCAATGAGGGCAACCATAAGACTCGCCTCCCAGACTACATGTTGGTAGCGCCGCATGACTATCAATCCCACCTTTGCCATATGCTACAATTCCACCTGTGTTGTGATCACCTGTACTGTCAATAACAGGGGCGGCACCTAGGTCCTCACCTGCAACTAGTCTCAAGCTTGCATCCCACAAAAGCAATATATTAGTACACCTTCCCAATTTACCTTATTTTTACCCCACATTTCGACCTAATCTCTTTTTGCACCCCCATCATGTTAACCTGATCCTCACTAAAACCTACCCGAACCTATCAACCCTACCTACCTACCCAAACCCATCCACCCGAAACTATCTACCCTACCCTCACACAAAACCACCCTTAACCCTTACCTACCTACCCTATTTTCTCACCGTAAACCCTTCCCCTCTCACCTAACGTCTTTCCCATCGTACCCTTACTCTCTCCCCTTTTTAATCCCAATTTACACTTAGGATTAACCAACCTTAGTTATCCTTGACCGACCACGGACTCACTTTAATCGGCACCAGTCATTGTTCTTATGACTGGTACCAGTCCCTACCCATTGATGTCAGCTAGCAATCGACCGATGTCAGTCACTGTCGCACTGCCCACCCTGACTTTCCAACCCTACTTTTTCCCTTCCTAGACATTCTACCCACCCAAATACCTCTTTACACCCTTAATCATTCCTACATTACCATTTTCCCCTACCCCTACCCTTCAATATTACCTTTGCCCTCTCTTTTTCCCATATTTTTTCTTTCCGCCCAGACCCCCCATTTTTAAAAATATTTTCTACATTTTACATCAAATTAACTCAAAAATCCAAACCAAAGGTTCCAATCCTACCTAATCTTGCTTCCACCATCGTGGTGGAACCTCTGACCTCCGCATCACTCCTCTCAATCCCTCTCCAGCCACTGCCATCCTCAACTAACCTCCAACTCTCTCCACCAATCACTTCGCTCGATCCGATCTCACAGCCCCACCTCTTGCCCACTCAATCTCACCTCTATGGCTTGCCAACCAATCTCTCTATCGTACTCTTTTGTCCTCTTCCTCTTTTCTCTCTTCTTTTCCTTTTCTCCTTTCCAAATGCACAAATGAATTTTTAAAACATGGGTTTTTCACTTTTTATAACCTACCTGACTCAACCATCGTCGTTTCACCCTTGAATACCACTGGTCTAATGCCCTAGCTCACTGTCATCGGTTCCTCTCCACTGTCCTTGGTTAATACTGACTGATGTCGATTACCATGTCTACTTCTTTCCCTAACATTGACCTCATTTCCCTTACCTCCCCTTTCTTTTTCCTCCCCTACACCTACCTGGACCCCTTTACCTACCCCTCTAGCCCTCCCCCTTCTTTAACCTCACATTGTTCACCGATTAGCGTTTCCTTATTTTCCCCCTACCTCAGCCTTACCCATGCTATGACCTATTTACCTAGACCTAGGAACCTGTTTGTGTCCTTTGACCTCATGTGTTCACTATACCTGGCGGCACTGTTACCTGTGTTGATTGACCTAATGACCTTACCTTGCCTATTGCCATGCCTATTTATCTTGACCCTACCTAGGGTGTAGCAGAACATACCTAAACGTTCCTGCACCTAACCTATGTTGTGTTTTCTGACCATATCCTATACCTTGGATACCAAAATCACTTCAACCTTGTTTGGAAAAACCTATCGACCTTAGACGATGTAGAGTTTGCAATCTCTTCAATCTGGTAACGTGTCACAGTTTATACGTGTGTGTGCATTCAACTACCACTACCTTTGACCATGGAATGTTTACCTACTTACCTATATGCCTGATTTTCCCTTTACCCCATTACTCCTTTCTCACTATTCTTCTTCACATCCACTTTTATCAAACCACTCACTGATTCACCCTGTCATCTCATCAGTTCCTGGTTTGAGGGGGATCACCCTCATTCCCACTTGGGGCAACCACACTCTATTCTTGTTCACATCTCTTACCAATACAAGCTACGTAACAAGAGGAAAAATGTAGACACCAAAATCATGTCGTAATCACCTTGGTCCCCTACCGCAGCCCTATATCATCTACCTCCTACACCCCACACCTTATCACCTACCTCCTGCACCCCAAACATTTTAATTTAATTACTTTAATTAAATTAATTCCATTTACCTCCATATATATTAATTTAATTATTTACATTAAATTAATTCACCACCCTCACACACCTATTTAATAAAATTTCCTTTATTAAATGCACTTCACCTAACCACCCCCCATCATTTGACCCATTAACCTAAACCTTAAACCAATATCCTAAATAAAACCTAACATTAGACCCATCCCCTCACCTCACATTAAAAGCCTCCTAAGGTAAGTTTTTTTCCCCAAGAAAAATAAGAGACCCTTATCAAAAGGCGGAACAACTTCCTAGGAAACTTTTGAACAAACCTGAGATATCTCGCCCAAACCAACGTCGGTTTACCCTAAACCAATGTCGGTTCCCCTAAAATGATGCCAGTTATACTGGAATGGACCAAAAAACCTATATAGACCCATCTAAACCTTTTTAATCGAGGTTGAACATTCGGCCCTGGATTTCCTTATCGTGAATTTAATCTTTTCAGACGCGACAGTAAAGCAAGGATTAATCTGTGATCAACCAAGATAACCAGGTTCACTAGGACAATAGTGAAGCCTCTTCTCAACACCTTCCAACATGGCCACTCTTCCACTAGGCTTTAGATCAGTAGCTCACCAGAAAGTAAGTGTTTCCCTCTCATCTATTTCAATTTTTTATTAACAACGGTATTACTCCTGACAAATTAGCTTATCCCTTTTACCGTTTCTTCATTCCTTATATCCAGTTTTAGCCACCCTCCTTACGCAACCATTGTAATACCTTGCCCAACCACCTACTTGACTGCCTCACCAACCCTAGACCTTCACAACATTCCTATACCTCCTTTGTGATCACCCAACACCTTCTACTAACTCCATTCTTTCCTAAAAACCTTTAAAACCCAGACTATGAGAGTCCACCAGCCCCTAACCTATCATCGTTAGTTCTCCCTAACCATCATCAGTTACATTCCAACCATCATCAGTTTTATAAAACCGTTGTCATTCTCTGTGTCACCTGATCTCTGCCAGAATTACGACCTGTTCCTCCCCTATACCTACCTAAACACCTATTTGACCTTCAGATCTCTATCTAACCTTTTCTGTTAGCTCAGATTCACCTATAACCAACCTATTTGACCTTTGGATCTCCTTCTAGCCGAGCCTGTTAGATTAGATCTAGCCTATTGCATTTGTATGAGATGCCTAAGTTATATTAAACTACAGTAGGACAATATTTACCTTAATTCAGCATTGAATTGTTTTAAACAGTGGACTAACATCCATCTTGGAAATATCGCACTTCCAGGACCTAGCACATGTTAGGAAGTCCATTTCATATATCGTTTAACTCTCTTTTGTGGTCTTGTTTTGATTATTATACATGTAGTTCCTCCTAGCCAAAAGGAAGGTCTCACAATCACTGCGATCCAGGACTCAGATACGCACACATACAACCTACAACCATCCCGAACTAGGTATTCCTCTTACTACCTTTACCTTATTCTATTTCGTCAAGTACTTCTCAGAAAAAACTAAGAAATCAGGTGAAGCAGATATAGCAATGCATTTTCAATTACTTTGTTTTTGTTTTAATTATAGTATTGTAACCAAAGGGAATTTACCATTGTGATATTCACTGGTAGTGGTTAACAAAGGTAGGAGAAATGGAACTTCAACGTGGATTCATTATTAATATAATATGAGGTTCACTTTCGTAAAAAAAAATCCATCCCATTTTTAATTAGTTGATATTATATTGCTTGATAAGGTGTCTTTTAGGAAGACAATATTTTTCAAAATACTCTTTTACATAACTTGAGTTATCACTACAGAATGGTAATTGCATTTAATGTCAAATCCTATATCGAATAAAACTCCTTTATATTTCACACCTTATATTGTAATGAAATTGGTATCATGAATATCAACATTAGTAATAACTCAAAATTTGTCATTTATTTTTTGAATAAATATTCACAGTGTACACGGTCACTGATATCAAGATAAAAATTTTTTTCCCTTCACTATAGATTCATCTTTCATCTTTTACATATAACAATAATTCTTATGCAATAAAGCCCTCATTATGGTTACACTTTAAATAAGAGTTCTTAAAAAATATTAAATCATAGAACAATATAAATCTTTCTTCTAAATCCTCTTATTCTTTTGCCTCTCTATGGTGGTATAAGTTCATAGATAGAATCATATGTTTAACCAAGGAACACTAAAATTAGAAGAGTGATGGTAGGTTATGTGTTCACCTAAGTTACAAATTTCTTAGGATACTCATCTTCAACACTTCATATGCCAAGAACAACTACCACCTTTGAAATTCATCATTTGAGACGTTCCTAGAATAAGGGATTCATATCTCATCATTCCTACCAAAATAGCACTTACTACCACTCAAGTTTAAATAACAAGCCCATATTCATGCTATTTTAGTATAATTTTGGAATGGGATGTTAGGTACCATTTACTGATCCTTCACCCTGTAGTATCTAACATAATTTTTTTCAATATTTTATGTTCAAAAAAATTTTCCCATCCTTGAACTTATCCTCTTTCGATGTCCTTCTTCAACCGTAATCTTCCTCCTAATATGTTTCACACCATCAAATTTAACTTCTTTTATGCATCCCCCTTCAGCATATCCATTGCAATTTTGGGATTTCCTTACTAGTTACATAATTGTACTCAGATTTTCTCCCACCCCAGCCCGCACCGCTGTCCATGCCTTTGCGCCCTAGCCCGCGCCTCTGTCCGTGCCTTTGTGCCCTAGCCCGCACCTCTGTCCGTGCCCCTCACACTCCTGCTCATGCCCTCACACCCTCTGCTCGTGCCCTGCACTCATGCTCAGTACAGAGAGTATATATTCCCCCTGCTCTCGCACTTGCCCTCTTGCCCCCTTCACACACGCATCCTCGCGCCCTTCCCTTCCCTAATGGTGTCTATGCACGCCCTTGCTCTTGCCACACACAATCCTACGAACCATGTGGATCTGCAAGATCAGACTGGAGCTCTTCAGCCAGACAGTGGGGGTTCGAATCTTGTTTCAGGGGCTTCTCCTTGGTTGTGGATCGACCACGCCTTTACCAATGCTACGACTGTTTCAGACGGTTATGCAAACCCTAGCCATATTCAACCTCCATCTGGGGGTGTTCTTGGGAAAGGTGAGGTTCGTGGTGAGCTGAAGTAAGGAGATCTACCTGTTATTCCATTGCTGTTTAAAGAGATTAGGCACGAGTCTCTTGAAACCTCCTTCAAGGATGTCTTAAAAAGCAAGGAATCCTTCATGAAACCTGCAAACATCACCCCATGTATTACTTTTGGGGAGGATGTCATTTCATCTGAGATCTACTATAAATAGCATGCTCTGATTTGTAGATTCGGGGGTTTATGGCCCATCCTTCCCGTTCTTCACGCATGGATCTCCAAGCATTGGACTCCATCTTTAACTGGTAAGATAGACTTATATCCATGTGCTAAAGGCATTTTCATTATGGTTTTCTCTTCAATAACTAATAAATACTTCATTGCTTCCAAGCTCTGGACCTGCGAGTCAAAATATTTGATCATGAAACCTTGGTTCCCATCCTTTAACCCGCACACAGAGACATTCTCATGGAAACCTGTTTGGATCAGGCTGCCCCATTTACCTCTCCAATTCTGGAGTCATGAATGTCTGAAAACCATTGGCAATACCTTGGGTACTACACTCCACATAGATTCTCAAACAACTAATTACACCCATACTACTTATGCCCGGATCCTGGTGGAGCTTGACACTCGATAAAAATCTTCCTGCTACCATAGACCTTAGAGTGCAAAATAGAACTTGGTCACAAACTCTTGATTATGAAGGCCTACCTTTCCGATGTAAAAGGTGGTTTGGATTAGGGCACACCTCTACTGCTTGTGGGATGGAAAAACGTCAACATGAGAAGCGCAACTGGTGGAAAGACGCACTCCCAGAGCACCTGATTTTCATGGATAGAGAGGATCTTGAATCTAAAGCAATAGATGAACCAGAGTCAAGGAAAACCCCTTTATCCAAAACTCAGGTTGTTAGCAACATAAAAAATACACAAGTTATTGAGGGCAGCATGGAAAATGATAAATATCTCTCTCTGGATAACAACGTGGTTGTTCCAAATTGGGACATATGCGACTAAGGAAAATACTCCTCCCTTATCTTCTTCTCTAACCACGAAGGCTCCATTAGGGTGGATTACGGTCAACAAAAAGAAAAAATCTACCACTCTGAAGGGTAACACTTCGCCTTGATGATTCTCATCTCTGCTATTGGCTAGCTGGGTTTCATTGGTCTCATTTTTTAGCCAGATAGCAATTTTCTTCCAATGGTTTGATAGGCCATTGTTGTTTGATTTTTGTACATCAGTTTTTTTTGTTGTTGTTGTTTTTGTCAGTTGTTGGTTTTTGCTTTGCAGTCTATTTTTTGTAGTTGGGCTTAATTGTTCTTTCAGGATTTTGAACCTTCTCTTGTGCTTTAACTTTCAATTCTGGCTTCTGAGCCTTAGTGTACAAGGGTATAGTCCCTTTCAAAAAACTATTTGCCAATAATAAAAAAAACATAATTGTAAAATGTACCCTATATGTGAACATAAGTTTATAATCTCAATCACATTATGGTAATCATTATAGCCATCATAGTTATATTATTAAAAAAATATTTACGATGGAATTACATCGTAAATAACTAGATATATGTCCAATACACATAAAATAATGTGTATAAATATAATGAATACTAATGTATCAAATTGATAGTAATGAAGTGTGTTGCAACTTTAGATAATTTATAATTATGACATGTTTTACAAGTATAAATTTACATATAGGGAACCCATTTACTTTATTTTAAATAAATATTAATTTTATTTATAGCTATAAAATAAATAGAGGGTTGGAATTCAACTTTGTATTCGAATATAAGGTAATATCATATTTAAATGGAGAATGTACCATACGTGGTTTATTTATATATTTCCTCATGAAATTTGGATACTAACAATAAATGAGTGTCATACATATTGATTTTTATGTAAATTGTGTTAATGAAACTATAGAATAGATTATGATGGTATGAAACAAATCCCACTAGAAATATTCTAAATATACAGCTCTTAATACAATCCCACTAAAAATATTTTAAATACAAGTGACTTACTACTTCAAGTTGGTTATTAATTTTCACTACATATTGACATTCTTTCCAAGATTCCAAAATCAGATTCACTATATAAATATCTCACTTTAGTTTATATGGTTGGTCTAGGATATACATATATCGAGAAGACAACACTCTTTATGTAGTTAGTGATTATTATATATGGGATGTTTCACTCATACTAACAAAATTATTTGTTAGTTTTTAGTTGCAAGCTCAAACTCTCCATGAGCTCCAAGAATCCAAAAGATCCTGCCAAACATCTAGATTTTCCAATTTCTATTCCCCCAAAAATCTCCATGTAAAAAAAGATAAAAAATTACTCCAAGCTTCAAAGTGGAGGTATATGAAAATAAATCCCTAATTATTCTCACCAATGAGTGGGTGACATGTGTCACCCTTTTTCTCTCCCAATAATAATTCCACAAGTCCCTATCCAAAAAAATACAAAAGTACCAATGGTGCAGAATCCCCCAAAATACCAAATTAATAATAAAACTAAATTTCCTCCACTCCAAGGATGCTCAAAAATCAAGATCATTAAAAATTATGTGGATATGAGGCACTCAAACGAGAGGGAAAACATCATTTGAGCATTGAAAAAGACACTCCTCATACATAGGGTCCAAGGGTTCTGATTTGATGAAAATGAGATCCCCATCACAAAAAACAACACTTATAATTTCCACTTTTATGCCAAATTCGGGTTTGGGAAAAACGTCACACATGGAGAGGTGGTGGGGCCCTCAAAAATCATGTTAAGTTGTCCCACACCTCTAATAATATGATTAACAATAATAAATTATCACTAATAACTCTTGGTATTATCCATGGGAATTATATTTTGTTAGATATAAGTTTTGTTAGCGTTTGCAATGGGGACTTCTAACCGCGAGCATGTTTTCCCTAACCCTAGTGGAGTTTTTCATTAGCCTTACCATGGAATCAGGAATCTAAAATCTAACATTGTGCCACATCAGGATCATGGTTGATCGGTTTCTTTTATAGGACTTACCACATCTGGAAAATGTGATGGAGTTAGAGTGTCCATCGTAGAGAGCCCCAAAAGCTTGCACATGAATGGTTGTGGTATGGTGGGAAAGAGTAGTGGTGCTTGGAAAGTTAAATCATTTGCAGTTACTACTACAAGGTCTATGAATGGTGAAAGAGGTGAGAGGAAATCCCTGAAATCCTCATATAAAATCCCTATTCTTAAGTTATAAGTGGATCTTCTTCTTCAAGTCCAAGAAAATGAGGAAGATATTTGTAAACGCGGACTCATCTGTTGTTTCTAACATTTATGGAATAAACTTTCTCAATCACACAAATGGATTTCAAAAACTTGGAGTCCTAAAATTACGGGTAAATTAGAACTTTATCCCTATTCAAAAGCATTTTTTACTGTTTTCTTTAAATATGGTCAAGATAGGGATGCTATCAGTGAAACCTATTAGGTTTAGGGTGATCATGGTCTTTTGAAAAAACCATGGTACCCAACCTTTGATCCTTTGAGACATTCATTCAACTTGATGCTTATATGGGTAAGGCTTATAGGTCTACCCTTACAACTCTGGTCTGTATCACATCTTCAAGATATTGGTGATGCATTGGGAAGCCATGTCACTATGGATAAGGTGCCCACCCGACTGGTGCATCGTTCTTATACTAATATATTGGTAGAGGGTAAGTGCAGCAAGTTAGTAGACAATTAAATGGACATAAAAACCCAAAATTTAAGTACCGTAATCACGGTTTCTAAACCACACTTGCGCAAATGTTTTTAATTAGATTAATGATTTCCAAACCTAAAACAGTGAGTGAGGTTTAAAACTGTGCTCACGGTTTCAAACCGTAATCGTGGTCCTATGAGAAAAAAAAAAATAGACCAGTGACTCCTCATTTTCCCCTATTTTTCCTTTCCAACCACAATTTCTCCTAGACCTTTGGCACTCACGATTTGTAAACCCCCTAAAAATTTCTCTTTGGACTTCTGGATCACGATATTTTCAACCATGCCACCAAGAAAAATAGGTAATCCCTCCATTTTGATCAATTTGTTTGCATTTTAGTTTATTTTTTGTGATTTTCATGGGTTTTTCAATTTTTTGTTTATGTTTACAATTTTTTTATTTTTTCAGTTGCTCGGCAATCTTGTAATCCTGCAAACCATCAAAATATTCCTCAAAACCCTCCTCCAAACAAATATATGCCTCTTATGGCTCCTTTTATCCCCACGGAACCCACAGGAACACAAGTTGATATCGTTGGAAGAATCTAAAAAAATAAAATTGTCATTGAAAACCTTATTAAGACTATAAGACAAAATCATGTCACAAATTTGTCCCACATGACCTTAGCCAATGCATTACAAATATTGATTGGAGAAGTTGACTCTGCAACTAACCAAATATACAGATGGAATACCTTTAGAGGGGATTGTAGGTGGTGGTATGCAGATAAATTATCCCATGCGGCCGTAAAAGAATTTTTTTTGGAAAAGACCACATTTGTGCATTATTTACTGACCCAAGAACCAATGCCCCACCAAAGCTACTTGCAAATGGTTCCCAATCCATTGGTGCCACGATGAATGAATCAAGAAAAATTATTCAGACCGATGGTGGATGATTTTTAATTATCCACCATGCATAAACAATGAAGTTCCTCTCTATTTTTTGAAGAAATTATATTGCCAGTTCATGCTTAATGAGGTCCTAAATTATTTTGACTTTTCTAAGTTTTATGGGCGAGGAGGTGGCTCTGCACAGAGTAGAACTGGTGCATGTTTACATCAAACAAGGATCCCCCATGCCCCAAAACCTCCACTGCCTTTAGTTATCCCTCCTACAGTGAAGGAGGTTGTGGATATTGACACATTACATGCATTAAGGGAGCTCACTAACACTCTGACCCAGCATAGTGACCACATTGCATCAGGTGATGTTGGTGGAGGCACGAGTTCTAGTGCACCACACCACTATGGATCATGTGGTGCTGTATGCACTGCGGGTGAGACATCATTTGCTATATCACTTGATTTATTTTCTCTAGATGAGATGATGGCGGATGTTTTTGGAAATGGTGTAAAGGATCTTGGTATTTCACAGGTAAATCTCAAATAAATATTTAATGTAGATATATACAATAGTTTAATTCATTTTTGAGATTTTAATAAATATGTATTTGATTGTTCGTCATGTACATACATGTAAAAACTAATTTTTTATTTTATTTTAAAGAGGAAGAGTCGATGAAGGAAACATTTTATGTCGACATGCTAGCTACTACAGCTGGGCATGTTACAAACCTAAGTTTCAAGTTGTACTTTAATTTCAAATTTCATTTGATTGTGCACTTTTATTATTATAATGTTTCACCTGTACATGTACATATTAATATATGTTTGTCTTTTATACGCAGGATCCTGGCTGGTCATCATCTACTCTGGGAACTGAGGCTACTTGCATGCCTCATGTGACTTTTACACAGGTTATTTTCTCTTTACACTTTGTTTATAATTATGAAAGTTCACATGGATTATGCTTTGGGTCTGTTATGTGGCAGTCATGTAGATGAATATTGATTTGTACATGTTTTTTGTATAGCTTATGACTACCAAAGAGACTCCTCCATATATGAAGACAATGGAGGTTGATGTAGATACTGCCATAGCATCTACAGATCCACTAACTAAGGTACAATTTTTAAAATTTGTTAAATTTTTGAGGAATTATTTCTTATTACTTAAATCTACAATATCAAATTTTATACATGAAATATTTAATTGGAAATTTAATTATTTGTATGTATCTTACCCCTCGTGAGTCGACTATTGTCCTTGTGATGTGTCAACAAAAAATTGATAGGGATTATGAAAGTGCAGTAAGATTTCACATACATTTTAACTAAATTCTAAGTTTCTAAATTTTGAATGTATTTGAAAAATTTTGGTGTTAAAAACTTGTTGTTTATGAATGTGCAGGTTAGGTTGCAGGCTTACTTAGAGACGCCTAGGACCACATCAATGAAATCCGTAGTGGCATCTCCCTCCACTACATCCCTAGGTCATGGACATGCTACTTCTAGTAGGGCAAAGAGAGGGAAGATGTTTCATGATTAGATTCATAGGACCTGGATGTACATAGATATATATATGGGTCATTTGTTCCTAGTTCATGATTTTTCATATATTCGATTGTATATATAGCCTTATGCGACCACATGTGGTCCTATATGTATTACACACTATGCTCAATATGTACACATGTTATCAACTTATATTTTCATATACGTGTGTCCAACAAACTTAGTTTGATACATTATATATGCATGTGTTGGTTTTCATAATGATATTACTTTTATGTTTGATTTGATTTCATTGCATTTGATATCCTTTTATGTATGTATGTTCTATGTATATTAGTTCTATATGTATGTTTGATTTAAAATTAAAAAACTATGGTGCAACATTGGATGGTAAAATTGTTAAGAAATTAAGGGAAGCATTTAAACATGTATTGTTTTAGATATTATCCCATTAATAGGGCTTATCCCATTGATCAATAGATACACTTTAATATCTCTTTATAATTTGGTGCTGGGTAAGTGCAACAAGTTGGGGGATAAAAAAGGGGTCATAAGTGGATGTCATATTGCAAATAACAACATAATATCAATTTGTAGGGAATATTAGCAATGCATACACTCAAAATTAGAAAAACTTATATCAAAATGAATTAAAGCATCAAGAATCTAGTTTCTAAACTACTATTTTTTTTTTTTAAATGTACAAGTTTAGCTCTATTAAACACTCAAAATTCAATGACTTGGTTTTTTTTAAATGCCTATAAGACTATAGTCTGTTTGCTCGTGAATTGGATGACCAAAAATTGATATCTATTTTTTTTCTTTGGTGAAAAGTTAGATGCCGCTATCTAACTTAGGATAGATTTTATTTTGTATTTTTTTTGTGTAATATTTTTTTTTATGATTTTTTTCGTGAAGGTGGTGTGAAAACATAAAGAAAATAGAGAAATTTCTGTTTTCTTGCCATAACTTCATCAAAAAATATTGAAATCAAATAATTTTATTTTTGAACATGTATATAATTTTACCATGGTTGGGATGGTATAAGCTTTATCATATTCTGACAAGCGAAACAATATTTGCAGTCTTAAACGTAGACATAAACATTCACGGGAAAAAGTGTCTTAAAGACCTATTATTAGTAAAAAATTATAAAATGATATTTATCCTATTATATTCACTTTAAAATCAATACTTATACAAAGCTAACACTCTCCCCTACATGATGGTACCATTTTTATGACATATTTTTGACTTTTCAGCATGGTTCAAGTCAGAAGACTAAATTTGATGTTTTGTTGTTTTTGATGTAAAATTCAGGATTTGATGTCCACTTAATTGTCCCCCAACTTGTTGCACTCACCCTGCTATGCCAATCAACTAATAAGTTACACATGATTTGATTATCGTGAGTAGATTCACTTCCCTATTAAGTCCTATATGTTTTTGTATTTAAGTACACACGTTGAAAACCCCAATTTTTGTATATCCTATAATCCTTCTAGTCCAAAATACACATTATTGTGAGGGGGTTTGTCAAATAATTCACATCCTTACCATTCTAAGGTATTTGAAAAAATTTCAAGGTTCTTCAATTAATTTTAAAATGATATATCGCTTGGAATTTGTGAACATTCTTTACATATTTATTAATGATGTTTGTACATATGTTATGACATATCAATCTAGATAAGAACACATAAATATGTATGTAATGTATATTGTCAAATAATTCACATCATGGCGGGATCTAGGGAGGCCCAGATTGGTGTCAGACCACCCGATCCGGAGCCTTCCTGGCATTCCTTGAGCCTTCCTAGCATAAATGTTTACAAACTGCCTTTTCTAGGTAGTCCTAGGAAATGAACGGAGGTGAGTAGTGAGAAGTCATGCCTCAGGATGTCATGGCCCCAAAATTCCTGTGCCGAAACTTCCAAGTGGTCAGGTGAATTATATACGAGTTTTCATTTCAGTGTGCCAAAACTTTGTTTCTTTCAAGCTACTTCATTCGGGCATAGTCCCTTAAGAGCCCTGAGACCAAAAAATCATTCAACTTCGATGGGTGACTACGTGGACTCCGTGGCACCTAAGAATATATCATATGATCCTACACCTCAATTTAGGGACCCTCTGTAATATTCTGTCTTGGTTTTTTCCTTCTCCAATCAGTGCTCGCTGCTGCCCTATTGTTTGCAAACGCGTGAAATAGTGCATTTTGAGATAGTGTATGGCTGTCAAATGGTATATTTTACAAACGGTGGATTGTGGCACAAAACCAAATATGCCAAATTATTTGGGTGGCTAGGTAAATTCTAGAGGAGGCATCATTTTGGTGTGTGAAAACGTCATTTCTTCCGAGCTACTTTGTTCGGGCATAGTCCCTTAAGAGTCCTGAGAACAAAAAATTGTTTAACTCCAACAGGTGACTATGTAGAAAATGTGGCACCGAAGGACATCTCGTCCAATCCTACACCTTGAAATAGGGACCATAAAAAATATCCTATCTTGGTTTTTTCCTTCTCTAATCAGTGCTCTCACTGCCATATTGTTTGCAAACACACGAAATAGTGTAGTTTGAGACAGTGTAATGCTCTCAAATGCTATATTTTGCAAACGGTGGGTCATGGCACCAAACCGACTGCGCCAACATGTCTAGGTGGCTAGGTGAATGCTACAAGAGGCATCGTTTCAGTGCATGAATTTTTTTTTTCTTTCAGGCTACCTCATTCTGGTGTAGTCCCTTAAAATCCCTAAGACTAAAAAATCATTTAACTTTGACAGGTGTCTAAGTGGACTCCGTGGCACCTAATGATCTATAAACTCTTCAACTTTGGAATTATTCACAAAATCACAATTAATCGTTGTTGTTTAATTTCTATTAGAAAATAATAGAGATAGCTAGTGAATGAATTATTATTATGCTTAGAATCAACAATAGTAGTAAAGGAAAGAATATAAGCTCACAATACACCAATAATTTTTATCTTGGAAAACCCCGTAAAGCAGGAAAAAAAAGTCTAGAAGGGAAATTACGCTTTCTTCCCACTTCTATTGACCATTTCAAATCAATAATTACAGAAATTACAATAAGTATGAAAGAGAATTAGATGATATCCCTACACTTCCTCTCAATTACTTACTTGCTCTGTCTCACACTCCTTTCTTCTACAAAATACAATTCCAGCACTAAGAATTTCTTGCTCACTTGCTATCATGCTTCAATGATCTTTGTTTCTCCTCTACAACATGTATTTATAGCCTTTATCATGTCCTCCTATGCACTAGAGAATGAGAAAGGTCATGGAAGAGAAGAGAAACAAACATCATTTCAAATTCATAGGTTGTTTGTTTCAGATTTTAATTTCTCTCTATAATGGCCAGGACCACCATCCTATGTAGACCATTGGTCCTGGGACCACCTCCCTTACTAGGTGGAGGTTCTGTAAATGCTTCTCTGTACATGGAGACGATACTCAACTACTTAAAAGACAAAACCTCCGTTTATTATTTTTCTTTCTTTCTGCTGACTGATTTTGATGAAGTATAGTTATTTTGGATCCCTATGGATCACACCTCCCCTTCTTAGGAGGATTTTAGTTCCATAAGAGCTTAGTGGGGGAGTAGATGAGGAAATAATTCCCTGAATTTCTCCTTCAAGTACCACTAGGCTTGCCTTGGTGTCTTTCCTTTCATTCCAATATGCCAAGACTCCCTCATACCTCTTCTAGTCTCTCTGACCTTCTATTGCAACACTACATCCTCCTCCAATTCACCTCGTGAGTCCAAGAAAAAATCCTTAATGGAAGGTATCAACTATATTTCTTCATCTTCATCTAACATGGATGGCTCATATAGGTGAAATTTCTCACAGTTTACTACAGATCACATCCTCATAAATGATGGAAAATCAAGTTGAAAAGTATTTTTCCTAACATGCTCCAATATGGTGAAGGGTTCATATCATATTGGATTAAGCTTCCATGCTTGACATTGTAGTCTCTCCTTGCTCAAGTAAAGCCAAATTTTATCTCTAACATGAAGCTTATGTTCCCTCCCATGCTGATCATGCCTACATTTGTACTTGGCTTGAGATTTCTCTAGCTGTTCTTTGACTTTGAGATGGATTTGTCAGATCCTCTCAATGATTTTTTTTTCTCTAGTCACCTTAGTGTCTCGTGTCTCTTTCTTGTCCTGCTTTCCAACTACTATCTCTAGTGAATTTTTAGGTAGATATCCCAAACATGCTTCTAACAGTGACTTCATAGTGGATGTGTGTATTACCTGGTTATAGGAATGTTGAATGTAGGCTAAGGACTCATCCCAAGTCCTTGGGTATTTATTGTTATACTCTCTGATCAACTGTACCAAAGTCATGGTTACCACCTCTATTTTTCCATCTATCTGTGGATGGAAAGTTGTGCTCCTCTGTAACCTAGTATCCATCTTGTCCCAGAAAGTAGTTGAAAACTTCCCCATGAACCTAGAATCCCCATCAGAAACAATATACTTTAGAAAACCAAAATGCACCCATACATTAGTAAAGAAAAGATTTTCCACCTTATTAGATTTTGCTATCTTTTTACATGCCATAAGAATAAACATTTTACTAAATCTATCAACAACAACATAGAGATAGTCATGGCCATGTTTAAACATAGGTAATCCTCCTACAAAATCCAAAGAAATGTCCTCTAACGAATGAGTAGGTACTGACAACGGAATATACAACCCTTCCTTCCTAGTCTTAGGCTTGCTAGTACAAAAATTTTTACATCCCCATATAAATTTTGATAATTATTCTTGCATATTGGGCCAATACATGTACCTTTGCAAGTTGGCTAGGGTCTTACCAACACTAAAATGTCTGACTACTTTCGAGGTATGTGCTTCACTCGTCAATAGAATTTTCTCTTCTTTTGGCACGTAAATCTTCCCCCATCAGTAGAGCAACCCGTATTTGAGATAAAAATCTTCAATCCATGTCCTTTCAGACCCTTGGGACTGTAATTGCTGAAATTTCACCCCAAATTCTCTGTCTTGGGCATATGCCTCTCCGTAAGCTTCCTTTGTGAAGGGTTCAATCTGAGAGAAAATGGCCAAACAGGAAAAAATCTCCTACGTGGGTGGCCTAGAAAATATGTCTACCACCAAGTTTTTACTACCCTTCTTGTATTTATTCACAAGATGGAACTCCTGAAGGAACCCCATCCATTTGCAGTTCCTTTCCTGCTGCAATTTAGACTGTGCTTGTAAATACTAGAGAGATTTGTGGTCAGTGTGCACAATAGTTGCTTTACCCAAAAATTAATGTTTCCATTTTTTAATTGCCTAAAATAGTGAATACATTTATTTATCATATGTTGAATATCCTTTAACTACTGAAGTGAAAGGATTTAGAATGATAGCATACGGGTTCACCTCCTTGAAGTAACACTACTCTCATAGCATAATCACTCGCATCTATCTCTACTTCGAAAGGCTGCTGCAAATTAGGAAGAATAAGTATTGGAGCATGATTAATCTTTTATTTCAATAACTCAAAGGATTTGTCTTGTTCCTTACCCCAATCAAAACCCTTACTCTTTGTGGCCATTGTGTGTATAGGTGCTACAATCACCAAGAAACACAGAATGAATTTCCACATGTATTGTTCTGCTCCCACAAAACTCCTAGTCTCTATGCCTCCTATTGGTGTTGGTTAATTAGTGATGGATTCCACCTTCTTTAGTTCCCCTCATATCTCTCCTCCTCCCACCACGTGCCCAAGATAGACAAGTGATTGTTTGGCAAATAAACATTTCTTCATATTACAAAGCAGTTGTTTTTCCTTGAGAACTTGCAAGACTCGTTGCAAATGAATTATATGTTCTTCCCACGTGGCACTAAAAATCAAGATATCATCTAGATATACAATGACACACGAATCTATGAAATCTTGTAATACATCATTCATCAATCTCATAAATGTAGCGGGTGCATTGGACAATCCAAAAGGAAGTACTAACCATTCATACAAACCCTATTTCTTCTTGAAGGAAGTCTTCCATATATCCTCCTCTTTCATTCTGATTTTTTGATAACCTAACTTTAGATCCAACTTTGTAAAAAAAATTGCATGATGAAGCTGGTCCAAGAGATCATCTATGTGGGGAAGTGGATATCTATTATTTATGGTGATCTTGTTCAAAGTGCGGTATTCAATGCACATTCTCCAAGAACCATCCTTCTTTGGCACCATCACAATAGGTGAATGACACGGTGAGGTGCTCAGATGTATCACCCCTTGGTCTATTAGTTCTTGGAGTTGTTTCTTTACTTCAGTACTCTCAATCAAGGATTACCTATACAACCTGATGTTAAGTAGAGGTGACTCTGGGAATAGCTGAATCTCATGCTCTACTTCCCATTTTGGTGGTAACCCACTTGGAGCCCAAAATACTTCCTGAAAAGACAAAATAATACTATCCAAATCTTGTTTTCCCTTCTTAGAAATCTCTGAAATTTCTACCCCATATTGTTTATCCTTTAACTAAAGTAAACAAAAATGATTATGATTTTCCTGAATAAGTCATTTTTCTTGGTTAACACTTACCATAGTAAACCGTGTCCTATGATGGTGTGTCTGGATGTTGTATATGATCCCATCTTCGACCCATTAGTAACGATTTTCCCTTCTTATAAATATAGCATCCCTAACATACAAGTAAGGAATCCCAAATACAACATCAAAAGCATCAAGTGGGATAACGTCAGCTTTAAAAACATCTATATATTGGGAATTTGTCCCAAAATTGACCTTACATATTATTGTTACCTAAATTTCAACACCCTTCTTAACCCAATGCAAAGGATAAGGGTGCGTATGATTGTAAGTCTCAAGACAAAGCTTCCTTACAACTGCATCATAAATCTAGTTAGATTGAGAACCGGTATCCACCAAAGCATTTACCTTAGTTCTCTTGATCTAGAATAATTTACTCATCTCTTCTTCTTTGTCCATGTTGGTGTCCGTGCATCCAAGCCTTTCATCTACATCCATGTCATCTTTTATTTCCACCTCTCGTTCTATCTTTACAACTATCATGGCCTTCTTGGAGTCCTTGGTTTGGTTCTTTTGATGTAACTATGGATGAAACTTCCAACATGTAGTGTCAATATGACCATTGATATCACAATTATTTCAAAAATTCTTGGGATCTTTACAAGTTTTTTAAAGTAGTGGCATCTTGTTTACCTTTTCCTTTCCACTTATTCTTGCTACTCGTTTGCCCATAATCCCTTTTCTACTGATTTGTCAACTGTTTTACCCTTGGCTCTACTTCTCCTTGCATTTTCTCATCATCTATGTAGTATGCCTTCACACATGCTTTATTGATGTCCTTGGGCTTTGTGGAGATGAATTTGCTTTGAAAATGAGTGTGAAGTCCTCCCAAGTACTTACTTAGAATATCCTCATCCTCTAAATCCATGTTTAACAACATGGCTTACCTTCAAAATTCCGTAGTATAGTCCTACACACTTTGACCACTACCTTGTCTAAAATACTACCATTTAATCATTTGGTCAGTTTTATGGCCAATAGGATAGAAGTTAGCTTTAAGTAATTCCTTAAATTCTTGCCAAGACTTCACAATAGGACGCTTCTTCTTTTCACAAGTAGTTAGATGATTTTCCCACCAAACTAGAGCATGTGCCTCCATTTTGAGACATGCAAAGGTGATCCTTTGTGCCTCAGTGACATAATAGACATCAAAATAGACTTCTAACCGATTCAACCATTTATCAAGTAAATCGACATCTACTTGTCCTTCAAATATTTTGATTTCAACTTTACTCTCAACTTTAAAAGGAGCATGTTCTAATTTTACCTTTTCTCTTGTGTTAGAAGTCTATTCTTCATGCTCTTCCTCATAATCTTCCTCATGGTGTCTCTTTTCTATACGAAACTTTTAAGCTAAGCCTTGAACCACTGAGTCCAAGGAGTCTTGCTTGACTGAAGTTGTCTTCTGTAAATATGTAAGTTCCTCTTGCCTTCTAAACATCCTATCCATCATGGTCTCTATTAACTCGATTATACAGACCAAGTTCTCTTCCTCCATTTGTCCATGAATTCTCTGTTTCCACTTCTTTGTAGAAATTTTTGGATCGCAAGGTAAAGCTTCTTTGTCTTTAGATCTTGTCAATGTCATACAAATTCAAGAATGAATACCACAGTCCTAGATACTTGTTAGCTCTAATATCAAAATGATCTGTAAACTCTTCAACTTTTGAATTATTCAAAAAATCACAATTAATCGCTATTGTTTAATTTCTATTAGAAAATAACATAGACAGTTAGTGAATGAATTATTATTGTGCTTAGAATCAACAATAGTAGTAAAGGAAAGAATATAAGATCACAAAACACCAACAATTTTTATCTTGAAAAACTACCAAAAGGAGGAAAAACCATTCGGGAGGGGAAATTGCTCTTTCTTCCCACTTCTATTGACCAATTCACATCAATAAGTACAAAAAATATAATAAGTAAGAAAGAGAAGTAGATAATATCTCTACACTTCCTCTCAATTACTTGTTTGCTCTATCTCACACTCCTTTCTTCTACAAAATAAAATTCCATTACTAAGAATTTATTGTTCACTTACTTTGATGCTTCGATGATTTTTGTTTCTCCTCTACAACATATATTTATAGCCTATCTCATGTCCTCCCATATACTGGAGAAGGGGAAAGGTGTTGGAGGAGAAGAGAAACAAACATCCTTTCAAATTCAGAGTTTGTTCGATTCAGATTTTATTTTTTGTCTGTAATGGCAAGGACCACTGCCCTATGCAGACTGGTGGTCCTAGGACTGCTGCCCTTGTTGGGTGGCGGTTATCTAATTGCCGGCCTGTATAGGGCAGCGGTCCTATTACTTAAAAGACAGAACCTCTATTTATTATTTTTCTTTCTTTGTGCTGACTTATTTTGATGAAGTAGAGTTATCTTGGATCCTTATGGATCACCTAAGGAAGTATCTTCTAATCCTATACCTAAGAGTAGGGACCCTTTACAATAGCATGTATCAGTTTTTTCCTTCTCCAATCAATGCTCTCGATTCCCTATTGTTTACAAACATGCAAAATAGTGCAGTTTGAGATAGTGTAAGGTTGTCAAATGCTAATTTTACAAATGATGGGTTATGGCACTGAATCGACTATGCTGACACATATGGGTGGCTATTTGAATGCTATAGGAGGAAATTTTTTGTTGCATAACAATGTCATTTATTCCGGGATACCTGGTTCGAGCGTAGTCCCTTCATAGCCCTAAGACCAAAAAATCGTTCAACTTCGACGGGTGACTACGCGGACTCCGTGGCACCTAAGGACGTCTCCTCTAATTCTAAACCTCGGTGTAGGGACCCTTTGCAATAGCCTATCTCAGTTTTTTCCTTCTCCAATTGGTGCTATCGCTGCCCTATTGTTTGTAAATGTGCAAAATAGTGCAGTTTGAGACTGTGTATGGCTGTCAAAAGGTATATTTTGCAAACGGTGGGTGACGGCACCAAACCGACTATTCTTACATGTCTGGGTGGCTAGGTTAAGGCTAGAGGAGGCATCGTTTTGGTGTGTGACAATGTCGTTGCTTCCGGGATACCTCGTTTGGGCGTAGTCCCTTAAGATCCCTGAGACCAAAACATCATTCAACTTCAACAGGTGACTACACACACTCTGTGGCACCTAGAGATGTCTTGTCCAATCCTACACCTATGAATAGGGACCCTATACAATAGCCTATCTCATTTTTTCCCTTCTCTAATCAGTGCTCTCGCTGCCCTATTGTTTGCAAACACGCCAAATAGTGTTGTTTGAGATAGTGTAATGTTGTCAAACGATATATTTTGCAAACGGTGGGTTGTGGCACCAAGCCAACTATGCCGAAAATTCTGGGTGGCCTAGTGAATGGTAGAGGAGGCATCATTTTGGTGCGCAAAAATTTCGTTTCTTCTGGGCTACTTCATTCGAGCATAGTCCCTTAAGAGCCCTGAGACCAACAAATTATTCAACTTCAAGAGGTGACTACGGGGAATCTGTAGCAGCTAAGAACATCTCATTTGATCCTACACCTTGGTGTAGGGATCCTCTACAATATCTTGTCTCAGTTTTTTCATTCTCTAATTGATGCTCTCGCTACCCTATTGTTTACAAACGCGTGAAATAGTGCAGTTTGAGACAGTGTAAGGCTGTCAGACACTATATTTTGTAAATGGTGGGTCATGGCACCAAACTGACTATGCCGACACATCTAGGTGGCTAGTTGAATACTAGAGGAGGCATCGTTTTGGTGCATGATAACGCCATTTCTTCCAGGCTACCTCATTCGGGCATAGTCCCTTAAGATCCCTAAGACCAAAAATTGTTCAACTTTGACAGGTGACTATACGGACTGTGTGGCACCTAAGAATGTCTCATACAATCCTATACGTCGACATAGGGACCCTTGGAAATATTCTATCTCTATTTTTTCCTTCTCTAATTAGTGCTCTCGTTGCCCAATTGTTTACAAACATGTGATATAGTGCAGTTTGAGACAATGTAAGGCTATCAAATGCTATATTTTGCAAATGGTGGGTCGTGGAACCAAACTGACTACGCCAACACGTCCAGGTGGCTAGGTTAATGCTATAGGAGGCATCTTTTCGATGCATGACAATGTCATTTCTTCTAGGCTACCTCGTTCAGGTGTAGTCCCATAAGAGCCTTAAGACCAAAAAATCATTCAACTTTGACGGGTGACTACGAGGACTCCGTGGCACCTAAGGACGTCTCCTCTGATTCTACACCTCAACAAAGGGACTCTCTACAATAGTATATCTTAGTTTTTTCCTTATTCAATCGGTTCTCTTACTACACTATTGTTTGCAAATGCACGAAATAGTGTAGTTTGAGACATTATAAGGCTATCAAAAGGTATATTTTGTAAACGGTGCATCGTGGCACCAAACCGACTACGCTAACAAGTTCAGTTTGCTAGATGAAGGCTATTGGAGGTGTTGTTTCATTATGTGAAAATGTAGTTGCTTCTGGGCTACCTCATTCGGGCTTACTCCCTTAAGAGCCCTGAGACCAAAACATCATTCAACTTCAATGGGTGACTACATGCACCTCATGGCACGTAGAGATGTATCATTTGATCCTACACCTAGGCATACAGATGCTCTATGATACCGCCAAATAGTGTAGTTTTAGACAATATAAGGCTGTCAAAAACTATATTTTTCAAACGGTGGGTTGTGGCACCAAAACGACTGTGCCGAAACATCTGGGTGGCCAAGTGAACATTAAAGGAGGTATCGTATTAGTGCATGACAATTTCATTGCTTCTGGGATACCTTGTTTAGTCGTAGTCCCTTAAGAGCCCCGATACCAAAACATCCTTCAACTTCAACGGGTGACTACGCACACTCTGTGGCACCTAGAGACATCTTGTCTAATCCTATAACTCAGTGTAGGGACCCTCCACAATATCCTATCTCAATTTTTTTTTTTCGCCAACAATTTCTCTTGCTGCCTTATTGTTTGCAAATGTGTCAAATAGTGCAATTTGAGACAGTGTAAGCCTGTCAAATAGTATATTTTGTAAACAGTGGGTTGTGGCACCAAACTGACTGCATTGACACATTTAGGTGGCTAAGTGAACACTAGAGGAGCTGTTATTTAGGTGTGTGACAACGTCATTTCTTCTGGGCTACTTTGTTTGGGCGTAGTCCCCTTAAGAGACATGAGACCACAAAATCATTCAACTTTGACATGTGACTACGCGGACTCCATGGAACCTAAGGATGTCTCGAATGACCCTGCACCTTGGCATAGGGACCCTCTACAATATCTTGTCTTGGTTTTTTCCTTCTCTAATAGTATCTCTCGCTGCCCTATTTTTTGCAAACACGCCAAATAGTCAATTTGAGACAGTGTAAGGCTGTCATACGGTATATTTTGCAAATGGTGGGTTGTGCCACCAAACTGACTACGTCAAAACATCCGAGTGGCCAGGTGAATGCTAGAGGAGGAATATTTTTGGTGCATGACAATGTTGTTGCTTCTGTGCTACCTCGTTCGAGGGTAGTCCCTTAAGATCCCTAAGACAAAAAGATCATTCAACTTCAATGGGTGACTACGCGCACTCCGTGGCACCTAGAGACGCCTCATTTGATACTACACCTTGGCGTAGGGACCCTGTACAATTTTATGTCTTGGTTTTTTCCTTGTCCAATTAGTGCTCTTGGTGCCCTATTGTTTGCAAATGCGTGAAATAGTATAGTTTGAGACAAAGTTAGGTTGTCAAACACTATATTTTTCAAATGGTGGGTCGTGGCACATTACTGACTATGACGACACATCCAAGTGGCTAGGTGAATGCTAAAGGAGGCATATTTTCAGTGCATGATAACATTTTTTATTTTGGGATACCTCGTTCTTGCATAGTCCCTTAAGAGCCCTAAGACCAAAACATCCTTAAACTTTGATAGGTGACTACGTGCACTCTGTGGCTCCTAAATACATCTCATTTGATCCTACACCTCAGTGTAGGGACCCTTTACAATATCCTATCTCGGTTTTTTCCTTCTACAATCATTGCTCTTGATGCTCTATTGTTTGCAAATGCGTCCAATAGTGCAGTTTGAGAGAGTGTAAGGCTGTTAAACGCTATATTTTGCAAATGGTGGGTTGTGGCACCGAACCAACTACACTGACACATCTAGGTGTCCAAGTCAACACTAGAGGATGTTTCAGTTTGGTGTTCAACAATTTCATTTCTTCCGGGCTACCTTGTTTGGGCGTAGTCCCTTAAGATCCCTGAGTCCAAAACATTGTTCAACTTTGACGAAGTACTATGCACACTTCGTGGGTACCTAGATACGTCTCATCTTATCTTACACCTCAGTGTAGGGACCCTATACAATATCCTATATCCATTTTTTTCCATCTTTAATCGGTGCTCTTGCTGCCCTATTGTTTGCAAATGCATGAAATAGTGCAGTTGGAAACAGTGTAAGGCTGTCAAACACTATATTTTGCAAACGGTGGGTTGTAGCACCAAACCAACTGTGCTAAAACATCTGGGTGGCTAGGTGAATGTGAGAGGAGTTATTAGGAAATAAGGTATAAAATATGTGGAATAATTCCTCATAGAATCGCAACAGTAGAAACTAATATGCAGAAAATATTACAGATCTCAAATAAAAGTGCAAAATAAAATAACACAACACTAAGAGACAATATTTAATGTAGTTCACCCAATTTTGGGATATGTCCACCAAGATTCACTTGCTTATATTTTATTACAAGTCACCACTCTCTCAATACAATACCCAGATCTGTTTGGAGCTATGCTTAAAAAACTCTACAGAATTCACACCTGAATTAAAAACACATATGCAATGCTACATTATTCCTACCATATGCACAAAACCATATAAATAGACAACTACTTAATTATTTTTACAAAACCGTGGGTATCAAAACCATGGGCCAAAACTGTCCCACAAACCTATGGGTCAAAAATCCCACCCATATGAGAAAAGCACATTTCCCAGTGAGACAACTATGTAAAGTGTATAGTACTCTTAGTGTACAATATTCAACACTTCCTCACATGCAAACAGGCTCCACAACCCAACAATTTCCCACTTGGAGACTATTTTTCCTCTGAGAAAGCTTCTTAACTTTTAACTAGTTTCCATGAAGACCAACCAAAGCTTAACATAGCTTCATTTTTTCCCTTTTGACCACCTTGGTCATCATGTCTGCAAGATTCTGACTAGTATGAATCTTCTCTAGCTTCAAATTTTCTTCCTCCAAAGTTGTCCTGAGGAAATGGTACCTTAAGTATATATGCTTCATGAAATAGGGGAAAGTAGATTTCTTAGCTATGTGTATAACACTCTGACTATCACTATGCAGCTTTACTTCCTCATGCTTATGCCCCCAACTCCTCAAGCAATTGTTGTAACCAAATCATTTCTTTTCTTTCCTCTATGGCAGCAACATACTTAGCCTCTATGGTTGACAAAGCCACTAGCTTCTATAGTCATGAAATCTAGCTCACCGTTGTCCCACCTACAATGTAAACATAACTTGTCATGCTCCTTCTACTGTCTACATTTCCAACCATATCTGAATCTACATAACCACACAAAGTGGTATCTGATCTACTATAGCACAAAACTGTCCCCATGGTCCCCTCTCAAATATCGAAGGATCCACTTTACTAGCTACCAATGATCTCTTCCTGGATCACTCATAAATCTACTCACCACTCCACTGCATAGGTAATATCAGGCCTGGTGCAAACCACAACATACATCAAACTACTAACTGTTGATGAGTAAGGTACCTTAGACATCTGGTTTCTCTCTTGCTCTGTCTTGGGACACTGCTCCTTTGATAACTTTAAATGGCCTACTAAAGGAGTCCCAAATATTTTAGCATCTTGCATATTAAACCTCTTCAAGACTTTCTTAATGTACTCTTCCTGAGATAAATTCAACTTCCATTCCTTCCTATCTTGAGATATCCTTTATACCAAGGATTTTTTTGGCTGCCCCCAAACCCTTCTTAGCAAATGATTCACTTAGCTACTTCTTGAGTACTTTTATTTTCTACATGTTTTTTACGTGCAACCAACATGCCATCCACATACAGACATAAGATAATATAACTGCCATCCTCAAATTTCTTTGTATACACACAATGGTCAGAATGACATCTAATATAACCTTTCTCCATCATGAAGCTATCAAATTTCTTATACCATTGACGTGGATCTTGTTTCAAACCATACAATCTCTTCTTCAGTTTGCACACCATCTCCTCTTTACCTTTGACCTCATTGACCTCTAGTTGTTGCATATATAGTGCCTCCTCTAAATCAACATGGAGAAATGTAGTATTTACATCAAGATATTCTAAGCACAAGTATTTTGCTACAACTATTTGTAGAATAATTCTAATAGAATTCATTTTTACTACAGGAGAAAAAATCTCATCAAAATCTATACCAATTGGGTGATAGGCCGGCACCAATTGGGTGATAGGCCGGCACACATGAGGTTCCCTTATTCTTAATGGGGTGCAAAAATGACTACATCTTGGTTCTATTTTTGGGGACCTCTTTTTGAAGTTATAGTGGAACATGGCATACATCATGGTCTGTGCAAAAAGTGATGGTGGAGTGCTTAACACTTGAAGGTGTTGAAGATTGGTTTTAAAACCATGGAGGATGAATTCACTCAGAGATTCAATACTAGACCTGGGTTTAACACACGAAGATGGGTGGAGGACACTCTTTATCATGAGTTGTACGAAACCTTTTTCTGTTGTGTCCCACTAGAGTTATTTGAATGGCTCTCGGCTTATACATCTAGATCGGGGTGGTATTATATGTCACACCCCTGGACCCAAGAAACATATCAGAACTTGCAAGATGCTGATCTAATATGGACCCGTGTTATAAATCATTGGAGGAAGGGGGTATTGACTAGCTACACTGTGGAATATGCCATTTCCATGTATTTCTGTTCATAAGTTGCTGAGTTTGAGTTCTTGTGAGAGCCCAAAGGATCATTTCTATGTTTTATTCCCCTGGAAATCAAAATTTTGATGGTAACCATGGGTTTAGATGCATTTCGTATGGCTGGCTAAACCACTCTGAGTGGTTGGCGAGGAAGCTAGGTTGGGGGAAATATGGTTGATGTAATGACCGAGAAGGAATGGGAGGAGGAATCAAGTATAATGAAGCGCATGAAAGGGAGATCGATAGACAAAACGAGATGACAAGGGGGTTATGGAGCTAGACATGGTGGAAAGGAGTTGAGGTTCACGTGGAGGATGTCTAACCCGAAAAATTCTGTGATACCCCATATTGGTAAGCATGGAAGATAAAACCTCACGGCTTCTGATGAGAGTCCATCATGTAGAGAAAGAAGAGTTGTTGGCATGCAATCTGACCACACATAGTGACCAAACCTTGGAGCCTAGTTTTTTTGAATGAGGGGAAAAAGTACAGTTGATCCATTTGATATCACTGGAAGTAACCCGATCAGCACCCAGAACGTACAACTTCTCATTTTGGACTTCTATGGCTTCACACACTATTCCAGTATTTGGTGGAATGTTTTGGGCAAGGCACATATCCAGTGGGTTTTGGAAGCACGTTAGGAAGTGGTGGAGGAAATATGACTGGAAGTGGTGTTAGTTCACAAACTGTCAGTGCACAATTTAGTGGGATGACGGGAGCATTTGGCACGACAAACAGAGGCCCTATACTTAACACAGGAGGATATGGAAGTGGAAGTGGTGGAGCTGGTGGCTTAGGATCTACTGGATCTAGTGGAGGAGGAAACATCGGAGGAAACCAAGGGGACTGGATCGGGAGGACAAGGACCTCAACCACCTCCTCAAGTATTTTTCAAGATGTCTCTACACTTACCAGATTACAGTGGGATAGAAGATTCCACAGAGCATGTACATTAGTGTGAGTTGCTATGGCGCGTGAAGGGGATCACGACCCAAGATCAAAAGGTTAGTCAATTTGTGATGACCTTGGAATGACAAGCACATTGTTGGTATAGAAAGTATTATCCTCATCAGACTATTATGTATTATACCGTGATGAGAAATTCATTCTTGGCGGAATTCCACATACCTGATTTTGAATAGAAGAGCATCATCTCTCTCAAAGAAATCCAATAGGGAATGGCAGAGAGCATGTGATAGTATGATGCACATTTTAAAACTCTATTTTCTAAACTATCTCATGATATCCACCCTTCACAGAATGCTCAATGGTTTATCGAAGGGTTTGATCAGACCTTTTTAGGAGGGCTTTGTCTCATAAAACATTCACGGACCGACGCAAAGTGTCAGAAGCAGCTTTGCGTGCTAAGGAAGTTGGTAGTGTTCAAACTGGTGTTAGCCCATTTATGGAGGCTTAGATTGCTACAGTGGCTAAGCAATTGGAGAAATTATCTGCCAACACATCTCCAGAGATTCGCAGTGGGATATGGTGCACGGATTGTAGCATAGAATGGCACACAAAAGATAATGGTGGGATATGTACTCGGAAGGCGTTATGCACCATAGCATTAAACTACCAAATATGTCATGGGGACCATGATGCAAGCAGGTGCCCCCTTTTATAGCGTGTGATCTATAAAAACATATCTTGTTATTATAAGATATGTACCTCAACCACACATGACACCAAGGATTGTAGATTGATTGACCAGATTCATGAGGCAATCGATCTTGGTGTGCGCCAGATTGGCATTGCCAGCAGTTCCAAAGGAGATGAATGTTGGTATGAAGATCGTGGAGATGGAGGTGAGTGTGGAAGATTGGTTTCGTAGATGATTTCATGGTCATGGTAAACCACGGAGGAAGAAGTGAGTTTATGCGTGGGACGTGCTTTAATTATGGAGCCATAGACCATTATAAGCGTAAATTTCCAGATCTTCTACAATGCTCCTAGTGTGGAAAAAAACATAAGTATGAAGAGTGCCTAGAGTTATACAAACATATGAGTCAGTAGTACCAGAAGGATAAGTGTACTACCATGGTGAGTATTAAGAAGGCTTACGTGCAATGGATCCCGTGAGTAGTATGTGAATCAGAACTAGAGCATGTTATGGTAACAACAAGAGTGGAGTCCATGCACACAAGGGATGCACCCAGGCAGAGACCTCTAGTTTCGAGGGAAGAAGTAGCACATGATAAGTATCTAAATCCAGCTCACCAGAAATAAGTCTACCAGGACACCATGGACGTAATTCGAAGTTTACAAGGGGAGATCCAATGCTTAAAAGATAAAACTAGAAAATATGAGCAAAAAAGACCAATAGAAGCACTAAAGGATGACTTGGATGAGGTTAAGGAGGTGTGTAAACTAATGAGGAAAGAGAATGTTATTCCGCTGATAGGAGCATGGTTGAGAGAAAATGTGCCATGTGCCAGGGAAGAACACAAAAGGTAGATCCTACATGCAAACCTCCCACCTCAAAACCTTGATTATGACAAAGAGATTACCTTGAATGCAGTAGTGGATGGATGGTTTCTTAGCAATATTCTCATTGACATAGGTGCGGAGGTTAATGTCCTCACTCTGGATGCCTAACATCAAATGGGAAGACATACATTACCGTCATCCTCAAATGTGTTTGTATATGGTAAATAAGACAAAGGCAATGCCCATAGGTGTCTTGAAGGATGTGACCATTACCATTCAGGAGACTAAATTCACTGGGGATTTTGAAGTCTTGGCACTTTCCGAGGTAGATAATTTCCCATATTTACTTGGGTGCCCATGGTGCTATAAGAATAATGCAGATCTCTGGTTTAACAAGGGGTACATAAGCTTTAAAAACAAGGAGAGAGAGGGTGATTATACCACTTGCTGATGGAAAGTCCACACCCTATACTAAAACCCTTGGAGAGGAGGTCCTTGACAGAATATATGTGCACTCCATACAAGATCTAGAGACAATCCACCCTATAGAAGGATTAATCCAGTTTGATGATGCTCAATCTATCAGTGATACTACCAGTATAACATGTGATAACTGGGTGCATGGGACTTATGAATTGATTAGGTGACATCTGAAAGGATCAATGACCAAGGAAACAATGGCGCATACAGTTCGGTGCCTGGGAGGAAAGGTAATAACCAAGTATTCTGGGGATGCATACCGTAAGGTCTTTTTGAGGGAAATGGAAGCTCATTGGAGGGAGAATGAGTGATGAGGTATGTTGAGTTATGTTTTGATAGGTACAATAGCGAGGTGGTGGGCTGCGAATAGTGAAAACTTGTTGGATGGATGGCATGAAGTTATAATTTCACTCACTATCTGATTCTCGAAGAGCAACATACCCACCGATATCAACGATTACAATGGAAATTGGACCCACCTCTTCCCACATCCACGCATGTGAGAGGATCTGTGGAGAAGGTGTGGAAGATTTACCACCCTCCCTTTGGGGTGCACAAGATGTATTCGACACTACAAGGTTGCGCGTGTGCATGGTACATCCATTTTGAAACTTGCTGCCAAACATGAAATTAGAAGGAGTTAGCAGTTAACCTGGTTCACACATTCGAGTACCGAAGTACCATGCAACCAGTTGATGAGGTGTTGCAGACTATCAAGTGCCTCACTCTGGGGGATTGCGCTATGGTGAAAGATAGACTAGTAAACTTACTTGATGGACCTAGCTTGGAAGCATGGCTTGAAGAGGAGGAACTAGAAAACCTATAATTCAATGCGCACGTGTGATGAAAAGGAGAAAGGAAAGATGGTATACATTATTGATGGAGAGGAGATGGAAAGCCTGAATGTGGACCACTTAGTTAGATTGCACGAAGTAGTTGACAGTGTGGATGTATACGTGCTCACATACCATGAACCACTCAAAACCAAGAAAGTTAACATTGGCTCGGAGAAAGAAGCCCAAGAAAGCTATCATTGGGGACTACTGGTCAAAAAAGGAAGTATCAAATATCATCGATCTCTTACATGAATTTGAGGATTTATTCCCACGCATGTACCATGAGTTGAAAGGTGTCCACCAGTCATTTGGGGAAATGAGGATAAATTTGAAAGATGGTGCATGCCCGGTCAAGAAGAGGCCTTATAGGATGAATACCAACATGCACGTAGGGGTTAAAGAAGAGCTATAAAAAATGATAAAATACGGTATCATTGAGGCTATGAAGGAATAATAATGGATAAGTCCAATGGTGATCAACATAAAGAAGGATGGGTGGATTAGGATATGCATGTATTACAGGGAATTGAACGCTATTTGTATCATAGATCCATTTCCCACCCCCTTCATTGAAGATATTTTGGAGAGAGTTTCTGGGTGCGAGGTCTATTACTTTATGGATGGATTCTTGGGATATCACCAAGTAAGGATTGCCAAGGAAGACCAAGATAAGACAAATTTTTCCACTGAGTGGGGGAAGTTTTGCATACACAGTCATGCCCTTTGGATTGAGGAATGCATCTACTATATTTTCGTGCATATTGGTACAAGCATTTTAGGACTTCATCCACAAATTCCTCTAGGTGTACTTGAATGATTGGACAATGTATGGGTTGGTCAAGGACCGTTTTGATAACTTGAGATTGATGTTCAAAAAATTTTGGTAGTTGAGGATTTCCCTCAACATCAATAAATGTATCTTTGCAACTCCATTTGGATCGTTGTTGGGGAATATCATATGCAAAGAGGGCTTACTTTTGGATCCCACAAAATTTGTGGTTATTGTGGGGTTACGGGGAGCCTACCATCCAAAGCACCATGCATGGATTTCTTGGACACACTGGGTACTACAAAAAGTTCATTAAGGGATAATCCAAGATCACCTTTCCTTTGGAAATATTTCTCAGACACAAGAGTGCCTTTCAGTGGGGAGAGGCTCAGCAGAGGGAATTTGACACTCTAAAAGAAAGGCTTATCACCAAACCTATTCTACGATTCCCATCCTGGGTTAAACCTTTCCATGTCCACATGGATGCCTCTTGGTACATCAATGGGAGCCATTCTTTCTCAAACAAGAGAGGAGATTGTTGATCATCCCTTGTGTTTTGAAAGTAGGAAGTTGACACCAATAGAACAAAATTATACAATGACTGAGCTTGAGGCATTTTCAAATGATCTACACACTCCAAAAATTCAGGAAATATCTACTGGCGACTCCCTTCATATTCTACATGGACCATATGGCCTTGAAGTATGTAGTAAACAAAGCAGTGTTGCAAGGGCACATATGTCGTTGGGTACTTTTATTTTTGGAATTTGAATTCAAAGTGGTGGTTAAAACCAGGAAAGAACAATTGTGGGCTGAATCATTTATCATGGATTAATTCAGGAGAGGATGCCCAAAAGTATCAAGGAAACCATGCCAGATGCGCAACTATTCAGGTTACGGAGTGCGCCCTTGGAGTTAGAAGACATTGTAGTTTTTCTCAAAGACGGTGTGGCACCCGAAGGGATGAATGCACTGGAAAGAAAAAGGTTAGCCATACGCACCACGCCCTTCATGTTGATCAATGGGGATTTATATGAATTGGGCCATGATGAGGTTTTGTGCTGGGGTGTATTAGAACATGAACGGGTGGCTATAATAAAAGAATCTCATGGTGGGATTGTTGGAGGACACTATACGGGGAACGTAACTGCACGCAAGATCCTAGTCACCAGACTATGGTGGGAGATGATTCACCAGGATTGCATTGAGTTTTACAAGGCCTGTGACCACTACCAGCACCTTGGAAAACTTGGAAGAAGGGATGAGATGCCCTTGTGCCCCATCGCCAATGTGAAACCTTTTGAAAAGTGGGCAATAGATTTTGTCAGACCAATCTCACCAGCTGCGTGAAGGACTAACTCGCGGTATATTATTACTAGTACTGATTATTTGACAAGGTGGGCAGAGGTTTGTGCCCACTAAGGATTGCACCATAGCCACGGCTACTCGATTTTTATTGGAAAACATTATCAGTAGGTATGGGTGTCCATTAAGTTTAACAAGTGATAGGGGCACTCACTTCTTAAATGAAACCATCAGGATTCTATTGGAATAATTCATGGTAGCCCACCATAAGACTACCCCACTATCACCCTCAGGTAAATGGGACTGCAGAGGCATTTAAAAAAATCCTTAGTCACACATTGACTAAGATATGTGATGTGGGTAGGAAGGATTGGGATGACAAGGTGTCAGAAGTTCTTTGGGCATACAGAACAACATATAAAAGGTTGAACAAGGCTACACCATTTCAACTAGTTTTTAGCACGGAGGTTATTTTACCAGTTGAATTTATGCTACCATCATTGCGTATAGCGCGCATAGGAGGATTGGATGATGAACAAATGCTGGATAGAAAGAATAGATGATTTGATAAAGTTGGATGAAAGGCACTCACTAACAAGATGGAGCCAAACAACTGAAAAAGATAAGAAAAATGCATGGCATGACCGCCACATTAAGAACAAATAGTTTGAGGTTGGGCAGATGGTATTGTTATATGATTCAAAATTTCTACATCATTTGAGAAAGTTGAAGGTGCATTGGCTGGGTCCTTATGTAATTTCATACATCCTTGATTTGGGCGCGTGCCAGTTGTAAGATTTGAATGGAACAAAATTACCTGGACACTTCAATGGGAGTAGGCTGAAGCCCTATTATAAATAATGCTTCTTGATGTTTATAAATAAGGTAGTTTTTTATAGTTAGCTTAGAATTTCCTTTTATACTTTTCCTTTCTTGTATTTCCCTTTCACGTTTTTGTTTGGTTTTGTGCCTTGGGCAATGGTAACCTTTTTAATTATTAAACTTATGAATTCGCAAAGGACTACGCATCATTTTAGTGTGGGGTGAAGTGACAAAGGGAAGCATGGAGTTATTCTACCATAGGATTGGGTTGGTAGACCGTTTGAATTGGCCCTATTGAAAAGATGCATTCGGAGAAAATAAGGTAGGTGGATGGCAAAATAAGGTTACATTGGAAACCCACGTACAAGGAGAAAAATTACGAAAACACGAGGTAGGCGAAAGCAAGAATCATGAGGATGGAAGAGGTAACTTTGGTGCTTAGTAACACGTGCGCAAGATTCTTCTGTCAAGATGGATTGTTTGCGCACCAGTAAGGTTGGAAACATTTTCATGCAAGGATTGGGTGCCGGTGGAAGTAGTTTTCATGCAGGGATTGGGTGCGGGTGAAAAAATTTTTTGTGCAAGGATTGGGCACATGAGAAGAAGCACTGAAGTCAGGTTTTGTTTGGAAATGCCACATTAAACATGGTCGTACGGTGGTAGGTAGCCTAGCCTTAAATGCGTAAAAGTAGGAAAAGCTATAAATACAAGAGTGGGCATTTCATTATTTTACTTTGGCGAAAACAAGAAGAGTGATTTTCCTTTAAGAGCTAGGGTTTTGAAGACTAACTCGTGTGAAAGAAAATCCCAAAAACTTAAGCGCAACCGGTCCATTGGATCTACAAACTAGTGCAGAAGTGATTTAATGGGTGTGAGGAATGTTGTAAAGAAGCACCGTTGATCAAAGGATAAAATTCTGAGATTAGGGTTTGTGTTTTTAGGGCATAGGGCACGTGGGGAAAACGTTTTAAACAAAATCACAAGTTAACTTGGGAATGAAGGAAAGGTGTAAAATGACGGCGAAATAACTAGTTGATAAACCTATAATACAATCCAAGAGGGGAAAGGGTAAGGAAAATGTAAAGAAGAAAGAAGAAGAAATCCCCTTGGATACCAATGAAGAATGGAAATGTAATACCCGGATGGGGTATTTACTAGGACAAGAGTGGGAGTCCCACATCAGACAGATGTCTGTGATTTAATACAATCACCGATCAAGCATAATTGTGAAGGAAAATGGTGCTGGAGCTGGTGTACCCAACAAATAAATGAACACCTGACGGGATGCCAATCTAGAATGACGTAGTTAAGGTGAAAATGGAGAAGGAAAGGCTTCTCCAACTTTACGAGCTTCCATATTTTGGGAAGCCCAAGTGCTTGTAGTAGTGGCTGATGATGCATGTGCACGAAGACTTCTTCTGCTTCATAGGGTACAAAATGCGCATAACTTCCCAGTTAATTTCATAATTTATAGGCCTAATCTATAAAGGGGATGCACTCCTAAATGACCTCTAGGATGAGGAGGTAATTAGAGAAACCATAGCATCCCAGGAATATAAGATGGGATAAAAGGTACTACGACATCGTGGATATCAGCAAGCTGGTGATAAAGATGGCCGCACACCTTATTTCCAAGCTAGGTGGACCCAAGTGAGAAAGCCCTGGCTAAATGTTCGTAGAAAGGTCACGGAAGGAAGTGAATACAACATCTCCTAGTACATAGTAGATGAAATCATAAGCAACACAGAGAATGGGGGAAAGATCCTTTTTTGGAAGCATCCTATTAACCATTGTGTTCTAAAAAATTGGGGGTGTCGGGATGCATCCGACAATTTCATGTGGGAGTACCCTACTGAAGACCCTTCACTCACGGATAGATTCTATAAATACAAATGTAGATCAATGACAGGGGTACACAAGGTGCACATGGATAAATTGTATACGTGCCTCAGGAACACATTCGGGGGTAAATGGTCGATTCCAGAGAAATTCCCTACGGAAACTGAAGGAGAATTAGAGTTCACGGTTATACCGACACTTCTGCATTAGAAGATTCGTCTTGGTGGATGGTAGTTGTTGTCCTTTGCGTAAATTCCCCTTCTCATCACCGACAATTTTGCAGGTGGGAGTGAACAGGTAGAAGGAGTCGAAGAAATTAAATTTGGAGTTGTCCACCCTTTACAGTGAACACAGGGAAATGAGAAAGAAGCTGATCTACTTGGGTAAGTGTGCATATGTTGAGAGATATGTATCACAAGATGTGCACATTGTAAGGCCCATGACCTTACCTATTCCTGAGAGCGGTGGTGCCAGGATCTACCTTCGCATAAGGCCAAAGTTTGAAAAGGGAGCATAAGTGGAAAATGAGATATCCATCTTAGATGACCCTATGGGAAGAAGGAAGCCAGTGCCAAAGCGCAAGGAGAGGGAAGAAGAGGAAGAAAAAATGGCGGTGGAGAAGTAGAATGTAGATACCGTAGGGCCGATTACCTAAGTCTAGAAGAAGAGGAGAATGGTGGTCAGGGAGAAGAACCCAGAGCCTACAAAGCCACCATCCCCTGAGGATCCCTTAGATAAAGAAAAGACCACATCCCCGACCCTAGAATTTTTAGCAAACGAAGAAGAACAAGGAACGTAGGAACACGAGTCTGATGATAAAGATGACCTGAACTCCTATATAGGTGAGAAGGATGATGATGAAGGGGAAGAGTTGGAAGTGAATCATGAACCATTTGATGTCCATGATTCAGAGGAAGAAGTAGAGGATACAAATGATGCTTTCATCTTTGTAAGGAGGAAACACACCCGAGGGGAGGAAGGCACGTAGAACGAAGAAAGGAGTGAAGGGGTAAGTACAAAGGGGCTAGATATGCCCAAGCTTACTCAAGAGGAAGTAATTGAGAAAGAAACAAGGGAGGCAAAGAAGATAATCAATACCTTGGTTAAAGAGGAGTTGGAGTGCAGTGTGGAGCTCGTACTCAGTGAGTTAAAAGAAGAGCAGAGGGAGAAGAGTGTGGGTAGCACAAAAGTCCTAACTCTTTTAGTAACTATTCCCAAGGGCGTGTGTATGGGAAGTAAATGCGCAGAAGGGGGAAGAACCACGATGGGATAAATTGATGACCCCAAACAAAAATTTTGTGCACATTTCTAGAGTATCGTGCCCACCAAGGAGCTTACTACCATGGAGTCCTTTGACCCTGAGGGTGGGTACCTACGCACAAGGAAGATGCTATCATGGGTGTTCGACTCCACACTTGACGAGCTTGAGTTCGACGTCAACCAAGGAGCGGTATTAGCACTGTCTGAAGAAAAGGGGGACAACCTCATTGTAAACATGCAACAACTATCAGATGAACAAGTGTGTGACACAATCAACAAAGTCTCCGTGGAAATTGAGGCTAGGCTCTTCTACAGGAGTGACAGGTTAAAAGTCTTGGAGGACCTATTAGAGAAGATAAAGGAAGAAGTCGTGAAGCTAACGAAGGACCTCGGCCTTGAGAAATTAATCATCGTTCAACTACAGAGGGAACTTCAAGAGGAAAATTCCAGGGTATGCGAAGTTTCCAAGAAGGTGGAGCTCATCTCCCAAGCTATTGTCATCAAGCACCCAAACCTTAACCCTCCCATCTCAAATTATAGATCCTCCTTGGAATGCCTAGAGGACTTAACTCAGATCCTCACCATGGGAAGGCAGCCTTTGGCCTTGGAGTCAATAGAGGAGGTAGCTGCGCGCTTGGAGAAGGAGGACAACCTAAAGGTTGTCGCGCTCATGGATGAATACAACAAGGTGCTTGCTGACATGAAAATAGCTGCACAAGCCGTAGGGGTCGCATACAACCATTGCAAGGATCAAGACAAGGTTATAGGCATGCTACTGGCCAACGACGAGGCCGAGCTGAAATAATTTAGGGAGAAGAATAAGGGCAATAGGGCCGAGTGAGAAAAGATCATAGCCAAAGTGGAAACGATTACTGAAGCTATTGAGAACCGGCGAGTCTCAATCAAAACCTGGCTAAAAGAGCTCTATAAGGTCATCACGAGGAAGATGGATGCCCTGGAGGATCACACCAAGGAACTGGAGACTATGGTGGAGACTATTAGAATGAAGGGGGAAGGGTTAACCTTTGACGATGTGAGCACCTTGGTTAGTGATATATGCACTAGAGCGTAGGATGAAGTAGGTGCCTAGAGTACACTAGAGGCCGACCTACAGAAATTTTTTCCCCTTCTTCTTCTTTAAGAAGTTTTCCTTCTATTCTTTCTCTCCCCCATTTCTTTATTCTTCCCCCCCATTATTTTCCAAGGCAAGGCCTTGCATTTTTTTTATTACATTCTTTGAAAAGGTTCCCGAGGGTGGAGAATAGGTGAAGTGTGGGGTAATGTTGAGCCCCTAATGTAGCTAGCAAATCTTAAGGGTGTGTGGGCACTCATAGCCAAAGGAAGCACGCAAGTGAAGGCATGCAAGGAAGAATTCAAAATGCTTCTTGGAGAACCAAGGACGCGTGCGCCACATGAAGAACATTTTGGGACTTAGCTGTTTTCGGCCTTTTGGACATAACACATGAAGAACATGTTCCATTTGGATAAGGTTCCAGCTTGGCGAAAAGGTGTCCTGGAAGGAATATACCTTGCAATAGGAAGATCCAAAAATCTAATCATGATATGGAGAGGCATGCACCTAGGGCGATCCACACCTTGATAATTGGGGGCAGATCTGAGGTTGTAGAAGATTTTTTTAGAGCTCAAATGCCTATTTATAAGCGTGCCCTTGGAAAAGAACAGATACACAAGTAAGGTAGCAAAGCTCTGCATAATTACTGCGAGGACTATGGGATAATTGCGTAGATGATTCTAGGAAGGATGTGATGGGTAAATGGGAAATGGGGAATGTAAATTTTATTTTGTAAGCATACATGTATGGATCCAAATATGGCGCATGACTGTGGTCCACCTCTCTATGATGTTTTGGAATAAAACTATGAATGAATGTGATAAGGTTACCACTATGTTTATGTTAAGATCTCCTTCCTGTATTATCTGCACGTTTCCTCTATGCTTTTGATCCTGTATAATCATGAAATTTACTTGAATGTTAGTCTAATTATGGATTTACAACTTCCTGGTTCTAGTTAATTCTGTTGCGCGCTTTGTTACTATTATGACTCAAGGGGTGTAGAAGTCGTCCTGAGCTCTATAGCTTCTTCATGTCTGTTAAATCACTAAGTTAGAATCATGAATTATGCCTTCCACTAAAATCACATAAAATAGAGACTATTCTCCCTCTCGCAGACCTCAGGTGAGCGTCCAACACCAACTGGGTGATAGGTCAGCGTGCATGAGGTTCCCTTGTTCTTAGTGGGGTGAAAAAATGACTACAAGATGAGAAAATCATATTTTTTATTAAATTCCTAAAGACGTTTCTATATGGTTCACCTACCAAGGCCTGAGAAAAATGATTTTTTATCTTTCCATGGTATAAAAGAAGTCAAGACGCTTCCAATAGTGTCATATTTGCAATATTTTGAGCCCTGAGTCGAAAGATATGCTCCTTTGAAGTTTTACATCAATTATGTTCAAATGGGAGGGAAAACTAGTATAAAAATGGGCCCCCTCTTTAATATGGGACATGTGGTAGCCAAATTAGGGTAAAATTAGGTCTTCTTGATCAGAGCTTAACTTTTCTACTTTTTCATGAAAATCACAAAACTCAGAAAACTCCCGTAGCCCCGAAGCTCCGCATGGATACGTGGCACCCTTCTGTTGGCTGGTAAAAGAGCTCCTATTTTTACTTTTATGCCTTTTGGATGAAAAGACAAATTTTCACATTTATCCCTGACTCCCCGCCTTGGATTTTACTTGGGTTTAAATGTTGACTTTTTCCTAGGGCAGAGTCGCGGGCCTTTTTGCCACTTTTACTCCTTTTGAGGTAAAGGGTGAAAAACTAAATTTTTCCCCAACTGCGTGCTTTCCCCTTGGACACGTGTCACTATGAAACTCGCTTGGGAACCTTTTTTCTATTTGACCCTTGAATCAGTGCCATTGAGACACTTGGCAGCCTTTGTCAGCCTATTTGTGCATTGCCTATTTAGCTAACTCTGCCCCATTTGAGAACGGGTGGAGGCACCACGCTTGCTTGCAAACCTGACCCAAATTTTGCCTTACGAAGAGCATCGAGTTGACACTTATCGGCCTCCACTGATCTATGGACTTCTCAATGGTCCCTCTCATATTTTGGCTTTGGGCTACGTGGCGAGCTCACACTAATTTGGGTCTCCGCCTTGGGACCAACTCTTGGAGATGCGCCACACTGACACTTGGCATTCTCTTCTTGCACATTCATACTTAGCCAATTTTGAGGTCCACCCTATCCACCTTTGAATCTATTTGACCATTTGACCCTCTAACCTCGTTCCACCTTGGGACACATGGAGATGTAACGCTTGGTTGACCCTCTCTATTTGGATTCATCTTTGGAGAAGCGTCGTTTATACACGTGGCTCTCTCTATCGTCTCCTCCATACTTAGTCGATTTTGGACCCTTTCCTGAGCTTTTTTGAGCCCAAAAACTTCTAGACTTATCCGTTTCTTTTTTTTCTTGTATCTAGCCTCTCTGTTGCACTGTTCCTTCTTCTCTGACACTGCAATTTCATTGTTGAGTTTGCCTTAAGCTTACAAAATAGATTTCAGACATGCAATTGATTGACAGAGTTGTTTTATTTGTATAGGGTCATTTAATCATTCTTTACCCCCGCCATTTCATCATTGAGTCCTCCCTCTACCCTTTAAATAGATTTAAGATATGGAAATTCTCAAAAGAACCATTTCTTCTATTTTTTCTTGTACAGGGTCGAATTTTACTCTCTTGGGCTTCTGTTTTTGCTTTTCTTGGCTCTGGAACTCAAGCTCATGGGTTTGTTTCATCTCCCTTCATGTTTCCTTCATGTATAGGGCTGGTTCTAATCAAAATTTTTAGGGGGAAATTGGGGATAACAATTATTAAATGTGTTGGGTACTACATAAAGCCAGCACACATCTTTACCCCGCAGGATTGCCAAAAATGTTTACAATTTTGAACTCGTGTAAAATTGACAACTTCTAACTTCATTTTAGATTGAAAGGATTGTTGTGATGGACCAAACTAGGGGAAATATGGACAATTTCTTAATATTTTGAGTTGTAGAAAATTGAAACATCAAATAAAACATTCAGCTATGTGTGTTGTTGCAGAATGCAACACCTCACATGTGTTGTCATTCACATTCATCTTTAGTAAAGATATACACAAGCCATGAAGGACTAGTGCATAGCCTCGATGAAGGCAGGAATCACAACAAATGTGAGATATTTCATTCCATAATAACAAATAGAGTTATTTTTTGCATGCAAAAGAATACATAATTGAGTTACAGGTATATAAAACCTTATTATTTCTTTATTTTAAGTGTTATTAATTATGTTTTGAGTTGTTTAGTTCATTATACAATCAATATTTACAATAAAGTTGAATGCAGAAAGAAATAGTAAAATCAATTACAAAAATTAATGTTATTTATTCATAAATAAATTAATTGTTTCCCACACAAGACGTGGGATGTAACTTATGTTTACTTAAAATAAAGAGGTACATATACATGAAACTAAAAGAAAAATATTAAAGGTAAGAATTCATCATTGTGTTGGGTTCTTATTATCTTGATCTTCATGTTGTATCCATCTTCAATTGTAGTTCCGACTTAAGTTTTAGCTTTAACTCCTAGTAACCATGTACATGTGGACAGAAACAAATTTTTGTCAAATCTTCAAGTTTTAGCCTTTAATAATGTGCTACCAACTTCAAGCAGAAGAATATCTTAAAATTAAGTATGCACAAGATACATCAATAATTTTATATGCAGAATCATATCTTACAGAAGCATAGGGGATTTTCTCATAATCTAGATATAAAAGAATAAGAAAATTCACTATAGTATATAAGAGAGGTTATAAGCCTTTATTTTTCAAACTATTTTCTTAAGTGTGTAGTTATAGGAAAAACAGTAAATTTTGAATGACATTGAGATCATATTGCAGCAATTCAGGATAACAAGCAAAAAAAAAGAAGGTGCAATGAGAAAATTGAGAAAGGAATTAATTCAGGTTCATCAATTAAAGCTAAATAGAATTGGACCAGCTACTTTATGTATTTTCTAAAGCATTAATGAAGGATAAAAGATCAAGAACATCTTCGTATCATACAAATAAAAAAAGAATAGAGTACAAGAATTTCAGGATTCATTTAAAGCTTTCAATATTGTGAAAGTTAACTTTGGGAAACAAAGAAAAAGTACAAATGTCCTATTGCTATAAAAATCAACAATTTTTCATAACCTAATCAATTTATCTTTTTGGCCCTGCAAAGGATTTAATCTTTTAAATTTCGCAATGATCAAAGTACAGGAAGAAAAACATATTCATAGGGAACAGATTCAAGCACATATTATTCTTCATACACATTGAAAAGCTTAGGACATTACTACCCAATATTTAAAATAATGCTCATCAATGATCAGCTTTACAAGCTCATAATGGAACATCAAAATTACTGTCATCTATAGGTAAAAAAATTCAAAAGGTACAAACATTATACATATAGATCCAAAAATATGTTTTTAGCCTTTCAAGTATTTCAAATTGTAGATAGATTTTCACATTTAGGATACAAGTTTTAAGTTTCCAAGCACAAACCATAAGATCAGGTACAGTCAAATATTGTAATTATTTCAAGGCTCAGAATGAGTTATTATAAAGAATAAATGACATCATGTTTATCCAAGAACAAATTGCAGTAAAAAAATATCATAAACAACGATCATATCGTAGTCATGATTGAAGATGTCCCAAAAGAGCTACAAGGTAAAGGAAGATCAGGAACAGGTACATTAAATGAGATACTCATTTACTTTCGCAAAGTAGTAACACATGTTGCAAACTTCAATTAATAGGTTTCTTAGAGTATGAAATTACAATAATCATAATGACTCGGGCATGAATGAAAAATATAGAATTTTGGTTATGCAACTAAAGTTCAATAAGGAGATTAAAATCATTATTACAGTATGCATGAAGCTCAAATTAAATCACTCTAAAATTGAATGTTTCACTCAATAAATATCTTCTCCAAAAAATCATAAGTCTTCAATAATTCCATCACATTACTTTGTAAGATTCAAGCACTTCATTCAGATGTTTCTACACCACTGGGTTAAAAATGATTTCTAGAACAGAGTGCAAAGAATTAAAGCTTCACTGCAAAGGAAAATAAGTTTCAAAAATAAGAGTGGTCTTTTATATGCTGCAAAACTAGTAACCATGATAGTAACAATAAATGAATACAAATGTTTGATTCAACAAAAAATGCATACCTAGTTTGAAGAAGATAGGTATATTAAAAAAGTTCAAATTAACATCGAAGTCAAACAAAGGCCATGAATAGAAAAAGAATGAAAGTAGAAGGTTTTTAACATCAGGGAAATGTATGAACAAAATCTCAAAAAACCAATTCGAAGGATAAAAACAATTCATGAAAAAACAATGTGTAGAGTGTCTAAAACCACAGTAACTTCCTCAAGTGAATGGGAACCATTAAAGGTTTCAAGGGAAGTCCTTCATAGTGACTGTTATATCTCAAAATTGCTCCCTGTAGAGAGATGGTTGCAGGTGTTCTTTGCTTGTGAAGTTTATCTCTCTCTTTTGTAGATACAATGGAAACACCTCAGGTCTGTGGGTATACCTATTTTGAGGTGAGTCTTCTGGTATCAAGGTCGGCTCCTTATTGATGTATCATAAACCGATTTTCTAGGGTTTAAGGGTAAAAGATGACTGTAAAAGTAAAATTAAAACTGAGGTAATACACCAAATTTGTATGAGGTATTTGACTGAGTACATGCACAATTGATATGGAATGGATTTCTGATGCACAGGCCAATAGTATTCTGAAAGATATAATTAAGGGTAAACACTTGATGTATTAAGGGATAGAATCAAAACAATACTGCTAAGTTACACGTACACATTACTATCATGCAGAAATACTGAACTTACAATAGGGTAAGATGATTAATTAGGGAATTCAACATTCACAAGATTAATGGAAACGTACACAAGACTTCAAATAATTGGAAAGGTGGAAAATGCTTCACATTCAAAGGGAAAAATTGGTAGAAAATTTCTTCAACACTCTTGTATCTAAAATTCCTCTTCTAACTCCTCCTGTGCTTTGCCAAGGCACACAATATATAGCAAAATATTTTCCATCATTCCTAAAATAGGCAAAAATTATACTCACCCATACATCCTATTTTGATCCTTCATCTATTAATAAATAAAGGAATAAGAAATAGAACATGCAAATACAAAGAGGCATTAACAGCCATTGGTTGCAACTTAGTCAACTGCAATCGACTATTCTATTTTTAAAGAAAAGCATGAGTGATAATTTGCTAAAAATAAGTTTCTGCTTAATAAGAAAATTTTCTTCTTTGTGCATATAGATTTTGTTTTCTTGCTGATCTTGTCCTTTTGTCTGAAGGTATGCGACCTTATTCATTTGTAGTGATAATATTATCACTTTCTAACCATGGTTGAATCTGGTGAACTGGGGACTCGAATTAAGGTGCAAGAGTATTGCAAACTTAATAATTTTTAGTATTTGTATTGTTCAGCTCCATTCGAGGCTAGAAAAGTTCTGTTAAATTCCCCCCTGGACGCCACTGTTGATTGTTCACGCTCGACTGAAGATGTTCTATGAAGAACTCTATCTTTTATTACTTCAAAAAGATCGTCCACGTAGGACAAAATTGATCCAAAAATGGGTCCTGGAAAATCCTTTTTTCGTGTTTCTGATAGAAATTACATTTTTGAATATTCGGCCCACCCATTTGCTTTTAATTATGGGCCTTACACATGTCTGAATCTGGTAAAAGTAGGGATTGCGACTTACTTTTGACACTTTGCTGCCTTTTCTGAAAAAAGACTTAAAATTTTAAAATGCCTCGGCGGACCTGCTTCCCCGATTTTAACTTTTGATGCTTGGGCGGAGTTGTGGGTGACTTAAACACTTTTTTTCCTTTTTTCAAAAAAGGGCTCAAAATCTCAAATTGACCCAATGCTCCACTTTTGACTTATTGACTATGCGTGGATTTGTTTGGTCCTGTAGCGGGGGCGTGGGGCACTTTTAAACTTTGCTCCTCTTTTTTTTTAAAAAAAAATTCAAATTCTAAAAGTGTATTTTTTTATGCAGGCTCAACATTTGACTTTTTCCTTTAACATAAGTAGGGCCACCAGTCATTTTACGCCCTTTTGATATAAATCTCACCATTTCAAATGGATCTGATGCTCTACTTTGACTGTTTTGATGCAAGCTCAACATTTTACTTTTTGCTTTAACATAAGTAGGGCCGCATGGGTCATTTTACGATTTTACACCCTTTTGAAATAAAGCTCAAAATTTCAAATGGCTCCGACACTTCGCTTTGAATTTTTTGACGCAAGCTCAAAATTTGAATTTTTCCCTTTACCAAAATGTCTCAAAACATTAAAATGGGCCCACCCCTCTGCATCCAATCAGATATCGTCGGACCTGCAGACCAATTTGACACTTTTTTTTTAAATAATAAAAAGTGCTAAGTCAGCCAAAAGAGCCTGCCATTTTCATGATTCAAGTTTTGGTTTGCATCGATTTTGGTGATTTTATTTCCTCCATGTCGATCATTTGTCATGATGTAACTTCATTTGTTGATCTTCTATGCATTTCTCTTCTTGTATTGAATATGGTCAGTAAAAACATTAACAATGGTGGTTTGCTTCGAATTTGGGTGATCAATTATGAGCATTGATCTTCATAATTTTGATTTTGGATCATTTGATCACTAACTCCGGGTGAGTTAGGTTAAGCCATGACTGAGATGGGTGAGTTAAAACAAATTTAACCCCATTCAATTTTTATTTTTCCTCTGGTTCGCAGTGTAAAGCCCTAGAAAAATTTTCTTTGACGTCATTGTTGGAGTCCTGAAGCTCAGACTATTGAGGTTGGTTTGGTATGTATATTTACTGAGTTCTGCGAGTTGGCCATGCCATGGTTTTCTGTCTTGGCCTGTTTGAATCACTGTTCTTGATGAACCTTCTTTTGAGTTGCGAATTTTGTGATGTCTCCTTCAATTCGATGATTCGGCCATTACCATTAGAACTTCATTTCCTAACTCATGGAGGTAAATATGGATTCATCCTTCTTTGAATGGCTTAGTAATATGAATATTATACTTTTCTTGGAATTTTATCTATATATCTTTGAAGTTTTGATCTTCGTTTTGAGCTAAATCCAGATTTTTTGTGGGTATTTGCATATTGTAGCTCCTTTTTTATCAACCAGGCCCTACAAAATTTCTATCTTTAGCCACTCATGAAAACATGAAGCTCTATTCTTTACCAGATCAATTCTCTTCTACGTGATTTGTTACTCTTCTGAAAAAATTTGGCTCTTGGTGCCTTTGATCTTTCTTTGCCTAGACTTTGTGATCCCTTCTTTAGAGATTTCTTTGAGCATTCGAGCTACTGATATCTATTATTTTGCTCTTTAAAGATACTCAGATTTTGTTTTAAACCCTAATGTAGCATCTTTACCATAATGCATGAGTTCTCTTTAGTAGTGCACTTAAATTAATGAAGCTTATATTGCAATAAATCTGTATATGGACTTTTAACTATCCTTCATGAATGAATTATTTTTTCCAAAATCTATATATACCCATGTATTTTTCAATTTGTGGCTTGAGGTATTTAAACCAAGATTTAGGTATCCCCTCCTTTGATATGGAATTCAGACTTCTTTATTTATTCTTGATTCTGCAATATGTATTTAATACTACATTTCCTTTTATTACATCTTTGATATGTATGCTGGAAATTTTTAAAAAGTTCCATTTCACAAGGTGAAGCCTTGTCAAAATTTCCTCAAAATTCCTTCTTCTTTAGTTGCAATCAGGAACATATACTTATAAATTATCTGCTTCATGCACCATAGGATGGAAATCATTTGAGAACTACAACCTTTATCTAATAGTGAAGACTGTAAAACTTAATTAATTTTCTTCTTTAGTGTAACCTGAACGCCTACACAGTTAAGGAAATAGCTAGAAAATGTATATGATTTTTGGCATATCTTATGTCCATAGTTTTATTTTCTCTTTCCTCCTTCATCCTGAGTGAGCAAATCATGTATGTAGTATGATCTTCAATTAATCTATATATCCTATTGTTAAGAGATCCATATGCATGAAAAGAGGACAATGTATGAATATGGATTAACCCTTGAGCTCTTAACTGATAATTTTCCTCTTTTCTTCTGTTTCAGGTATAGTACTTCTTGTGGTGAAGAATGAAGAGAGAAAAGATGAAGATGAAGATGAATCAACCAAAGGAGAAACTTTAAGGCAATGATGGGTTCACTCATACTCCTATATTTTCTCTTTCATGCTTGTGTACCTCTTATTTTAGTAGATATATTTAACTAAATCAGTTACATCCCATGAATTGTGTGGGGACATTTGAAATTCCTTATGAATAAGACATTGAATTATGAAATTGAGTTGTGTATTTATTTTCTGCATTTATGCTTTCTGGATATGGATTGTATAATGAACCAAACAACCCAATAATGATTGAATTTCTTAATCATGAAGGAGAGATCATTAAGAATACCTATAACATCCAGCAATGAACTCTTGATTTTCTGACAATCTATCAGTTAAATTTGTTTTTCCAAGACTCAACATTTCATTTATTATAGAAATTGGATGTCTTCATTGAGATAACAAGGATGTCCTTCCAGGGCCTTATGTTATTTTGCTAAAGATAGTCAAGAAATTGCAGACTATGTGATTTGTTATTCTTGTAATAGTTCACATAGCTTGCATATTTCATGTAATCATTAACTAATTTAATAGTAAAAATATTTTTTGATAGAAACTCCCCTGGCTTAGGGAAAGTTCACTAAGGATATCCATCATAACGAAGTTTCGAGTTGCCCATTTTGCACAAGTGCGAAAATTGTCAACATTTCTAGCGATCATGCGGAGAAAGATGTTTGTTCTAGCTTGTAGACCAATGCCTTTCTCTTATCCATTAAGCATGGAGTTCCAAACTATGTAACCAAAATCTTCCTTCCTGAAGGTCCAACCCTTCTAAAACGAACTTAAACTAGGAAAGGATATGGTAAACTAGATCATGTGCACAAATGCACTTATTGAATTGAAAAAACATGCAATGTGCATGGACTGCACTTATTGAAGGGAAATCCTACTCTAAAATAGACACTGTAGGATTTTCAATAACAGTGTTTGAGAAACATACCATTCACAGGAATGGGAAGTTCCTCTCCATTCAGCCTTGAAGAGCTGAAATGCATTGTGCTCTTTGCAAGCTGAAATCATGTAAGGACCACTCCAAATTGTATCAAACTTCATGTGTCTTCCTGGATTTACATGATCAACATCCCACTTTAACACAAATATCTCCTTCATTGAAGATTCTGAATTTGTCCTTTCTTATCAAAAGTCCTCTTCATATGTTTCTAATTCTTTTCCATGTTTGAATGAGATTGATCTCTTAGCTCTTGTAACTCCATTAATTATGCATAACGAACCTGTAATGGTTCATTTTCAAGTAGATTCTATTTGATGCAGCAAATCTAATGTGTGTAACTCAACTGAAATAGGCATTCTTGCTTCTCTTCCGTAAACAAGCTTGTATTTTGAATTGCTAACTGATCTTTTATGAGTCACTCTATCATCCCAAAGTGCTGAATTCAATGTTAGATGCCAAGCTCTCTGGTTATCTTTAAGTGTTATCTCTTGATGATCCTTAAAATATTTTTGTTAGTACTTTCAGCTAACCCATTACCTTGTGGATAATAATTAGATGAAGAACTTAAGTAAATTCCATGGTTGACAGCCCAATTTGTTACCTTTGCATCAAGAAATGATAAGGCATTATCTGATATAATAGTTGTTGGAACACCAAATCTGCAAACTATACCTTCATAAAAGGATAGTATTAAAGTCTCATTGGCTTCTTTCAAAGCTACTAATTCAGTCTAATCGTGTGAAAGTAATCTCTAGCACTCAAGATCCACTTGTTGTCATTATGAATGAAGGAGGAATTCATCATGCCAATAAAGATCAATACCCCAATGCATGAAATGAATGATCCACTAAAATATGCTAGGAGGGGCAGCGAAGCTAAACATTCCTTTCTAACAAATAAATCACACTTCTTACACTTTCTAGATCCATTCAAAGTAGTTCTTAAATATACTTGGCCAATATTAACTAGCTTTCATAATTTTTAAGGATGTAGTACGTGCTGAGAAAGTGACCTCCCACAGGTCTTTCATGAAATTCAGATAATAGTTGTTGTACTCTATCATAATCAATACAGTGTAGAAAAGATTCCATCTATATCCCTTTTTAACAACACACCATCAATTAAACCATAAGGTACAACTTGGATTCTGAAAGTACTATATCTTTTATTCTTGTCCATACCTTCCAGATAAGTACCGTGCTCCAAGTAATTAATCAAATCAGTCATGTATCTTGATTCTTGAACCTCTAGATTGAGCACTTTTAGGTTGCTTGATTTTAAGGCTGTACCATGACATCTGATTGTCTGATACATGATTTTAACATGCTATTGTTGTAGTAAATTTTCTAATTCTGCATCCTGAGTGGTTTTCCATATCAGTACAGTCACATGTTCACACAATATTTTTCCTCGAACCATTTTTGCAACATGGATGTCAACATCATACTCCATAACCTTTGTAATCCAACCCGCTCTCTTCTCATTGAGTTCTTTGTTTAACAAGAAATGCTTTAACACTTGGATGATAGACTAAGAACATGTATCTTATTATTTGAAATAATATACTCGAAATTCTTTAATCCTCTATGACTGCATTGAAAGTAATGTTTTTTCAAGAAAATGGTACCTTGTTCTCGTAGTCATGTAAGATCTATCCCAAAGAAAGCAATTGGCTATTCAATATATTCATCATTAACTTGAGTTAATATGGTTGAAATGGTTTCATCTCTTGCAAGTTCATACATCATGTAAAATCCTTGTCGAAAGTTTGGATTTACATAGAGTAGGAGCTTGTGAAATAGTTGTTTTTATAGCTTCAAATACTTTTATTCCTTCATTTCCTGGTCCAATAGAAAGTTTTATCTATCATTAACATGGATGTTCAATGGATTGAACCAATGTTGTAAAATTTGGAATGAAATCTTCTAAGAAAGTTGATTTTTCCAAGTAACATTTGTAGTGATTTTCTTATGATGAGGAAAAGATAACTATGAAATGGACTTCAATTCTGAAAGGATCAATAGATAAACCTTTCTCTAGAAACAATATGTACCAAGTAATTAACCTTGATAAACTAACAAAGATAAGACTTGTTGCAGATTCAATGATATTCTATACTGTCCTACATAAGCTGAAAAGTTTGCTTTAAATGCATAATATGATCATCATGAATTTTTTGAAAAAATACAGTAACATCATCTAAATAAACCATGTATGAATTTATTTAATAGGACCTATGAAAATCCATGTCCATTGCACGTTGAAAATGTTACAAATCAAAATTAGAAAGTCCAAAAGGCATTTTTTTGTAAGCATAAGTACCCCAAATTGGTGATGAAAGTTGTTTTGTATCTGTCCTATTCTTGGACATACAAGAATCTGATTGTATCTATTATAACAATCCAAAAGGGACAACCTGTCTGACCTAAGAAAATGTTCTTAAAATATAATCCATGTTGGGCAGCGGATAATGATATTTTAATGAAGCTTTGTGAAGATCTCTAAAATCCACACATAGCCAGATTTCTCCATTCTTTCTTCCTGAACAAGAACAAGATTAGCTACCAAAATTGAATGTTTAACTGGAAAGATAATACCTGATTCAATCAACTTGGATAACTATTTCCTCATTAGAGGATCTATTTTGGGATTTACAGGCCTCTATTTTTGCCTAACTAGCTTGGAATTTGGCTGCAATCAAATAGTATGTTGTGCTAAATTGGGATCAAACCCTTTCAGGTCTTGATCCTTCAAAATGAAAAAATATTTGAATTCCTTGCAAAGATTAATAAAATAATGCCTTTAAGCTAAAGAACATACCTTTCCAAGAAAAAAAATTTCCCTTCTGTTGGTTGTCAAAATAGTCTCACCAAATTTTGCCTTTGAAAATCTTTCGATTTACGACCTTTATCACTTTCTAATTCCTCGTGTTGTGTCTGGCTAATTTCTGTTGAAAATTTTAATTTGTTCCTAGGACGTAGATCGCTTATGGGTCCATGGTTTTCTCCTTGTTTCTTTGTTCCTCCGGAAAAGGTCTGTAATTTAGGTTTCCTGGTTCTCTGTTCATTCTAAAAACTCAGAGTTCTCCCATATCTTTCCATTCTCCACGGCCAAGATTTGTCTTCCTCATCATTTCTGCCTCGAATACTTGGGAGAAAAGTGAATGGATGTATCTCTAAGGAACATATTTGAGCCTTGTAACACCTATAAATTCTTTTTCCTTGGATAAAATTTGATTTTTGAGCTAAAATGGTCATTTTCTATATTTTACGGTTTAACGGATGTTTCTCCCGATCAAATTTGCATCTTTACATCTACAGGAAACGTGGCCTCTTTTGGTTGGATGAGGCTCAGTGGGGTACTTCAAATATTCTATGAATAACCTCAACTTAAAAAATGTCCACATGGAGGTTTGGCGGGATAGAGACACATGGAGGCTTCGGTTGGGTCTTCCAATACTTAGTCTTTTTTCAAAAAAAATTTGGGAGGTCTGGGACATGTGGAGGAACCACACATGTTTAGGGACAGACACTTAAGTTTTATTTTGAAGAAGTGCGAGGAGGACACTTGGAGGCCTCCACTCACTTTGCACTTTTCTTAGACTTTTCAATGGCCAAAGGATATTTCCTCAGACTCTAAAACATGGCATTTTCCACTGAGCTTTGAAGCCTTCAAGAAAAATTTTCCAGGCTAGGACACATGGTGAGCCCATGCTCTTTCAAAGTCTCTAATTTTGGGATCCATTCCAAGGTATGCCATTGTCACGCGTGGCATTTTCAAAAGTCAAAAGGGGTGAGGAAGTGGACCATCAGGGGAAACTTAGAATTTTTACCTCTCATTCTGTAAAGGGTTAAATTATCAAAAAATGGCCTGCAAGCCCAATAAAGAAAATGTCAAAGTTTGTTTCAAGTCAAATGGGTGGGGAGGCGGACCATTGAGGGAAACTTGGATCTTTTTCCTCTTGTCATCAAACGGATTAAAACATCAAAAATGGCCCATTAGCTTGATAAAGAAAAGGTCAAAGCCTATTCCATTCAGCAGTGGAGGTGCAGACCCTCGGGGAAAATTTGTAAATTTTCCTCTTAGGAAAAAGGAGTTAAAAGTATAAAAGGAAGCGGGGTTCCACTGGGACCCACATTGGAAACTAGAAGTGGAAAGGCGGAGCTGTAGGAAAAACTTGGAAAAATTTCCTTTTTCCAAAACAAGATTCAAATGGCTAGAATTTATCCATTGTTCTTTTGGGACCCACCTTAGGACATGTGTCAGGCTCATTTCTCAAGAGTGGAGGTGCGGATGAAAATGGGAATTTTTTCCTTTTTTTCCAAAGGTTGTAAAATGTCAAAAGGAATCCCCTGAACCCATTTTAAAATTGAATCTTCAACGTGGATGGACCAAATTCAAAGTAAGGATCAATGGTAGTTGTGAGTCTAAATCTGATTTTCCCCTCATTTTTGCTAAAAGCTCTTGGAAGTGTGAGTCTTCATGATTTCTTGGTATGTTCTAAATGCCAAACAAAGAGGCGAGTTAAATTTAATATCTAAGTTTTGTGGGGGAGATCTTCAAACGTTTTTCGTCACTAAAATTGTCTAACTATCAAGCTCAATTGGATTTTCCATTTTTCTTCTCTCGAGCACGCAAGGAGCCAGATTTGATAGATTATGGGTGGAAGTGGTTGGTGAGTTTAAGAAAGAGTGATCTACCAGAAGAAGGAGTTTAATGTGGGAGATATTCGAAAGATCTGCCCCCTGAGCACTTGATGACCTTTTGTAGATCTGATTCTTGGAATCACGATCGTGATCATGGAAAGCACTAGTGACACTCAAAGTCTAGATTTTAGGAGGAAAAAGAGGCTCTGTTGTAAATTTTATAAATACCACAAATTTATTGTACAAATGGTTGGAGTGTCTAGGGTCGGGACTGAGTTTTCTAATAGAAAAAAGCTTGAGAGTGCTCATATTTTTGAGAAGCCATTTGAGAATCTTGTATATCTCTTTCATATTAAATCTTATCATGTCAAGGTGGTTGTGAGTGTACAACCATTAACAAGATCTGAGATTGTTCTAGAAACTTTCCCCTACTGATACATTAAATCAAATTCGATTTATTATATGTTGTCTTGAGAAAAATGTGTTTGTTTCATCTCTAAATGTATGTGAGTAGTTTTTCTTGTTTCTGTTGTAATCTTGTAATAAAATCTGATTCAATCACATAGGCCTCTATCCTTGTGACAGTTTAGTGGCATCTGAAATTTCAGTTTTCAGAAGATCTTTCATTTGGGAATGAAATAAACGATTCAAAATCACTTTTCTATCACCTATTTAACAAATATTGTTTGTAATCCTTTGGGTGTACCTCAGGTGTGATTTGGTTCATATCGTAGTGATTTTTTGGGTTCTCTAACTCGATCCTTCGTGTTAAAATCTCATAGATTGTATGAAAAAGTGCTAATTTGGGCCTCCATTAAAGCACATATTCTAGTTAAGGTAACATTTTAGATATTCTTTGGCATTCTCCTGGTTTAGTCTTCCATTTTGTAAAAGCTCTAATGGATCTGGTGGATCAAGTTCATCCTACCTCACCTCCCACCAAAATCCATTTAAAAAAAACTAATCCTACCCATACTACCCCTGTTTGTCCTATGTGTATACAAATGCATACTCTCTGTTACCAAAACATGTAGAAATAATTAGGATCCCAAATGTCTTTAGTAACCTTTGCCTTGTTTTGAAAATACCTCCATAATCTAGAAGTGACAATTCGTGAGAGTTATATTTGGTGTCTTGATCATATTTTCCCCAAGGTCTTTTCTATAAAATTTATACAAAAGAAGGATTTACTAGTATTCTTCAATCACAAGGGTTACAAAATAGGTTCTCTTACCTTGATTGAAAGGCATAACCTAAAATATTTAGGATCAGATCACATCCTTTTAAGGTGCTACCCACTCCTTTCAAAACCAGAGTGTTAAAGAGTTGAATAGATTGCTTTCCCCTGATTTAAAACGACATACATAATTATCTATCTATCTCTGAGTGTCCTGTCAAATCCATGATGTTGCTCAATCTTTGAAGGAGATTAAACCTAGGTACCAACACACTTCTAACACCATTGTCAGGGAATATTTTAAAGTTGCTGAGAACTAATTTGTTCATTGTGATAACAGTTCATATTCAGAACCTGGTAAGCACTTCTTATATGCTCTAAGTTCCAGAATCTTGTTTTTGTATTATCCTGTGTTTAGGCCTGTAAGAAGTTTCATGTTACAAGTGATGTATACAAATTTTCTAGTCTCTAAAAGTATTTTTACGAGTACTCACTGATAAATCTAGGTAGAGAAAAGCTAGGTCTTACCGTTTTAAGCTTTTAGTAGTGACAAACATTTTACAGATCATACTTTAGTGCATTTACACAACTAAGGTGGAAACCTTAATGGAAACTCCCTGTTGATCTAATTTCTAATAAAAACCAGTGTCTTAACCTCTATCAAGTGATATTGTTTACTAATATTTACAAAACTAGAAGGAAGAATATCTTTCTTTGCTAGGGATCCTGCTAAGACATTGTTCCCAGAGTTAGGAAAGGAAAAGTAAGAAGGAAGAAGAGCTTGAAGAGTTTTGTGACAAAAATAGTCAAGAAGAGAGATCCCCATTCATGAAAGTGACTTTCCTACCATTGAAGAATACTATTCAAGTGCTTTTGAATTAGGTAGCCGATTTGTGGAATTGAATTCTCTAGCTGGAGAAGTGCCTTCATTTGATTTTAAAAATTTTAATTCTCATTCTACACTTGTCTTTTCACAATTTGATAGGGATTTCCAAGAAACAAGGCCTTTAGAGGGTATCCATTTTGAAATTTATACTCGTATGTTTCAAAGACCCCCTACCCCATATCAATTTGTTTCTCCCCCAAGATCACTTCCTCGAATCAATATGGCTCAGCCCCCACCTAAACCCCATTTTGTTGTAAACACCTTTGGACCTATAAATATTGTGGGAATGGATGGTTATTCAAATGCAATACCTCAATATGTAAGGAAAAGATTACCAAATTTCCAGGGAAATAATGCTATAACTGGTGATCAGCATTTAAAGCTTTTTATCAACATGATGGAAGACTTTGAGATTGAACATGAAGATGTATACATTAAATTGTTTGTTCACACTTTGGAAGAGGATGCAAGGGACTAGTATAAAGCGTTACAAGATAACTCTATTGAATTTTGGACTGAGATGAACAATGCATTTAGGTTGCAGTATGGTGATAGAATTGACCCTAGCTTTCTTCTATCAGAATTTGAAAATATCAAGAAGAATCCTAATGAGTCAGTACATGATTTCAACACAAGGTTCAATAAGACTTCAAGAAGAATGCCTGTTAGGATAAGGCCATGTGATGAGTCATGTTTGATCAAATATTTAGATGCATTTGATTAAAAGGTTGCTTACTACTTGAGGGATAAAAACCCTACTAATTTGAGGCAGGTATTCACCATGGCCCTACAAATTGAGAGTAAAATTTAGGCAATTAGAAAGCCTCAAAAAAGGGAGGGTGTAAAACTAATTAACCTAGAAAAACTTCAGACAAGAAAGACTATTGATTTGGAAGAAGTTGTGAAGACTTTGGTAGGGTCTGTCAAACAAATTTCCTACAAACTAGCCTGGGCTGAGAAAGGAATTGGGTAGAGCTCACAAGGTCAACACAAGCAGCAAAGCCAAGACAATTTTACAAATTCGAAAAGATATGATGACAGAGGCAAGGGACCTGTTGTATTTGGAAATAGGAAGCCCCAAGGCAGGGAAATCAGAATGGTGCCTGATCCTTTGGCTTCAAGATTTTTTGTTGTGGAAGAAACATAGGTCATTGATTGGTGTGACAAATGTTTCATGCCCCACGCTCCTTGTGAAGAAGATCAACAAGAAGAAGAAGAAGCAAATGATGATAATGATGATGATGTTTGCATGATCGGTTGCTCCACGATCTCACAATTAGGGGAAACTTCAACTGAGGTGATAAGTGTCAGGACTACTGCCACTTTTTGGGACTACATTAAGAGGGTACTACTTCTTCCTCCTTTTCAAACTTTAGAAGTAGATACTATACAAGCTTTTCAATTTCCCAATAATGACTTTGAATATTTAAGGGATTTAATGAGAAAGAAGTATGATGGAGGAATCCCATCTGAGGAGGATAGGAAACTAATGATGAATGTTGTTTTTTAGTGCTCAAAATAGTCTCACTCCATTTGTTCCTTTGAAAATTTATTGATTTACGGCCTCTGTCATTTTCTCCTTCCTCGTGTTGTGCTTGGTCAGTATTTGTTGCCATTTTAATCTGTTCCTAGGTCGAAGATCATGTATGGGTTCATATTTGTCTCCTCATTTCTTTGTTCCTCTGGAGAAGGTCTTTATTTGAGTCTCTCATTCTCTTTTCCTTCAAAAGCTCATGTTCTCTCATTATTTTTGTTCTCCACAGTCTGTATTTTTTGTCCTTGTCATTTCTTCCCTAGATACTTGAGGAAGAATGTATTGATGTGTCCTTGAGCAACGTATTTAAGACTTGTAACATTTCTAAATTTTCTGTCCTTCAAGAAAATTTCATTTCCAGGCTCAAATTGTTATTTTTCTGTATTTTACGGTTTGACGGGCGTTTCTCCCAATCAAATTTTCATCCTTTCATTAATAGGGGATGTGGCACCTTTTGGTTGGATGCAGATCAGCTAGATACTTCAAAATTATATGAAAATATTCAACTCAAATATTTTTCCATGTGGAGGAATGCCACTCATTTGAAGAATTAACTTTTGGTTTGGCCTTGGAGTAGCACTGGGAGGACATGTGGAGGTTTGGCGGGACAAAGACACGTGGAGACTTCCACCAGTTTTTCCAATACTTAATTTTTTTTTCAAAATTTTTTTGGGGAGGTCTGGGACACATGGAGGAACTGCGCATTTTTGGGGGTCGACCCTTAAGTATCATTTTGAAGAAGTGTCATGAGGACACTTAGAGGCCTCTGCTCACTTTGTATTTTTCTTGGAATTTTCAATGACCAAAGGATACTACCTCGGATCTTGAAACATGGCGCCTTTCGCTGAGCTTCAAGCCTTCAAATAAATTTTTCCAAGCCACGACAAGTGGCGAGCTTGCACTCATTCAGGGTCTCAAATTTTGGGGACCATTTCAAGGTGTGCCATTGTGACATGTGGTAGTTTGAAAAGTCAAAAGGGGGCGGGAAGGTGGACCATTGGGGGAAACTTGGAAATTTTACCTCTTGCATGCAAATGACTAAAATTATCAAAATGACCTGCAAGCCCGATGGAAAAAAGGTTAAAGCTTGCTTCAATCAATGGTGGAGGTGTGGATTTTTGGAGGAAATGTGAGAAATTTTCCCTTTGAGGGAAAAGGAGTTGAAAGCAAAAAGGGAAGCATAGTTCCAATGGGACCCACATTAGAAACTTGAAGTGGAAGGGTGGAGCTGTGGGGGAATCTTGGAAAATGTTCCTTTTTCCAAAAGAGGGTCAAATGGAAGATTTTTTCTGCATTTCCTTTGGGACCCACCTTAGGGCACGTGTTAGGCCCATTTTTCAGAATCGGATGTGTGGAGAAAAATTTGAAATTTTTACATTTTTTTAAAAGGTCATAAGAAGTCAAAAGGAAGCCCCCGAGCCCATTTTTGAATCTTCCACGTGAACAACCCAAATTCAAAGTTAAAATCAATGGCACCTGAGAGTCTGAATCTAATTTTCCCCCATTTTACAGAAACATGCTTAGAAGTGTGAGTCTTCATGATTTCTTGTAATTTTATACATGCCAAAAAGAGGGGTGAGTTAATTTTGATATCTATGTTTGGTGGGAGAGATCTATAGATGTCTTTCGCCATTAAAATGGTTTGACTATTAGGATCGATCTGGTTTTCTTTTTTTGTTCTCCCAAGCATATAAGGAGAAAAATTTGACATATTAGGGGTGGAAGTGGTTGGTGAATTGAAAAAAGAGTGATCTACCAAAGGAAGGACTTGAATGCGGGAGATATTTGATGAGATCTTCCCCCTCGAGCACCTAGCAACTTTTTACAGATCGGATTCTTGAAATCACGAATGTGATCATGGCGAGCATTGGTAACACTCAATGTTTGGATTTTGGGGGGAAAATGGGTCTGTTGCAAATGTTATAAATGACACAATTTTATCATGCAAATGGTTGGGAGTTATTGGAGAGGTCAAGGACTGATTTTTCTGGCAGAAAAAGCTTGACAGAGCCCATCCTTTTGTGGGAATCCATCTAAGAAGTCTATATATCTCTCTTTGTGTCAAATTTAATCGTGTCAAGGTGGTTGTAAGTTTACATTCATTGGCAAGCTTTGAGATTGTTCTGCAAACTTTTCCTTGTTGATAAATTTGATCAAACTTGAGCTATTTTGTGTTAATCTTGAGTAAAGTGTACTTATTTCATCTCTGAATGCATGCGAGTAGTTTTTCTTATTTTTGTTACAATATTGTACCAAAATACGGTCCAATCACATAGGTCTCAATCCTTTTGATAGTTTAGTGGTGTCTACAATTTCATTTCTTAGAAGAGCCTTCATCTGGGAGTGAGATAAATGGTTTAAAATCACTTTTATTTCATTTTGTTGACAGATATTACTTGTAAGCCTTTGGGTGTACCTCAGGCATGGTTTGGTTTGAATCTTGGTGCTTTATTGGGTTCTCTAACTCGAGCCTTCATGATCAAATCCCATAGGTTGTATGAAAGATTCTTAATCTGGGCCTCCATTGAAGCACATATTCTAGTTGAAGAAACATTTTAACTTTTTTGTGGAATTTCATTTGTTGAATCTTTCCATTTTGCATAAGTTGTCAAGGATCTAGTGAGTCAAGTTCATCTTGTCTCCCCTCCCACACAAAATTTATTTCAAACCAGTGAATCCTACCCATACTACCCTTTCTTTTCATGTGTGTATGCCAATGCATAATCGTCATCACCAAAACATGCAGAAAAAATCAGGATCCCAAATGTCTTTAGTAGCCTTTACCTTGTTGTGAAAATATCTTCACTATCTAGAGTGACAACTTGTGAGAGTTAGATTTTATTGCATTGATCATATTTTCTTCAAGGCCTCCTTAACAACTTCATTATGAAGGACATCTCCATCCCCTCCACAAACAACAGGCTATAAAAGGGTTCTCTTACCTTGGTTGAAAGGCACAACTTAAATAGTGAGGATAGATCAAATCCTCTTGATGGTGCTATCCATTTCTCCACATTTTAGTGAAAAAGGGTTAGTTAGATCTTATCCCTAGATAAAAAATGACTCACCATGATCTATTTGTCTCTAAGCTTCCTGTCAAACAGGTAATGCTACTTAAACATTGAGGGAGAATCAATTTGGATACCAACACTGTTGTGGGTCAAGAAAAGGAGTACAACACAAGAAGTAGGGTTACCAAAGGGACAGGGCATCAAGCCAAGAAAAAATCCCTCTTACTTTCAAACATCCCTAAAGAGGCCCTTAAGAAATATTCATCTTCCAAAAGTCCTGTTGTTACAAATAAAAATCATTCCCCCCCATGCCTAAGCTGTCAAAAATCTTGTATCACCTAATGAGTGTGTCAGCTTTCCTTCCACTACTGCCATGCCAAAGTCTGTCCCATATGATATTTCCCAATATTTGAGCCAAATCAAAGTCTCTATTCCAATTGTTGAGTTGCTTAGGATCGCTTAGCACAAGAAAAGGGTATTCGAATACTTGGGATTGAATGAAGAAAAGACTTCCTAAAGACTTCCTAGAAAAGGGTATTTGAATACTTGTGGAAACTCCTCTAGTCATTGAAGAAATAAAAATGCCCCCAGTATTGGAGGAATTAGGTGAACCATCTGAGGTCTATTTGGGGACATCCTTGGTGGACTCTCAGCTCAATTTGGATCCATTCCTCACCACTTTGATCATAAAGGACAAATTGCTCCCTAACTGTATGTTTGACTCAGGGGCATCGTGCAATGTCATGCCTATAGAAGTCATGAATGAGCTGAATATTAAAGTAAAAACATCATATAGGAAGTGAAATACCATGGAATATAGAGAACTTCTAGTAGTGGGATGTGTGAAGGGTTTGGTGGTGCAACTTGCAACTTACCCAGGTAAAAATTTAAAACTTGATGTTGCCATCGTTGACTGTCTAGCCAAGTGTGGTATGTTGCTATCTAGAAAATTGGCTACAAGTGTTGGTGGGAGTATTCAAATGGACATGTCCTATGATACCATTTCAATTCATGGCAGCCTTGTCAAGTTATATGGGGAAAATAATATAGTGTGCCTTATTGAGGATTCCAACAATGCATCCTATGAAGTATTGTATACAAATGTTAACGCTGATAACTTTGTAGGATTTTCTGATGAAAAGGAGAAAAAGATTGAAGAATGTAAGTTTCTTCAGCATGCAATATCTCCTTGGAACTTATTGTTTGATGGAGCTTGCTCTAAGTTTGGAGATGGTGCTAGTGTTTTTCTGCTTTCTCCAGATCAGGAAAGATTTGTTTTTTCCTTCAAACTCAATTTTGAGCGCACTAACAACATTGCTAAGTATGAGGGACTATTGTTAGGTTTAATAATTTATTGGAAATGTGGTATCAACGACATCATTGTCAAAGGAGACTCAAAATTAATTGTAAAGCAAGTCAAAAAATTGTATGTCACAAAAAATCAGTGAATGAAATAGTACAAACATGTAGTTTGGGATTTCATTGAGATGTTTGATTCATTCAAAATATTGCATCATGATAGGAATTTTAATGACTTGGAAGAAAATCTTGGAGTGTTGGGATATCGGTTTGATGATTATACAATGTCACTATATTGTGAATATGTTGTTGAGATATTGACAATACCCTCTGTCCCTGACAACATTAAACTCAGGTAGGTTTTTTATGATGATTCTCATATCAGAAGATTTCTGTAAAATAAGGGAGAGTTTACTGATCAATATATTGATTGGGAGCCAATGGTGTGTGCAACAGAGGAAAAGGAAACCTATTTTGGTAAGGGCATCATCTAGTTAAAAACTAATACCATTCCTAGAGGGTTGGTTGCTCTTGAATAAAATTTTGATAATGCTAATTGCATTATTAATAGTCATATGGAAGCCTCAAGGGATGTTGAGGAGCATGATCTTGGTACTAAGGAGAAACCAAGGAAAATTTCGTTAGGAAACAATCTCAACAAGGAGGAGAAGCAGTCATACATCCAATTGTTGAAGAAACACCAAGATTGCATGGCTTGGAACTATTCTGAACTAAAATCATAGATATAGGATCTGTTTCAACATGAGATTCCCTTGGAGTCTAATGCAAATCCATTCAGGAAAAAATAGAGACCAATCAATCCACTCTTATCTCTCAAAATGCAAGAGGAACTGAAGAGGCTAAGAGATGGAGGGATTATTCAACCCACAAGGTATTCTTATTTGGTTGTAAAATTGGTACCAGTAAGAAAAAAGAATGGTGACATCAAGTTATGTGTGGACTTTGGGAATCTAAATAGAGCTTAAATGAAGGATAATTATCCTTTACCAAATATGGAAAACATGTTGCAGTTAGTGACTAGTTCTTGATTTTGTCTCTACCTTGGATGGTTTCTCTAGTTATAACCAATTTGTGGTGAAAGAATCAGAAAGAATCAAGACAACCTTTACCAATCCTTGGGGAACATATGTATATGTCAGGATGCCCTTTGGTTTGATGAATGTTGGAGCTAGTTTTCAAAGAGCAATGGATGTTGCTTTTTCTGGTTACATCATTGAGTTTATTGTTGTCTACCAGAATGATGTGACTATGTTTTATAGAAAGAGAAGTGACCACTTGCTGCACTTGGAGAAGATGCCGATAAGATTTAGAGAATATGGCATTTCACTCAATCCGAAGAAATGGCATTTTGGAGTGCATAAGGAAATTTTTTTTGGTCACATTGTGTCACAAGAAGGGGTGATGATTGATCTAGAAAGAGTAGAGACCATCAGTAAGGTCCCAATTCCAAGAACCAAGAAAGGAATTCAGTCCTTCTTTGGGAAGATAAACTTCATCATAAGATTCATATAAAAATTTGTTAAGTTGACAATTCCAATCACTTCCATGCTAAAGAAGGACCAGGTCATCGAATGGGAGGAGGGTGCCATCCAATATTTCAACGGAATGAAGGAGACATTAAAGAATGCCCTTGTTTTAGCCACTCCAAACTATAAGAAGCCTTTTAAGTTGTTTTCCTTTTCTTCAGAGAACACTATTTATTTTTTCTTGCTGCAAAAAGATGATGAAGGGGATGAGAGGTCAATTTCCTTTTTCAGTAAGGCCTTACAGGGGGCTAAGATGAAATACACTATTATGGAGAAGCAAGAATTTGTCTTGGTAAAAGCAACAAAGGCTTTCAGGCCTTACATTCTAAGTTCTAAAGTGGTTTCTTATATTCCCCACACCATGGTGAAGGACATCTTATCAAAGATGGAAGTCTCAAGCAAAAGATGCAAATGGGTGAAAAATTTGCAAGAATATGACATGGATATCCGAACCACAAATTTGGTGAGAGGTTTGGGCTTGGCTAAGATTATGGATGAGAGCAACTTGCAGACTATTGAGGTAAACGAGGTTGAAGAAGAAAGGGAAGGTGGTTTTGAAATGTTGATGAGTTCTGAGTGGTAGAAGGATGTAATTTTTTATCTCAAACACTTAAATTAGCATGATTAGTTAAGTAAGAACTAGAAAAGATCCCTTAAGTTGGCTTCCCAGAAATATGTCATTACTGATAATGGGTTAGCTTGGAAAAACCCATAGGGAGTCCTCTTAAGGTGCATTACTGAAGATAAAGTCCCCAAGATAATTGTTTATCTCCATGGAGGAGTTTGTGGGGGAAAATTTGTTATAAGAGTCACAACACACAAGGTCCTGAGGGCTGGTTATTGGTGTCCAAATCTCTTGAAGGATACAACCTTGTTGGTTAGAAGATGTGAGAGTTGCCAACGTTTCTCTGAAAGACTAAAAGCTTCAGGAACCTTACCTTTACAACATGTATCAATTGAAGCTCCATTCAAGAAGTAGGGAATGTATTTCATTAGTGATATTTTAGACCCTTTAAGTGATGGCCATAAATAGATTCTGTTAGCCATTTATTATTTTACTAAATTGGTGGAGGCAATCCCCACCAAGAAGGCAACACAACAAATTGTCATGGACTTTGTGCTAAACCATATCATCTGTAGGTTTGGTGTGCCAGTAAAAATTGTAACTAATAATACCATGATTTTCAGAGCTAAACCTATGATGGAAATGTGCAAAGAGTATGGGATCAACTTGACATATGCCTCTAATTACAATCCCCAAGGAAACAGACAAGCTGAGTCTAGTAATAAAAAATTGTTGAATATTATCAGGAGAGCCTTGGAGCTGAATAAGAGAAAATGGGGTGTGAACAGTTGAAGTTTGTTGTTTGGGATGATATGATCACTATCAAAAGAGCCACTGGAAAGAGTCCATTTGAGTTAGTATATGGAACTCATGCCGTGTTACCCTTGCATACGCAACTATCCTCATATCAGTTCATTCAACAACTGGAGGATCAAGAAGTAAGTCCATATGATGCCCTCATTAACTAGATTGTTTAACTTGATGAAGAAATGAGGGCATCCCACTAGAGGCATGTAAATTTCAAAGAAAAATTGAAGAAGCTATTTGAGAAGAAGGTCACTCCCAGAGCTTTCAATGTTAGAGATCTTGTGCTGCTGTGGGATAAGAGACATGAAGACAAGGGAAAACATGGAAATTTTGATTCATTATGGATGGTTCCTTACTCAATTGATATTAGAATTGGTGAACATAACTTCTTCTTGAAGGACTTGGATGGTGAATTGCCTGAGATTCCTGTTAATGACAGGTATTTGAAGCATTTCTTGGATTGATTCCCTTGAATCAAAGTAAAAATCTTGTGTATAGTGTATAGTTTTTTTTTCTCGTTCTTGTCCTTGGTGACATGTTTTTTGTTGGTTTCTCTATTCATTTTTTGAGATGGATTTGTTTCTCTGCTCTGCAAGCCGACTCTGTCACCCAATGGATATTTTTGGCACTTACTCTACCTTTTTTCTTGTGGCATTCATAGGGAGTGCCCATTCACAATTCGGAGCTGATGTTGGTTCTCAAAATAGTCTCACCCCATTTTTCCTTTGAAAATCTATTGATTTACGGCCTCTATCACTTTCTACTTCACCGTGTTTTGTTTGGTTAATTTCTGTTTCCATTTTTAATCTGTTCCTCGGTCGTAGATCACTTATGGGTCCATGGTTTACTCCTCGTTTCTTTATTCCTCTAGAAAAGATCTGTAAGTTGGGTCTGTCATTCTCTGTTCATTCAAAAACTCATGTTTCCCGTTCTTTGTGTTTTCCACAGTCAGGATTTGTCGTCCTTTTCGTTTCTGCCATGAATACTTGAAGAAAAGTGAATGGATGTATCTCTGAGGAACATATTTGAGCCTTGTAAAACCTCTACATTATTTGTCCTTGGAGAAAATTTCATTTCCAGGATCAAATGGTCATTTTTCTATATTTTACGATTTGACAGGTGTTTCTCCCAATCAAATTTGAATCTTCACATCTACAGGAAACATGGCCTCTTTTGGTTAGATGCAGCTTAGCAGGATACTTCAAAAATTCTATGAATAGCCTCAAATTAAAAAATTTCCACATGGAGGTTTGGCAGGATAGAGACACGTGGAGGCTTCCGCTAGGTCTTCCAATACTTAGTCTTTTTTCAAAAAGTTTTTGGAAAGTTTGGGACACGTGGAGGAACCACGCATGTTTGGGGACCGGTCGTTAAGTTTCATTTCGAAGAAGCGCCATGAGGACACTTTGAGACCTCCACTCACTTTGTACTTTGCTTAGACTTTTCAACGGCCAAAGGAGATTTCCTCGGACTCTGACACATGGTGCCTTCCACTGAGCTTTGAAGATTTCAAGAAAATTTTGCTAGGCCAGAACACGTCGCAAGCCCACACTATTTCAAAGTCTAAAATTTTGGGATCCATCCAAAGGTATGCCACTATGACGCGTGGCATTTTGAAAATTCAAAATGGGTGGGGAAGTGAACCATCAGGAGCAACTTATAATTTTTTCCTCTCATTCTCAAAAGGGCTAAAATATCAAAAATGGCCCGCAAGCCTGATAAAGAAAAGGTCAAAGTTTGTTTCAAGTCAAAAGGGCAGGGAGGCGGACCATTGGGGGCAACTTGGATCTTTTTCCTCTTGTCACAAAAAGGGTTAGAACATCAAAATGGCCTACGAGCGCGATAAAGAAAAGGGAAAATCCTATTCCAATCAACAGCAAAGGTGCGGACCCTCGGAGAATTTTTTTAAAATTTTACTCTTAGGAAAAAGGAGTTAAAAGTATAAAAGGAAGCGGGGTTCCACTGGGACCCACATTCAAAACTAGAAGTGGAAGGGTGGAGTTGCGGGGAAAACTTGGAAAAATTTCCTTTTTTCTAAAAAAGGGGTCAAATGGTAGAATTTATCTTCAGTTCCTTTGGGACCCACCTTAGGACACGTGTCAGGCTCATTTCTCAAGAGTAGAGGTGTGGAGCCAAATGGGATTTTTTTCCATTTTTTCAAAAGGTCGTAAAAGGTCAGAAGGAATCCCCTGAGCACGTTTTAAATTGAATCTTCCACGTGGACGGCTCAAATTCAAAGTAAGGATCAATGGCAGCTGTGAGTCTAAATTTTATTTTACCCCCATTTTTGCTAAAATCTCCTAGAAATGCGAGTCTTTAAGATTTATTTACTTTTTCTACACACCAAACAGAGAGGTGAGTTAAATTTTATATCTAAGTTTGGTGGGGGAGATCTTGAGACGTCTTTCACCTTTAAAATGGTATGACTATCGAGCTCGATCGGATTTTCCATTTTTCTTCTCTTGAGCATGTAAGCATCCAGATTTGATAGATTAGGGGCAGAAGTGGTTGGTGAGTTTAAGAAAGAATGATCTACCAGAAGGAGGAGTTGAATGCGGGAGATATACAAAAGATCTGCCCCTTAAGCATCTGATGAATTTTTTGTAGATCTGATTCATGGAATCACGATCGTGATCATGGAAAGCAATGGTGACACTAAAAGTATAGATTTTAGGGGGGAAAAGAAGCTCTATTGTAAATGTTTTAAATAGCAAAAATTTATCATGCAAACGGTTGGAGTGTCAGGGGTCGGGACTGAGTTTTCTAATAGAAAAATTCTTGACAGAGCCCATCTTTTTGAGAAGCCATTTGAGAAGCTTCTATATAAATTTTGTATTGAATTTGATCATGTCAAGGTGGTTGTGAGTGTACAGGCATTAACAAGCTCTAAGATTGTTCTAGAAACTTTCGCCTACCGATAGATTAAATCAAATTCGAGTTATTTTGTGTTGTCTTGAGTAAAATGTGTATGTTTCATCTCTGAATGTATGTGAGTATTTTTTATTTATTTATGTTGCAATCTTGTATTAAAATCTGATTGAATCACATAGGCCTCAATCCTTGCGACATTTTAGTGGCATCTACAATTTCTTTTCTCAAAAGAGATTTCATTTGGGAGTGAAATTAAAGATTGAAAATCACTTTTTCTCTCACCTGTTTGATAGAGATTGTTTGTAAAGTCTCTGGATGTACCTCAGGTGTGATTTTGTTCATATCTTGGTCCTTTGTTGGGCTCTCTAACTCGAGCCTTTGTGTTAAAATATCCTAGATTGTATGAAAAGGTGCTAATCTTGGCCATCGTTGAAGCAAATATTTTGGTTAAGGAAATTTTTTAGCTATTATGTGGCATTCTGTCGGTTTTAGTCTTCCATTTTTAAAAAGCTCTCAAGGATCTGGTGAATCAAGTTCATCCTGCTCACCTCCCACCAAAATCCATTTAAAAACAACCAATCCTACCTTTTTTACCTCTCTTTGTCTTGTGTGTCTACAAATGCATACTCTTTGTTACTAAAACATGTTAAAACAATCAGGATCCCAAAATGTCTTTAGTAACCTTTGCCTTGTTGTGAAAATATCTCCATAATCCTTAAGTGACAACTCGTGAGAGTCAGATTTGGTGTGTTGATCATATTTTCCGCTAGGTCTTTTCTATAAAATTTATATAAAAGAAGGATTTACCAGTATTCTTCAATAACAAGGGTTACAAAATAGGTTTCTCTTACCTTGGTTGAAAGGCACAACCTAAAATAGTTAGGATCGAATCACATCCTTTTAAGGTGCTACACACTCCTTTCAAAACATGAGTGTTAAAGAGTCAAATAGATTCCTTTCCCCAGCTCCAAAATGGCATGTACATAATTATCTATCTACCTTTGAGTGTCTTGTCAAATCCATGATGTTTCTCAGTCTTTGAAGGAGACTAAACCTGGGTACCGACACCTTCATCAACTAAGATTTCCTCATAGTTATCAACATGTGTTGACATCTTAGTCTTGACCTTCCCTAACTAATTGTCAGTGCTGAAGATGTCTGTTAATGTGACAAGATCTTGAGGAAATTTATTTGTCTTTAACTGAACAATTTGGTCACCATATAAGTTTTGTAATTTATCTTGATTTACTACAGAGAATTCACCTTCTTGCTATAAAAACATGGATATTTGATCATCACTTTAAAAAACCTTCTAATTCAAATCATTATCAAGTATCAAAGGCCTAACAATTAGTTTTATATGATGATGAATTTTTTAATTCTCTATTTGTTCTAGCACTTCAAAAACTAGCAGCAATTGTGGCAAGTCTATTTGCATGCTTATATTATGTTTCTAGGAATGGATTATATGTTAATAGCCTTGAAAAATTCCATTAAGTCAGAAACTCTATGTTTGTAAGACTTCATTAATGGATTCTTAAAAAGATTGAAATTTCTTACTTGATTGATAACCAACTCAGAATTACCAAAAATTTGTAGCAGTACTAACACCTTTCTTTCTGACCCAAAGTAAGTCATGAATTCATGCTTCGTATTCAACTACATTGTAAGTGCATAAAAATTGGAGACTCAAAGCTGAGAAATACCTTTCATTTGTTGGGGAAGCAAGCATCAAACCTACTCCTTTTCCTTTCTTATTTTTAGCTCCATCGAAATGAAGCTTCCAAATCCATTCCGTTGCATTTTCTATTTTGGATAGCAAAGGAATTGGTGTATTTTATTCAATGTAAGAAATAAAAACCCAACAAATGTTCTTCAACTTCCTTGAAAGGATCATAAGCGTATTATTCATGTGTCTTTTTTATCCATAAAAAAAGGTTAGAAACACCATCTAATGCTAAAACTTGAGCTATATTATCAAAATTAGACTAGTCTAAAGCTGCATAGTTAGCTACTACATTAGAAGATTGAGGTTTAATGTGAAATCTGGCCAACGGTTCTGAATTGATAGTAACCTTGGTCCCATAATGAGTAGTGAAAAATAAGAAAGACAAATATGAAGAGAGATAGCCTCCTATTTTTTCTATGAAGTCTCTTGATAAACAGATAGCAAAGTAAGGAGGTAAGTCTACATAAGTAACATCTTGCATAATGGAAACATTTGGACAAGCATGTAATGTTACCTCTAGATTTTTTTATGACACCAACCGTATTAGTTTTAGTTCCATCCAACTGTAAAACACTTTTTTCTTGAGGTTCATACTGCAGGCCCAATTTTTCTAGAATTTTTTTTGCCATAACTGTGCTACTTGCACTGTTGTCCACTATACATTTATGAACAAGATGCTCTCCAATAATCAGTAATAGATAAAATGGTGGTGGCTTCTTGATGTCATAAGCATTTAAGACTTTTTTAACCATCCATTTCACTTCTTTGATGCGGTCTTGTTCCATTATTCAGAGGACGACGTCTACTTTCTAGAATTCCTTTTCTATTGTTTTAGAAGAAATTTATAGCTTAGCTGGTTCATGAGAAAGTAAATCTTGTTATCCTAGAATACTTAGAGCATCCCGCATTGAGATGTTAACATTATGTTTTTTCATTATATCAACAATGTTAAAATAATCAACAATTTTATAGAGAGATTCTACTGTTTTAGCATAGGCTTTGGCGAAAACTAATTCTGCTTCAGTTGATTTTGATATCTGAGGTATAAATAACCTTCTTAGATTAGTTGTAGCTTCTTTTATTATTCTTTACCAACTGTAACACCCTACTTTTTTGAGGAACATATGCACACATACCTAGTTTTTGGCTTGTAGTTGTTGTTTTATCAGTGATATTAGGTAGAACAGGCCTATTTTGTTGTTTTTTGCTCTCTGCAGACCTTTTCCTGAGCCCTAGTAGTAACTGCAATGAAATCATCCTCACTAAAACTGACTAAGTTATGTTCATTTTCCTTCTAAACCTAAGTTTCTTGTTGCCCAGCCTCCATTTGAGGCATGAATGATGTTCATGAATGATGTTGTGCAATAAGACTTATGTTTAGAAAAGCATTTGGGAAATTTGCAGCTAAATGAGGTTGATTAAAACGCTAACACCACTCTTCTATAGCCATATTGATTAGGAATAAAACATTATGTTGAGTAGGAGTCTTTGGGTCAAATTGTCTTTGCTGGTAAGGCTGCCTATAATTTTGATTTTGTTAGTAAGGCTGCCTATTTTGCTGATAAAGAGCCTAATAAGGTCTACTTGGTAAGGTAAGCCTATTCTATATTGAAGTCAGCTTGTTCCTCTTAGTCTGTAAAGCTTTAAATATGTCATTTGATGGGGCTAAAACAACAGGTTCTATAATATTGATAGGCTGGGGAATAGGTGCTAAATCTGCCAAAAAAGACATTGAAAGCCTTTGTACTAATTTTCCAGCTTGAATAAGATTATTTTTAGGTCGGATGGCAATATCAAAGGCTATTGGGAGCATATCTCCTCCTATAGACTAAATCATATTTGAAATATCATTGTTTAATTCCCTTAGATAATAAAGAAAAGCATGATCAGCTTGAGGCTCAACACTTGCTGGAATTCTTTCCCAAGTTATCGCAAAATGGATGTTGAAACTATACATAAATTCATTGGGAGATCTTTAATGGTATACATTTGTTTTATGAGAGATAAATGATCTGAATTATCTTGAAATTATTTCAGAAATTTATCACCCAAGTAATCCCAAGTTCTTATGCATCCAATTTCTAGATTTCTTTACCATTGAAGGGATTATCTTTTAAGAGATGTAGTTAAAAGTCTCAAAGCTACATCCTCATGAGTGATATTATTAACTACACATAAGGCTGCAACATCTTTAATGTGCTCTTTAGGAGTGATGGTAAAATTTTCATGGCACCATTAGGGATATCATGATAAACATGAATTACTAATGGGCTACCATTAGTAAAGGTCACAAAATTCCTAGGTGGTTGAATAGCCATTTGGAAGACTGGGATTTGAATAGAATAATTGATATGTGGTGAAGGAATAATAAGGGTAGGGTTATCAAAACAAGGTCTATTATAAGGTAAAGTATTACCAAATCTTCTCCTTCTTGTAGAATTCAAAGGTAAAGAAACAAACTGAGGATTAATTCCTTTTACTGATGAACTTGTATCACTTTAGGAATAGAACATGCTACAATTTTGGCCTGAAATAAGCCCTACGAAGTCACCAGATAGATCTTTAATTATTTAAAATAGATTGTTGCAGCTTGTTGTCCGATAGTAACTTTTATCTGCTATAAAATTTGTTTTAGATTTGCTGTAAATATCTATAACTTGTATGCAGATATGATTCATTGTCCCACCAAGCGTGCCAAAAAAATTTATCTCTACAAAGTGCACCCTATAGAGAGATCATTGTACATGTTCCAAGCTTGCAAATTTTATCTCTCTCTTTTTTAGATACAATGGAAACACTTCAAGTGTGTGGGTATACCTAGTTTGAGGTGAGTCTCCGGTATCAAGGTCGGTTCCTTATTGATGTATATTAAACTGATTTTCTAGGGTTTAAGGGTTAAATATTACTATAAAAATGAAATTAAAACTAAGCTAATACACCAAACTTGTATGAGGTCTTTGAATGAGTACATTCACAATTGATATGGAATGGATTTCTGATGCACAGGCCAACATATTTTTGAAAGATAATTAAGGGTAAACACTTGATGTATTGACAGATATAATCACAACAATACTGCTAAGTTACACATACACATTAATACCATGAAAAAATACTGAACTTACAATAGGGTAAGATGATTAATCAGGTAATTCAACATTCACAAGATTAATGGAAACATACACAAGACTATAAATAATTGGAAAGGAAGAAAAATACTTCACATTCAAAGTGAAAAACTAGTAGAAAATTACTTCAGCACTCCTGTATCTAAAATTACTCTTCTAACTCCTCATGTGATTTTCCAAGGCACACAATATATAGAAAAATATTTCCCACCCTTCCTAAAATAGGCCAAAATTGTACTCACCCATACATCCTATTTATATCCTTCATCTATTAATAAATAAAAGAATAAAATACACAACATGCAAATATCAAAGGGAATTAACAACCATTGGTTACAACTCAGTCAACTGTAGTCGATTGTTCTATTTCTAAGAAAAGCATGAGTGAAAATTTGCTAAAAATAAGTTTTTCTTGATGAGAAAGTTTTCATCTGTGTGCCTGAAAATTTTGTCTTCTTGTTGATTTTTCCTTTTGTTGAATGTATGTGACCTTATCCATTTGTAGTGATAATATTAGCACTTTCTAACCATGGTTGAATTTGGTGAACTCGGGAATTAAATTAAGGTGCAAGAGTATTGCCAACTTAATGGTTTTTGGTATTTACATTTTTGAGCTCCATTTGAGCTAAACAAAATTATGCTAAATTCCCCCTGGCTGCCATTGTTGATTATTATAGATCAACTGAAGGTTTCTGTGAAGAAACCTATCTTTTATTACTATGAAAAGATCATCCACGTAGGACAAAACTGATCCAAAAACAAGCTTGCAAAATCCGTATTTCATGTTTCTGATAGAAATTATATTTTTGAATATTCAGCCCACCCATTTGCTTTGAATCTGGGCTTAAGACATGTCTAAATATGGTCAAAATGAGATTACAGCTTACTTTTTAAACTTTGCTACCTTTTCCAAAAAAGGCTTAGAATTTTGAAATGCCCCGACGGCCCGCTTCCCTGATTATAACTATTGATGCTTAGGTGGAGGTGTGGGTGACTTAAACACTTTTTTTCTTTTTTCAAAAAGGGCTCAAAATTTCAAATTGACCCAATGCTCCACTTTTGAATTATTGAATACATGGCTTTGTTTGGTCCTTAGCATGGGCATGAGGCACTTTTAAAATTTGCTCCTTTTTAAAAAAAATAAGTTTAAAATTCTCAAACTACCCCGGTGATCTACCTTGACTTTTTGGATGTGGGCTCAACATTTGACTTTTTCCTTATAACGTAAGCAGGGCCACGGGTCATTTTATGATTTTATGCCCTTTTGAAATAAAGCTCAAAATTTCAAATGGCTCTGATGCTCCACTTTTACTTTTTTGATGTGGGCTCAACATTTGACTTTTTCCTTTAACATAAGTGGGGCCACAGGTCATTTTACAATTTTACACCCTTTTGAAATAAAGCTCAAAATTTCAAATGGCTCTAATGCTCTGCTTTAAATTTTTGATGCGGGCTCAACATTTCATTTTTTCCCTTTTCCAAAATGTCTCAAAACATAAAAAGGGCCTGCCCCTGCACATCTAATCATATTTCGTCCAACCTACGGACCAATTTGACACCTTGTTTTTAAATAATAAAAAGTGCTAAGTCATCCAAAAGACCCACCATTTTCATGAGTCAAGCTAAGGTTTGCATTGATTTTGGTGATTTGATTTCCTCATGTCGATCCTTTGCACAATGTAACTTGATTCATTGATCTTTTACGTTTCTGTCTTACATTTAATGTGGTCGGTAAAAAATTTAACCATGGTGGTTTAATTTGAATTTGGGTGATCAATTCTGAGAATTGATCTCTGTACTTTTGATTTTGGATTGTTTAATCACTAACTCCGAGTGAGTTAGGTTAATACATAGCTGAGATGGGTGATTTAAAACAAACTGAACCCCATTCATTTTTTATTTTTCCTTTGGTTAGTGGGTGAAGCCCTGGAAAAATAAAATTTGATGACATTGTTGTAGTCCTACAGCTAGTCTCTTTAGGTTGGTCTGGCTATATATTTACCAAGTTCTACGAGTTGGCCGCCATGATTTCTATGTTGGCCTTTTTGAATCATTGTTCTTGATGAACCTTCTTTTGAGGTGGGAATTATTTGATGGCTCCTTTAATTTGATGATTCGGCTATTACCATTGGAACTTCATTTTCTAACTCGTGGAGGTAACTCTGGATTCATCCTTCTTTGAATGGCTCAGTAATATGAATATTCTTCTTTGATTGAAATTTCATCTATATATCTTTGAAGTTTTGATCTCATTGTGAGATAAATCTAGATCTATTGTGGGTATTTGCATATTGTAGCTCCATTTGTCTCAGCCAGGCTCTGCAAAATTTTGATCTTCAGCCACTGATGAAAACATGAAGCTCTGCTCTTTACCATATATATTCTCTTCTACGTGATATGTTACTCTTTCGAAACTTTCACTCTTGGTGCCTTTGATATTTCTGCCTAAACTCTATGATCCCTACTTTAGAGATTTATTTGAGCATTCGAGATACTGATATCTATTATTTTTCTCTGAAAATATACTCAGATTTTATTTTGAACCTCTGTAGAATCGTTACCATAATGCATGAGTTATCTTTAGTAGTGCACTTTAATTGATGAAGTTGTATTGAAATAAATTTGTACATGGAATTTTAAGTGTCCTGCAGGAATGGATTATTTTTTTCCAAAATCTGTATATACCCATGTATTTTTTAATTTGTTTCCTGAGGTATTTCAACCCAGCTTTGGGTATCCCTCCTTTGATATGGCATTCATATTTCTTTATTTATTCTTGATTTTGCAGTCTGTTTAATATTGCATTTCCTTTTATTGCAGATTTGATATGTATGTTGGAAAATTTTAAAAAGTCCATGTCACATGGTGAAGCCTTGTCAAAATTTCCTCATAATTCCTTCTTCTTTAGTTGTAATCGGGAACCTATACTTATGAATTATCTGCTTCATGTACCATAGGATGGAAATCATTTGAGAACCGCAAACCTTTATCTAATAGTGAATACTGTAAAACATGATTTATTTTCTTCTTTACTGTAACCTGTACCTGCACACTTAAACAACTAGTTAGAAAATAATTAGGATTTTTGGCCTCTCTTATGTCCATAGGTTTCTTTTCTCTTTCCTCCTTCATCCTAAGTGACAAAATCATGTATGGATTATGATATTCAAGTGATATATATATATATATATATATAAATATATATATATCATGTTGTTAAGAGATCCATATGCACGAAAAAGGACAATGTAGGAATATGGATTAACCCTAAGCTCTTAACTGATATTTTTCCTCTTTTCTTATTTTTAGGTATAGTACTTCTAGTGGTGATGATGAAGAGAGAAAATTTGAAGATGAAGATGCATCAACCAAAGGAAAAACTTTAAGGAAATGATGGGTTCACTCATACTCCTAAATTTTCTCTTTCATACCTATGTACCTGTACGCCGGAAAAGCGACAAGCGGGCGTGGGAATCTACAAGTAACTCTTCCGCATACCTGACCTCCCGAGGTCGTACTGGGACAGCTGGTGGGGATGGAATATGCGTGGTATATGGACAGACTAGTTAGGCAGTCTAATGTCTTTGACACGCACTAATGGAATCTGTGAATCTAAGGCAATGAAGGCCCTTCTAACCTGGACTGGTGTGATAGATCAATCAGCAAGGATGACTGCTCGAAGGCTCCAATCAATATCAAGCTCTGGCGTGATTCGATCTATGGGTTGTGGAACACGTGGAAAAGGACTCGGTATAGTTTTTTGTCTTTCTCCGAATAGGGTCATATGGTGAATGGTAAATATAGTCAACTCTATGGATGGTTCTCTGGCCTAGTCTAGAATTCTCTAGCTTTGTTAGCTGTTGTGTCTAGCAAGGATAGTTGCTCAATGATAATAGGTGGAAGTGGAGTAGACTGAAATACTAGTGTGCGTAGGCCAGCATCTATATCTAATTATCTTATAGATTCGTTGGGTTGTGGAATGTGTGGGTCACAACCGTAGGTTCGTGTTTGTTGTGGGCTAGCTATGGTCATACGTAGAATCAAGTCCTGATCCTTAGTATCTAATAATCATATGCTTTCTCATCTTCTATGTTTAGAATCAACAGTTGTGCAATCTTCTCCGAATACCTCACAGGAATTCTCATAACCTGGATTCTTAAGCTGGTATCTATATCTATGAGGGTGTCTCCTGTGTTTGGCTGTGGAACTAAAGGATCACACCCGAATGTTTGTTCTCTTTCAAACCCTTCTATGGTCATGTGGATGTTTTTCTAGGGTAATCTGTAGTTTGGCTGACTCGACCAAAATGTATGTGCCTGGTTGTCTTCTATGTTTAATCCTCTTAACTGAGATCTGACCTGTTGGAAGTCTGCTGTTGTTTAGAAGACCCCGAATTCTAAGATTCTGGTCAATATCAATTATTGTTGTTGTGAGATTGGGTTGAGGCATGATTGACTTGAAAATGTACTCTCTGGGCTCCCTAGGTCCCGTAATAGTCATATGAAAACAATAATATAGATAAACTGCAATAAAGTGAACTCTAAGTATATGAAACACATTTATAGCATATACGACTTTTTTTTGTATTTTTTGATGATTTATATGAATTTAAGAAAGTAGCCATTTAAAATATTTAGAATTGACAACTAAACTAATAATTTAAAACAAAACAAAATAGCCGAGTGTAGCTATTCGTCTGTGCAATTTGTATATCTATTCTAAATAATGAAATGACTAATCTATTTGCAAGATTCTCGATCCTACCTCAGAAGTGAGGAGTGAATCATAGTTTCTCAGAAACTATCAATCCCCATAGCTTCCCTGGAAATATTGAGAATATAATTTACTGAAATAAAGCGATTAACTAATCTATTTGATACGATTCTAACTAGAACTTTGAAAGCTAGAACCTAGATTCCGCAGAATAGTGGCGAATCCGATGGTGTGTATGATCTTGTCCCCTCAGTATGATCTCTTCATTATTTGTGCTCACGTAGACCTAGAAAAGCGTGTAATTCTTGCATCAACAGGAATAGGTGTTGGAACAAGTGACAACCTTCAGAATGCAGACAAAATAGAACGCAGATAGGAGAGGGATAGCGCAAGAGTACAGAGCTTGGCTTATGCAATTCCTAGCGGGATCTATTGCGAATCATGCAACATAGTGCGTCCATAACTTGAAACTATCCTGTTTGAGGAGCAAAACCTACAACTTTAATGGCTTCCTAAGCTATTCTACTCTAATGGATTAGATAAAATAGCAACACTGTTTGCACAAGTTGGATATGTGGCTTACCAACAGCTGGACAATGCTAACTAAGCATATATTGAAAGAAACTAAACATTCTCAGCAAAAGGAAAACTAAACCTATTGCAAAAAGAAATTCAAAAGCAAACTTTGGAGCAAAACTAAGAGACCGAAGCAATGATAACACTTGCACAAGATGAGTATGTGGCTTACTAACTGCAATACAATGCTAACCAAACATGAAATGAACTATACTATCAATCATAAGCAAACTAACAGACCAAACCACATAAAATGAGAAGATTCTAACAAGGAAAATGGTGGCCATTTTGCTTCAGCACCAGCTATGCATTTATAGGAATTCAATCACCCAAAGATCAAAACCAAACTAAACTCCTAAACAATAAACAAAGGAAAAAACAATATTCCAGGGGACCAAAAACATAAATGCAAGCTTAAGTCGGCAAGAAAAGCTGGTGAAATGTTGATTTTTACGTGAGTTACATCAAAATAGCATTCCAGAAAATGCATAAAGGACCGCTGCCTTGCTAAGGGCGGCGGTTATAGGGACCGCCACCCTGTTCAGGGCGGCGGTTACAAAACCCCCGCCCAGTCAGCGCTTGGCGGTTTCGTTACTAAAGAGAAAAGGGGCAAGAAAAGAGGGAAAAAAGGGGGAAAACAAAGCACCGCGGGGGCTAAGCGGGGTATGCGGGATGTTAACGCATATTTGGAGAGCTTTTCTGGATCCTGAAAACCTTGCGAAGAGACCTGTATCATCATTGGGGCACTTATTACGCTGTTCTGCAGTACAGTACCTTACAATTTTGGGGTACATACATATTGTCCCCTCAGAGAAACATTTTAACCATGAAGAGGCATAAAACGGGTGGGTCCGAGTATGGCAGTCCCCGAAATGGGAAGTTAGAAGTTATACATTACATGTCCGTGTGTTGAAATTATGCCATCCAAAATTCCCGCTATCTGCAAGACGAAAGGAAGAACTCAAGTGCAGATAGATACAATAATTTGGAAAATAAACGCTAAAATAATAGGGAATGAGAACAAACCATTCGTTGCGGGGATAGAAACCTACGTCCATCAGTGCTCCAAACCTGTGAAAAGTCATTTTAAAATGAAACAAAAGCGATATATATATGAAAGTGGGGCCCATTTTCCTATTCATTTGTGCGAGTTGATTTGATTGATTTTGAGCTTTGGGACCCATGGCGATGGTTTCTTGCATGATTATAGTCAAAACATTCGCAGTGAGATCGTGATCATACCTCCACGCACGGAACACCCGCCCCACTAGATCACAGGTTGGTTTTCTTCAATTTTGTGTTGTTTCCCCCTTTAAATTTGAAATGTTAAATTTGTCCTAATGGGGGGGTTATTTTTGAAAATGTTGGGTTCAAAAGGTCCACCTAGGGGGGGCGCCTACTGGGTAGGCTCCATTTTTAGGTTAAATGGTCTTTGTTTTCTTGTTTTGGGCTTTTTAAAGTTAAAAAACCCGCGTGGGTTTTCAGACCACGGACCGCCGCCCTAGCCATGGCGGTGGTTACACGGACCGCCCACCCTTAAGGTGGTGGTTACAAAAACCGCCTCCCTGCTTAGGGTGGCGATTCTGCACAGAATGCAAAAGAACTTATTTTTGAGATTATGGCTTGTACATTTTTGCACTTCTACGCATTTTTATGATTCTCTCTCGGCATTGTTTAGATATTAACTTGCTCTATTTTGTGTTGTTTTTGGGTGTATGCAGGTGAGGGAGGAATACATCAGATGGAGCCGAGAGAGAGAGTGTGACTGGCTATCAGGGGTACCTGGATGCCCTCTCACCAGACGAGGAGGACACACTACAGAGGGCCGATATACTGCGCATATCACGCGTGCCACATGTCGCACCCATCTAGTCACATCCTTTGTGCCTTATTTTCATATTGGGATGCCGATCGGAACACCCTTCCGACTGCCAGGTGTGTTCCGCGGTGAGTGGACTATCACGTTGGAGGATGTCTACTGTATTCTGGGGGTCTCGATTATCAGGAGGAGACTCACATTAGAGACGGCAGGCTCACGGGCACAGATTGCACAGTGGGCAGGTTACATGGGAGATGCAGTTATCTCCACAGGGTCGAAGAAGGGAGTGAGAGTTCGATCCATCCCTTCTTTGCCTATCCCCTTAATTTCGACAGGCACATCATCGGGATCCTTGCCTCGAGATTGATTGGGGACAAGGGAGGGGACACTTTGTTCTAACTGCTGGGCCCCCATCATTGCATAGATAGAGGGGCATGGCCGGATATACGCCTGGGGTGTAGACATTCTGGGGACCACCTATCATGATTTATATAGGGTGGTCCGTTTATAGGGACAGTCATTGAGCCACCCAACTCTAGTCATGAGTTGGGTGTATGAGCATTTTATCCCCTATGGTAGAGGCGTAGAGGTGGCAGATCCTGGGGCTGTGAGGGCAGCTAGATGGTCAGATATGTCGGTGCTTAGAGCACCTCACCAGCCAGTTGCCTCTCTTACTACAGCAGATATGGAGACGACACCGTACCAGCTCATGGCCGGTATATGGGGAGAGGAGACTCTTACATTGATCTCTTGCTCCACCACAGGGCAGCTCATTGACCACGTGGGACGAGTGGAGGTACATCCTTTTGGTAGAGTTCCTCAGCAGTTTGGCCTTCCATATATGGGCATGCTTCCCCCAGTGGAACCAGTTTATAGATCGGTTCGCGAGGCTAGATGGGGACCTAGAGGGCTGAGGCTGGACAGTGGTCACTCCTGGCATTCCCATTGCAGCCAGGAGGATAGTTCGGGCCAGAGGGAGAGCTGGTGTGCCTCGGGCACCTTTGCTTCAGATTTCTTCGGGTCCTGCTCATAGCAGCGATGACCCCATAGAAATTGATTCCGATTCTAAGGAGCTTACAGAGGGAGGGTCGGGGGGAGCAGAATGATGACAGTGATCCTGAGTGGCATTATACTCAGGATATTATGCAGGCATAGAGGGCGGAGGAGAGCGTACGAGAGGGTGACCCTTAGTGTTATCATTGAATCACAGCACCCCTGGATACTGATTAGATTTCTAGTTTGATCACTCTAAGCACCCAGTGTGATTGGATAACATGGGTACTATCTCCAAGTTGTTGGGACTTGCTACTTGAGATAGACCTCCAGAGAAAGCTGGTTCTTGCTCCTAAACTACCTGCCACAATCTACTCTAATGCAGGATAAGCTAACTATTCTAATCTAAATTTCCAAGGGACCAGGGAGAGAGAATACATAAAATGAAAGCCTACACTAAATTAGTGATACACCAGAAAAGGAGGGTGTGAGAGTAATCTCCAAATGTGTGAAATACAGAGGCAAAGTGCAACACTAGAAGAGGTGATGACAGTTCACCATAATCTAGCAAAATGCATTCACAACAATATTCCAAGCATACACAATGTTAGTGAATTCCTGCAAGAACATAATAATAGACACAATATTCTTGTAGAAAGATAAAAGGGGCAAGAAGAATGCAAGAAAACATAGCAGGGGGAAGATACATCGACAAACTTTGTATTTTATTGCTTCCTGGTATGCACAGTTCAGTCTATTACAAGATAAGGGCCTAGATCACCATGCAAGGAGTCCACTACAAGGGCCTGCAACACACTGGCTTCACAAAGCAATTTTGGCAGAGCTTTGCTACCCAAAAACTCTCTTTCTACAATGAGCCCCAACACTCCCAATTTATAGAAAAAATGAGAATGAGAAGAGGAGGGGGAAATAGAAATCCCGAAATCTGTCCTTCAGCCACCTGTAAGAAGCATTAAATTGAGTGGAATGGTTATACATTTCTTGCAAAAGGCTCCCCATACTGTCCCATGTGCTGCAGCAGAGAAAGAATGATGACCATGCCTCTTAATTGCACTCCCAGCTTACCAAATAAAACACTGTTCTGAACCCGGCCACGTTTTCTTAAAAAAATCAATCAATTTCTGATCAAATCTATAATTTCTTGATTTCTGTGCATCGGGCTCGGAACCACAATTCCAAACGGTACCAATTTTGTGCGATTTCGTTGAGAAATGCAAACGTTATGGCCTTCTGAGTAGCGTGGCAGCTATTTTGGGTTCTAGCAGGCGTTTTCTGTCATTTGACGGGAATGAACATTAACTGACTGGAGCCGAATATGTTTCTCTTAATTAAATATATCTACCCTGTGGCATAGAGGACGTCGTGCTCATTCCAGAAAGTCCAATTTTGTGAAAATCGGAGCTCGGAGTTAAAAGCTATGGCCGTTTGAAGTTCCACGGGTCAAATGTTGACTTTTCTTCTGTCTTCGGCCGCTTCGGCTTTTCGCGTCCCACGCGTCCCTTTGTCCCGGATGGCACAGTGCTCCTTGTGCTGATTTCGGGCGAACCAGATGGTTCGTGCCCATTTGGCCCAAATGTCCCAGTTTGTTTCGGACTGCTTGTTCCCATTTCGCCCGGTTCGGCCGGTTCGGGCATTTCTGTCCCATTTGTCCTATAGCAGTTAGTGCGAAAGTTCTCCTTTTCGGCTGGTTTGGGCATTTTGCGTCCATTTGTCCCAGACGTACCATTTGCCTTTGGACCCTTTGGGACAATTTCGGCCGATCCGGTCGGTTCGCACCTTTTTGGCCCGCTTGTCCCATTTTGCTTTGGACTGTCTGGCCCTTTTTTGCCTGGTTCGGCCGGTTCGGGTATTTTTGGCCCGCTTGTCCCACTTTGCTTTTGGGCCGCCTTGACTAATTTCGGCCGGTTCGGCCAGTTCGCGTACTAATTACCCAGATGTTTCAACAGTTAGTCAATTTTTCCAACTTTTCGGCCAGTTCGGATTTCCGCGTCCCGCGCGTCCCTTTGTCCCATTTGTCCCATATGCTGCGCAGACCGCTTGGAGGCATTTCGGCCGGTTCGCGCCCTTTTTTCCCAACTGTCCCAAGGACTGCCTGGACTAGGACTTAGCCATTTTTCGTGATTTTTTCTGGCCCGAGCTTGTTTTTTTATGTAATTTTTTACATTTTCTCAATACTTGCTCTCTTCTACTTGGACAGGGGAGTTAGAAAAATATGAGGGGACCTTAGAAACATGACCTTTGCCTTAGATCAATATAGTTGCTTGGGACTAAAGAATTTGATGCATGTTATCAAAATTACCTTGAGGGGTGAATTTTGGATAACAATTTTGGTGACTCAGCGGGGTCATCTGCCTGCCAGATGAAGAACGGCCAGCTGCTTGTAGCAATCCATTGGGCATGGAGTCTGTTTGATAACCTTTCAGCTGATCTGAAATTTGAAAACCTGTGTCCTTGAGCCATCGAAACATTCGTTGAGCTGGTTATCCTATGGCTGCAAATTCTTTTCCTAGGAGCTTGATGAACTGCAAACATGCACATACTAGAAGCAATAGGACATGTGCAGAAGCACTTAGGGAAATAAAAACTACTCTAACAGAAGTACAATGTGCATAAGCACTTAGAGGAATGGAAATTCTAAATTAATATTTACAAGGGTGAAAATGCTTCTTTCTAGTAACAACGTTTGAGATAGATCCCATTGACCGGGATCTGCAATTCTTCACCATCCAACTTAGCAAGTTGGAAAGCATTGCTACCTTTGCATTCGATGATCATGTACGGGCCACTCCAGATGGCATCAAACTTGGAGTGCTTTCCTGGTTTTGCGCGATCTGCATCCCATTTCAACACCAAATCTCCAATTTGGAAAGTTCTAGCCTTGGCTTTCTTATCAAAAGTCTTCTTGATCAGGGCCTGATCCTTCTCTATTGCCTGGGCTGCATGCTTTCTTGTCTCTTCTAATTCCATCAGCTCTGCATACCTGATTTCGATAGGTTCAGACTCAGCTAGTTCCAACTGTTTCATGAGTTCCAATGCTGGAAACTCGAGTGATATGGGTAGAACTGCTTCCTTCCCGTACACAAGCTTGTATGGAGAGCTTCCTGTAGACCTCTTGGGTGTGATCCTGTCGGCCCATAGGGCTAATTTGAGCTTTGCATGCCAAGTTCTTTGATTCTCATCAAGAGTCCTGATGATTCTTAGTAGATTCTTGTTTGTAGACTCGGCTTGGCCATTACCTTGAGGGTAATAGTTCGATGAAGTGCTGAGATACACACAATTCTTGACATCCCATTCGGTGATTTTAGTGCCAAGGAATGCCAATGCATTGTCTGATATGATAGTGGCAAGGGCACCAAATCTCGTGACTATTCCTTCATAGAAATATAAGATATTAGATTCATTTGCCTCCTTGAGTGCCACTGCTTCGGTCCACTTGGTGAAATAGTCTGTTGCTGTTAGTATCCACTTGTGGCCCTGGCTTGAATTGGGATTGATAACCCCAATGAAGTGCAATCCCCATTGCATAAATGGCTAATCCACTGAAATTGGACGAAGGGGCAGCGCTGCTAACCTTTCTTTCCCTATGAAGAATGCACATCTCTTGCATTTCTTGACCCATGAGTAGCAATCGTTGAACACAGTTGGCCAGTAGTAACCAGCTTTCATGATTTTGAGAGCTGTCACTCGCGGAGCGATGTGGCCTCCTGCTTCCCCGTCATGGAACTCGTGTAAGATCTTCTCAACTTGACCTGTTCCAATGCATCTTAATAGAACACCATTGATGTCCTTCTTGAACAAAACTCCGTCCACAAGCACATATGGAATGGCTTGTAATCTGAAGTATCTCCTCTTTGCCTTGCTCACTTCTGGAGGGCATAGGCCTGTTTGGAGGTAATGCACCAAGTCTTGGGTCCAACATGGGACGAGTGCATCATCAGCTGGTTGTTCTTGATCATTCTGTAGTAGGAGGACAGCATCCTCTTCACTTTTTGACTCGTCTGGTTGTTTGGAAGCGAGTTGTTCACACAGGCCTTTGCCACGAACTAACTTGGTCACTTTGATTTCAATATCATATTCCATCACCCGAGTGATCCAACCTGCTCTCTTCTCATTTAAATCCTTGTTTAGGAGGAAGTCCTTGACACCAGCATGAGACACCAGCAGTTGAATCTTATTGTTTGAGACCAAATGTCTGAACTTCTTCAAGCTCCTAATGACAGCAAGGACATGCTTTTCGATGAAAGAATACTTTATTTCGTAATCTTCCAAGGTTTGGCTGAAGAATGCTATGGGCTGTTATGAACCTTCTTTATTCAGCTGTGTCAATATAGCTGAGATCGTGTCTAATCCTCCAAACGCATACAACATGAAGTCCTTTGAGAAATCTGGGTTGATAAGAGTTGGAGCTTGTGATATTGCATGCTTGATGTTTTCAAAACTCTCTTTGCCTTCTGCTGTCCATTTGAATACCAGACTCTTCTTCAACATCATTGTTAGAGGCTTCACAAGAGAGGAAAAATTAGGTACAAATCTGCGGACAAAGTTTATCCTTCCTAAGAAGCTTTGGAGAGATTTCTTGTGGTGTGGCAATGGAAGCGTTCGGATGGCTTCAACCCTTTCAGGATCAATTGTTAGCCCTTCCCTAGAGACAATGTGACCCAACAGTTTGCCTTCGTGTGCCAAGAATACACACTTCTTTGGATTCAATGACACTCCAAACCTTCTACACCTCTGAAATACTTGCCTGAGGTGAAAGAGATGGTCTGCTGCATTCTTTGAGAAGACAGTGATATCATCTAGGTATACCAGCACTATCTTGTTGATTAAGCCTTTGAATGCCATATCCATAGCTCGCTGAAATGTTGCTCCGGAATTTGACAGTCCAAATGGCATCTTCTTATAAGCATACGTGCCCCATTTTGTAGTGAAGGCTGTCTTGAATTGATCTTCTTCCTTCACCATTATCTGATTATAGCCTGAATATCCATCTAGCAATGAAAACCTTTCTGAACCAACTACAATCTGCAAAATTTGTTCCATTGATGGGAGAGGATAATGATCTTTGAGTGATGCTCTATTTAGATCGTGAAAGTCCACACACAATCTTATTTCTCCATTTTTCTTTCTTACCGGCACCAAGTTTGCAACCCAGCTTGAGTGTTTGATGGGAAAGATGATACTAGCCTCAATGAGCTTGCTTAACTCTTTTCTCATGAGAGGATCTATATGGGGATTTACTGGCCTTTGCTTTTGCTTGACAGGCTTGGATTCCAGATCCAACTCAATAGTATGTTGTGCCAACTTTGGATTGAAACCTCTTAAATATTTGTAAGTCCAAGCAAAGACATCTGGGAATTCTTGACAAAGCTGAACAAAATCAGATTTCTCTTGTGGAGTACTTACTTTGCCAATTTGTAATGTCTTGCCTTCATCTACTAAGATAGGCTCTGAATCTTCACCCTTTACTTGAATGTTCGCCTTCTCCTTCCGGAACTGATCATTCGGGTTGAAGATCAACTCCAAGGTTATGAGGCCTTTTGGCAATTTGTTGGTCCTCAGCTGCACCACTTGGTCACCATACTGCTGCTCCAGCTTGTCTTGATTTCTCATGGAGAACTCAGCTTCTTCTTGTAGGAAATTAACTATTTTCTGATCATTCTCAAAGACTTGCCAACTTGTATTGTTATTTGGATTAGCTGGTCTCACAACCACTTTGATATGAGGCTGAGTCTTCTCACTTTTGATACTTTCTATGACATCAAACGCAGCCCCAATTGCTGCCAGCCTATCAGCGGCTTCATTCTTTTTTCTTGGGATGGAAATGATGCTAAAAGCTTCAAAATCTTCAATAAGATCCCATACCCGATTTTTGTAGTTCTTCAACAGATCATTTTTGGTGGCATTTTTTCCTTTGACTTGGTTTACAATTAGCTCACTATCACCAAGTACTTGTAAATTCCTGATGCCTTTCTTCTTTGCCCAGTGCAGTCCATGAATTAAAGCTTTATACTCAGCTGTGTTGTTTGAACAGGAAAATTGGAAACGGAAGGTTGAGTAGTACCTTATACCTTGTGGTGAAATGAGCATAGCTCCTCCTCCTGCACCTTGTCTACTCCTTGACCCATCAAAGAACAACTGCCATACTTCATTTTTGTCTTTATGATATGGCTTGGTGATGCTAAGAAGAGGTTGATTCTCTTCATGTAAACAATAGACTCCTAGCTCAGATTCTTCTATTTCTTGATAAGGATCAAAAGCATGTACCTTGCTTGCCCATTCATCAAGAGTCAAATCTGGGATGCTTCCAACTTTGGTGTCAGCTTCATTAGTGCTTGGATAATCTTCTTGATCAAACGCTGAACAGTTGGCATTGATTTGGCTTGGAGTGTAGGGCTCAATGTGAAAATTTGCAATAGGCTCAGATCTGATTGTAGTTTTTGTTCCATACCTCGTTCTGAACAACATGTGTGACCAATCCACCGAAAGATAGCCTCCAATTTTAGCAGTGAAGTCTCTTGACAAGCATAATGCAAAGAGTGGTGGCAGGTCTATGACTGACACATCTTGTAACACTATTACGTTGGGACATGCGTGCAGTGTGAGGCTCAAACCTTTGATTACTCTAACCGTTGTCACTTCTGTCCCATCTAATTGCACTACACCCTTGGATATGGTTTCATATTGGAGTCCTAGCTGGTCAGCTATCTGCTTTGGCATGACTGAGCTGCTTGCTCCCGAATCGATCATGCAATTATGCACCAACTTATCTCCCACGATCAATGAAACATAAAATGGAGGGGGCTTCAACATTTTACCTTGCTGTCCTCCATGATTTCCTTCAGGATGGGTAGCATTTGTGAGTACCTTCTCTGGCATCTGGACATGGTGATTTGAAGTTGACCAGTCTTTCATGGCAGCTTGTAGCAAATCTCTCTGTCATGGGATAGATAGTGACTCCCACATGGATATGTTTACATTTGTCTTCTTCATCTGATCAATGATATTGAATGGAGACGAAGTATCCCTCTGCTTTCCCTTGGCCTACACGTTCATTCCTTGCAAATGAGCGGCAGCAGCTGGCATCTGAGTTGGTTTAGGAGCTGGTATGGATGCTCCTTGCATGTTTGGAGCTACAGTTTGTTTTTCAACAGCTTGTGGAGTGGTAGAAGGTTGTGGATTACTTGAAGCCAATGACTGTTCTTCACCCAAATTTCTCCTCTTTGACCTTGTATTGGCTGCAACACTTTGAGAGGGTATTTGATTCATACCACAGAAATCTTCAGCCTGCCAATTGACAAGAGTAGTTTCATTCGGAGATGTTCCTTGCTGAGATGCTTCCTGTTGCTGATATCCTTCGTGGCTGGAATCTTGCGACCCACCAATGGTTTGCACCATCAGAGCCTGATTTAATGCGCCGTTAAAGCACATTGATTGGTTATGTGGCTGACTGCACGGGAAACACCAATCATATTCTTGGGCCATATTATTTTGGACTGGCACCAAAGCTTTGGATGTGGATGCAACATTGGGATTATAGGGCTGAAATGGTTTGTTGGCAGGAGGCCTTGCTTGATTCTGATTTTGATTTGCAGTCTGAGTTGGTGGCCTATTTTGTTGATATGGGGCCCTAGCCTGGTACTTGCGATTGAGGCTGATATGGCCTAGCACTTTGAACTTGCTGTCTTTTGATAGTAACCAGCTCATTCCCCAAATTTTGTAATTGTTTCATGACCTCTTGGAGTTCATTTGAAGCACTAGATGATGAAGTAGAAGTCTCATTTGAACTTTGATTTCTAGGGGTGGGAATAGGAGCCAAAGTGGGTGCTTGACTAGTGCTTGGATTTTCTAAATTTGGGTACAAGGGCATGGGAGGCCTAGGAGCTAGCTTACCAGCTTGAATGAGACAGTTTTCAGCCCTAATGGCAATGCTATAAGCAGCAGGTAAGGTTGTGCCTCCCATAGATTGAATTAACATAGAAATATCAGAATTCAAAGCTCTAAGGTAGTATAGAAAAGCACCTTCTGCTGTTGGCCTGACTGCCACTGGAATCCTATCCCAAGACCTTTGAAATCTGAAGTTGAAGTCGGTCAGCTGCTCATTGGGAGCTCTCTTGATAGTTGTTAATTGTTCTAGTAGAGACAAATTGTCTCCCTTCTCTACAAACTGCTCATGGAGAACTATGCATAACTGATTCTAATTCATGATGGAAGCGGCTTCAAGGCTCCTAAACCATTGCAATGCGGGCTACAGGATGGCTGAGCGTCTTATGAGGAGCCACTCTCGTGGTGATACTGTGGCTGCTCCTCGAGACCCTGAGCCCTCCGTACATTCAGAGTGCCAGCGTAGTCGAAGTCCTAGGCGAGGATGCGCACCTTCGGTGGGGTCACGTAGGGGTTGAGAGGCCACTTGGCCCTTGTGTATTTTGTACTATAGATTCTTTTGTATATCAAGGGCTCTTTGAGCATTTTGACCATGCCTAGTGCATGATGGCATTGTATATAAACATTGATTATTTATATATATATGCATTCGTTTTTTTGGATTAAAATCTTGTCACTCATGTTTCCCCTTTCTACTTCCAGTTTTCCTTGTGTATACTACGATGTATGTTTTGTATGTTTTCTAGAATATATGCAGTGGTGAACAAATGATGTAAATGCTTGTTTTCTTTTGTGTTTTATGATGCTGATACATGATAATGTAGATATATTGTGATTTTGAATCTTAGCTTCTATAAGCAATTTGGATACCTCATGTTTGTTTTACAGAGTGATGAAAATAACTAATATGATGAACAGATTAAGTTGCCCCACTCCTAACTCCACGCAACTAGTAAGATGCGAGGGCTCATCACCAAGAGCCAAGAAGGGTGCAAGTTATGAAATGTGGTGAAATGACAGTGATGAAAGACAGACAAAGCTTTGGCGAAACCAAATTGGAAGCTACAAGCCGACTCCACCCGAGTGACTTCATAGTTTTGGATGCAACTTGCCCTGCGGTTTATCCAGACTTAGACCCGTAGATGGCCACATGGTAGACAAAATCTGGATTTTAGGATTTTTAACTCTTTCAGGATTTTGAACATCTGTTTCATTTGTTTTTTACTCAAAGTTTGAAAGTTTGAATTGTTTGCGCATGACCATTTGTATCTATTTGTCAAGAGGACCCCCTACACTTTGCCCCACGCTACTAGTAGGAAGCATGGGCTTATCACCGCAGGAAAAGTATAAGCGAGTAAGGTAATTTCCATCCTTTTCCAACCCTACGTCACTAGTAAGAGATGCAAGCTCATCACCGAAGGTTGGTGGGGCAAGAAAATGTGTAAAATTAAAATTTTCTGTTTGTTCAATATTTGATTTGTTTATTTGAGTAAAATGTCAGTATGTGCTTTTGATCCCAAAGAGATGTGTATATGGGATAGATGTGACACCATGAAGCTTCTAGAAGAGACCATAGGCAAGACACCTGTCCTAAGAAGAAATCAAAGTGAGAATAAAGTTGCAGATCTTGGCATGGTTACCGTTAAGACTTCGTCATGTCTGTTTTTATTTGATAAAAGATTCTGAGATGATTGATGATATTGCAAAAATGGAGAGATATGATTAAAGATTTTTATGCTAACAACATCATGAGTTTGTAATGAATTTCTTTGAGAATAGATTCCTTGATCACAATTTGTGTAAGAAACGAATGGACAAAATGATCTTAATCTATATGAAAATGCAATGTAGATAGTTATATAGGTAGCGTTAGCTGCTTATGCGTAGAAACGTTTTGAGGTGCAGGGAATTGACTGTTTCACCAAAATCCTCACCTTCTAACGTACATAAGAGGTATGCACCATTTCCATAGTCCTTCATGAATCGGTATGGGCCCAGCCATTTGGGCCGGAATTTCCTTCCTTCACCGGTCTTTTTATCGATTTGGCTATCCAACCTTAGAGCCAGATCACCTTTGTATATGTCGCATTCATAGACCCTCTTGTTGTACTGCCGGCACATCTGGTCAACATAGAATCTATGTTGCTATTCGACATCTAACCTAGTTTCATCTAGGCTTTCTAGTTGGGAAAGACGTGCTTCTCAGTAAGCGTCTTCATCCAAAATCCCTTGTGGTGAAATGCGGAGACTGGGTATTTCAACCTCAAGTGGGAGAACAGATTCTGCCCCAAATACCAGCGAGAAAGGAGTTGCTCCCGTTGGTGTTCTTATTGAGGTTCGGTGGGCTCATAAGGCCGGATATAACTTCAAATGCCAATCTCGTTTGTTTTATTTTACTGTTTTAAGGAGAATGGCCTTCATTGTTTTGTTTGTTGCTTCAACTTGCCCGTTGGCTTGGGGATAATACAAGGAAGCCGTATGATGGCTTATTTTAAATTTATTGCATAGCTCACGAACCTCTTCATTCTTAAAAGAAGTTCCATTATTAGAGATAATGATTTGTGGGATAGCGTACCTACAAATGATTTGGTTTAAAATGAACTTGGCGATTACAGAACCAGGTACAGTGGTAAGAGGCATGGCCTCTACCCATTTGGTGAAATATTCAGTGGCCGTGATTATAAAATTATGGTTGTTTGTGGACGAGGGAGAGAATTTCCCTATTAAGTCTAGGCCCCACATAGAAAAGGGCCACGGAGTAGCAATTGGTTGCAGAACTTGTGCCGGCATGTGAATCTCATGGGAGAATTCTTGACACTTACGACACCTGCGTACAAACTCTATTGCGTCATGTTCTAGAGTGGGCCAGAAATAGCCCATTCGATGTATTTTTTGAGCAGTGGCGTGGCCACCGAAATGGCCTCCGCATATTCCGCTGTGAGATTCATGGAGAATCGTCTTGGACTCTTCTGTGTCGACACATATTAGGAGCATTCCATTGAACGCCTTTCAATAGAGAACTTGCTCTATAATGATGTACTTAGCTATGATAATGCGTAACCACCTTCTTTATTGTGGTGTAGCTCCTTCTGGATATGTATGGTCCATGATATAGTTAATGATATCAGCGTACCAAGGGCACTCAGAGATGGCATGTCAGGTTTCGATGTAGTATACGCACTCATCTGGGAAATCCAAATCTACTAGATCGCCCCCATCTAATGGGTTATCAGCTAACCAATCCACAATTATTTGTCCTTTAACTGACTTCTGATTTACAAATGTTAATTCGAATTCTCCCATTAAGGTTATAAAATGTCCAGCCTTTTTAGACAAGGACCCTTGTGTGAGGAAAGTTCGTAAGTGGTCCATTTTCACCACGACCCTTATTTCTTGATTTAGCATATAGTGTCTTAGGCATTTGGTTGTGAAGACTATGGTGAGACATTCTCGTTCTGCTAATGTATAGCGTGTTTCATAGTCGAGCAGTGTTCAGCTAATGAAATAAATGGCACGTTCTCTTTTGTCATCGTCTTCTTGGGCCAACATGCAAGCTAACGAAACATTGGTAGCTCGTGAGTATAAAATCAATGGGCGGTCTAGCTTAGGTGGCATTAGTGTAGGTGGTGACAGTAAGAAACATTTAACTGCGTTGAAAGCTTCATTGCAGTCTTTGGTCCAATCAATGCTATAGTCTTTCTCGAGTAAATTGTTAATTGGATGAATGGCGAAGCCTAAGTCTACGATGAATCTTCGGATTGCACCTAGCTTTCTGAGAAATGATCTGATTCCAAATTCATCCGAAGGTGAAAACATTTCAAGGATAGCCCGAATTTTAGTTGGGTCAACATCTATTCCTCGTGATGATATAATATAACCTAGGAGCTTCCCTCCCATTACACCAAAGACGCATTTCTCTGGATTTAGCGTGACTCTGTATTCTATTAGGTGTGAAAGAATGATGCGGAGTACTTCGGGATGGTCACACCGCCTCCTGGCCTTGGCCAACAAGTCATCTACATATGATTCCATGATTTTATGAATTAGATCGTGAAATATATACGTCATAGCCCGCTGGTAGGTAGCACTAGCGTTTTTTAGACCGAAAGGCATAACAACATAGAAATAGGTTCCCCAAGGAGTTATAAACGTAGTTTTGGCTTGATCTTGCTCGGATATTTTGATTTGATTGTATCCTGAGAATCCATCCATAAGAGACAAAAGTTTGAATCCAGCTGTTGCATCAACAATGACATCTATGGATGGCAACGGGAAGTCATCTTTAGGACATGCCTTGTTGATGTCTCGGAAATCTATGCAGATGCGTATCTTTCCATTCTTTTTGAGAACGAGAACGATATTAGATACCCACTGAGAGTAATCAACTAGTTTAATGAATCCTACCTGAAGGAGTTTTATTACCTCCTCTTTTACCATGAGAGCTACCTTGGGTTTCATAGGTCTTGATTTTTGCTTAACTGGATTTGCATCTGATTTAGTGACGAGGTTCTGCACCACAATGTGGGGTACAACTCCTTTCATTTATTTATAATTAAATGCAAATGCCTTCTGATGTTCTCTGAGGATCCGAGTGTGTATTTCTACTTCTTCTGGTGTTAACAAAGATCCTAGTTTTCAAATTCTCGGCTCGTCTTCCGTTCCGATGTTGACATCGATCGTTTCTTCGATCAAAGAGGCATTACCCTCTTCGAACTCAGGCGGTGCTGGAGGTAAATCCAAATCATCCCCATTTTCTACTGCGTATATGCTAGGTTCCATTTGTGAGGGAAAACTCATCATGGGATTTCCGAAATAGGAAGACGAATGTGGAATTAAGGACAAATCTAGCATAGGATAGGAAAGATGCAATGCCGCATAGGTGTTTAAGTATTGCAAAGTGGCCATATCATTATCAATATGGTTTGGGGTGGCAGATTCACTTCCGCTTGAAAGGGGATTTGTTTTTTTTTTTATCAATGGTTCGTCACGAATGGACACTATGAAGTGAGTATCTTCTAGCTCATTGCTTGGAGTAAAACGTGATGCTGAAGTTGCTACTGAGTCGGTGAGACGATTTTTCTCTCGAGGAATTGCTTCAATAGATATGAAGTTAAACGCCTTGCTTAAATCTAATACGGCATTTTTGTAAAGCTGCAAGTGTTCAGCTTTAGTTTCATATACCTCAGAGACTTGGTTTGCCACTAATTGCGAGTCTCCTAAGACTCTGATATTATCAACACCAATTCTGTTGGCTAAGGTGAGACCAAGGAGGAGGGCTTCATATTCTGCACCATTATTTGTGCATTCGAAATTTAGTTTAAAGGAAAATGGCAGGAATTTTTCCTCAGGTGAGGTGAGAATTATACCTTCCCCCACTCCATAACGGAATTTAGCCCCATCAAAATGGAGATTCCAATACTTGGTTGGGAATATATATGTTGGGGTATTTGCTATATTTGCGCACTCTACTTCCACCATGCAGAGATCCTCTGTTGGAAGAGAACCAACCCCTAGGGAATATCCTATGCCTACTAAATCAAAAGGTAAGAACATTGGTAAATCTTGTTCTATCAATTCAACGATTTTTGCAGTAGTCCCTAATGATACGGTTTCTTTAGCTTTATTGTTAGGGGTTGGGGGGTTGTTTTGGCTATGCTAATGGTTTCAAGATCTGTTGTAGGTACCAACTTCTCCTCTAGTTTTCGGTCAGCGGGTTTGTTAAGTTGGTTGGTTGGAAGTTCAAATTCCGAGTGTACACTTGGTCTTTTCTTTAAATCAGCTAGGTGTAAATCGAAAGGTTTTGGACCACCTTTGGCTACAAATACCTTTCCTACATGCAAGAATCTTACTTCCTGAAATAAAGTAGAAGGGATTGCCTTCATGTGGTGTATCCATGGTCGGCTGAGGATCATATTATAATTAGTTTCCCGATCTATAATATAAAACTCAGTCAAGATTGTTTTGGGTCCTAGGGTGACTGGCAGTATTATGGTTCCTATCGAAGTGGCTTTAAGGCTATCATAGCCTCTTAATGTATTTTGAGTAGTGGAACAGTTTGTTTCCCCATACCCTAATTTTTGGCGGAAAGAGAAGGGGACTATATTAACCACGGCCCCATCATCAACCATTGCTCGTTTTACGTAATTGTTATAAACACATACTTGTAAGTGTAAGGCTGGATCACCTCAAGCGTGTGATCTCAGCATCTGTAGCCATTTTACTTATTTTGAATATGAATTTGACATCCCTATCTGCCTGTCCCAGAGGATGAACATCAAATTCTATATGATTTACCTGTGTTTCAGGTGGTGGAGTGATGTTAATTAAATGGCCTAAACCTAATGCTTCTAAAAGTTGCAGCCCTGTGGGCAGGAGAGTTTTTTAGCAAGTCGAGAAATGAAATATGCTGAGAAGGTTTTTGTTAGATCATTAATTAAATCGTAAGCACCCCACAGGTTTGGTTACGTTTTGCTGGATGTTATCTGTTTCCGGAAAGTAATTTGGACTTGTTTGAGAGAAATACTCTCGTGTTCTTGTTAGAGCTTCAATGGGTAATTCTGAGTCTAACTCTACTAATCTGACTACTATAGGTCGTGGTTGACTTCCTAGTTGCGGCGCAACTAATGGATTTAGCGAAGTTGAGGCCTCATGATCATTGTTTCATGTCATTGCACCCTTGTTTGTTCCAGTTGGTTTCAACCTATTGCTATCATGATTTGGAAGTGGATCATTAAAGATCTTGAGAGGAGAATTCTGAGGGGAAACTACCCCTGCGAGCATATTGGGTGGTGATGATACAGGATCTACCAAAATTAAATCTATGAAGAACTATCTTTGTTCTTCCTGGTAAATGTTGCATGAATTTATTGTAGACCACGACACGTTATAGTGTCATGACCCTGAATTTTGTGGAAGCCACAATAAGAATTGGGATTGTAATTCCTGTTTTGTTGGTTTGGTATATATTGTGGCCTAAAATTTTGATCAAACTGTTGCCTATTAGGATTAAAATTCTGCATTTGTTGTTTCTGGATTTGGTTTTGGTAACTAAATGAGTTTTGGCCCACCCCCTTGTATGGGATTACGCCATTGTTGTTGTTGTTGTGGATGGTTAAAATCCACTGTATTGATTTTCAGGGTAAAGTTGTTGTTTCGTTGGTTGTTTGTTTGTGATGGAGTATTGACTATATTTACCTTTTTGGGCTGGTCGGTTACTCCATCCGTTGTTACAAACCCCCAATTTTTGTTAAGGATTTTAGGTCCTTGGTTGACATTTGTGGTAGTGGGATAACTTATAGTGTTCTGAGCGGAGATGATTAACCTCCCATTTGCTCCATATGTCTTACGACCGCTATCTATCGCTGCTTCGTCCTATTCGAAGAGCGCTCTCAAGTACTTCATCATAAGTTCTTAATGGGAACTTCTGGACTTCTTCTTTCACCTCTCTGCTAAGAGAATGAAGGAATAAATCACATAGTTCCATCTGATCCATGTTTGGAGCACTTGCCAAAGAATAAAGAACTGTGCAACCACCTTTGGATGAAATGGGCGACAGATTTGTTATGTTCTTGCTTGATGTGTAAGAACTCCCTGATTCCTGTCCTTAACAGTTTGTTCATGTCGAAGGCCTTGATGAACTCAGATATAAGTTGTTTAAATTAATGTATGGACGCCTCAGGTATTCTATAATACCAATCAAGAGCGATGCCTTCCAAAGTTTTTTGGAATATTCTAGCAACAACCCCATCCCATGGGAGTAGTTCACGTATGGCTGTAGCATAAGCTTTGATATGCGCATTTGGATGTCCCTCACCTTTGTATTTGGGTAAATCAGGAAGGGGTCTTGGAAGCATGACACTTCATATAGTGAAGTCTAAGGGTTCCTTCAGATATTCTGAATAAGTCCCTATCACATATGTTTCGACCATTAATGGTGCCTGTTGAGGGAGCGGCGGTGGAATGGGTTGTTGGTATGCACTGACAGGGACATAGGGAAGTCCCTGTGTTTGAGAAAGGATTCCGGGAGAGGAGAACATATCCCCTTGTGACAATTTGGAGTACATGTTTAAGTACGAAGGGGTACTATCCAGGAATGGATTGTTCTGCACTAGACCGGGAGGAATGGTGCTAGCAAATGGTGGGTCTAGTTGGCATTTGTTGTGAATACTGTGGGGTCATGCCTAATGTGCCTACTCGTATGAGGATATCTACTTGGCTAGAATGGTGTGGAGGATTGGAACTCCCTGTTTGGCATCAATTGTGAGTTTTGACTTGCTTGAGCAAGCTCTAACCCTCTAACCTTTTCTATTAGAGTTGAGATGACTTCATTTGGTGAAGTCACAATATTCTTCCTTGATGGCATTCGTTATATATCTTGATTTTGTATAGGCATGTGATATCCTGCTATGAACTGATCGCTGTCTTGCCAAGTTTCTCCAAGAGTATTTTCTATATGTAATGGCATAGAGGTATTTTCTTGAAAAGAGACCTCAGGTTTTGGTTGTAAACCTCCTATAGGTGGATACATATTCCGAAGAGCGTTGTTCATTCCAGGAATAATGCACTGAGTATTCGTCATCTAGAACTAAGTATGGGTCTGATTGTCTACTAATGTGTAGTCTAAGTAGTACCTGAGGAGATGAAACAGATTCTCTCCTAGTGAACGTCATATTATTTGAGCTTGAAGGCTCTATTTGTTGTGCTTGAGTGAGTTGTTCCAACCCCTCAGTTTGAAAGGATGAAGTATATTTAGTCCTTGGGGTTTGTGTTGATAACTGACTAGTTGAATAGTTGTCACCCCCACATTGAGAGTGAGGGTGATGATTGTCTATTCTGTTGGGTGTAGTATGCCTCAAGACCTAAGAGGGGTCTGCCATATGCATCAAATTCCTGACATATTTCAGGGGGTATATGAATACCCGCAGAATAATGGGAAGGAGCGAAAGTGATTTGTGAAAACGAAGAAGGTAAAACAGTTGTTTGTTTCACGTCAGGTTCACCAATTTTGTACGCCAGAAAAGCGACAAGCGAGCGTGGGAATCTACAAGTAACTCTTCCGCGTACTTGACCTCCCGAGGTCATACCGGGGACAGCCGGTGGGGATGGAATATGCGTGGTATATGGACAGACTAGTTAGGCAATCTAATGTCTTCCGACACGCACTAATGGAATCTGTGAATCTAAGGCAATGAAGGGCCCTTCTAACCTGGACTGGTGTGATAGATTGGTCAGCAAGGATGATTGCTCGAAGGCTCCAATCAATATCAATCTCTGGCGTGATTCGATCTATGGGTTGTGGAACACGTGGAAAATGACCTGGTATAGTTTCGTGTCTTTCTTCGGATAGGGTCATATGGTGAATGGTAAATATAGTCAACTCTATGAACGGTTCTCTGGCCTAGTCAAGAATTCTCTAGCTTTGTTAGCTGTTGTGTCTAGCAAGGATAGTTGCTCGATGATAATAGGTGGAAGTGGAGTAGACTGAAATACTAGTGTGCGTAGGCCAGTGTCTATATCTAATTCTCTTATAGATTCGTTGGGCTGTGGGATTTGTGGGTCACAACCATAGGTTCGTGTTTGTTGTGGGCCAACTATGGTCATACATAGAATCAAGTCCTGATCCCTAGTATCCAATAATCATATGCTTTCTCAGCTTCTATGTTTAGAATCAACAGTTGTGAAATCTTCTCTGAATACCTCACAGGTGTTCTCGTAACTTGGATTCTTAAGCTGGTATCTATATCTATGAGGGTGTCTCCTGCGTCTGGTTGTGGAACTAAAGGATCACACCCATTTTTTTTTTCTCTTTCAAACCCTTCTATGGTCATGTGGATGTTTTTCTAGGGTAATCTGTAGTTTGGCTGACTCGACCAAAATGTATGTGCCTGGTCGTCTTCTATGTTTAATCCTCTTAACTGAGATCTGACCTGTGGGAAGTTTGCTGTTGTTTGGAAGACCCGAATTCTAAGATTCTGGTCAATATCAATTATTGCTGTTGTGAGATTGGGTTGAGGCATGATTGGCTCGAAAATGTACTCTCTGGGCTCCCTAGGTCCCGTAATAGTCATATGAAAACAATAATATAGATAAACTGCAATAAAATGAACTCTAAGTATATGAAACGCATTTATAGCATATACGACTTCTTTTTGTATTTTCTGATGATTTATATGAATTTAAGAAAGCAGTTATTTAAAATATTTAGAATTGATGACTAAACTAATAATTTAAAACAAACAAAATAGCCGAGTGTAGCTATTCGTCTGTGCAATTTGTATATCTATTCTAAATAATGAAATGACTAATCTATTTTTCAAGATTCTCGATCCTACCCTCAGAAGTGAGGAGTGAATCATAGTTTCTCAAAAACTATCAATCCCCATAGCTTCCCTGGAAATATCGAGAGTATAATTTACTGAAATAAAGTGATTAACTACTCTATTTGATACGATTCTAACTAGAACTTTGAAAGCTAGAACCTGGATTCCACATAACAGTGGCGAATCCGATGGTGTGTATGATCTTGTCCCCTCAGTATGATCTCTTCGTTCTTTGTGCTCGCGTAGACCCAGAAAAGCGTGTAATGCTTGCATCAATAGGAATAGGTGTTGGAACAAGGGACAACCTTCTGAATGCAGATAGAATAGAATGCGGATAGGAGAGGGATAGCGCAAGAGTAAAGAGCTTGGCTTATGCAATTCCTAGCGGGATCTATTGCGAATCATGCAACATAGTGCATCCATAACTTGAAACTATCCTGTTTGAGGAGCAAAACCTGCAACTTTAATGGCTTCCTAAGCTATTCTACTCTAATGGATTAGATAAAACAGCAACACTGTTTGCACAAGTTGGATATGTGGCTTACCAACAGCTGGACAATGCTAACTAAGCATATTTTGAAAGAAACTAAACATTCTCAGCAAAAGGAAAACTAAACCTATTGCGACAAGAGAAATTCAAAAGCAAACTTTGGAGCAAAACTGAGAGACCGAAGTAATGATAGCACTTGCACAAGATGAGTATGTGGCTTACTAGCTGCAATACAATGCTAACCAAACATGAAATGAACTATACTATCAATCCTAAGCAAACTAACAGACCAAACCACTGAAAATGAGAAGATTCTAACAAGGAAAATGGTGGCCATTTGCTTCAGCACCAGCTATGCATTTATAGGAATTCAATCACCCAAAGATCAAAACCAAACTGAACTCCTAAACAATAAACAAAGGAAAAACACTATTCCAAGGGACCAAAAACATAAATGCAAGCTTAAGTCGGCAAGAAAAGTTGGTGAAACGTTGATTTTTATGTGAGTTACGTCAAAAGAGTGTTCTGGAAAATGCGTAAAGGACCCCCGCCCTGCTCAAGGTGGTGGTTATAGGATCGCCGCCATGTTCAGGGTGGCGGTTACAGGACCGCCGCCCAGTCAGGGTGGCGGTTTCGTTACTAAAGAGAAAAGGGGCAAGAAAAGAGGGAAAAAGGGGGAAAACAAAGAACGCGGGGGCTAAGTGGGGTATGTAGGATGTTAACGCATATTTGGAGAGCTTTTCTGGATCCCGAACACCTTTCGAAGATACCTGTATCATCATTGGGGCACTTATTACGACTGTTCGGCAGTACAGTACCTTACAATTTTCGGTACGTACAGTACCTTTTATTTCACTACATGTATTTTACTTTTCAGTTGCATCCCATGTTTTGTGTGGTGACATTTTAAATTCCTTATGAATAAGACATTGAATTCTAAAATTGAGTTGTGTATTTATTTCTACATTTCTACTTTTTGGTATGTATAATGAACTAAACAACCCCAATAATAATTGAATGTCGTAATCATAAATGAAAGATCATTAAGAATACCTGTAACATCGAGTAATGAATTATACTTTTATGCAATCTGTATTTATGTTTGTTGTTACAAGACTCAAAATTTCATTTATTTTGTAATTGGATGTCCTCATCAAGATAACAAGGTTGTCTTTCAGGGCCTTGTGTTCTTTTGCTGAAGATAGTCAAAAAATTGCAAACGATGTGATCTCTTATTCTTGTAAAAGTGCACATAGCTGCAGATTTCATGTAATCATTAATTAATTCAATAATAACAATATCATCTGATAGAAACTCCCATAGCATAGGTATAATTCACCAAGGCTATCCATCGTAATGAAGTTTCAAGTTGCCCATTTTGCACAAGTGTAAAAATTGTCAACGGTGACACCAAAGTGTGTGCAAATTTTCCTTAACCTCAAATCCATGCTTGAATGACCACACCCAAGAGCTTAAAATAATGAACAATGGACACACAAAAATATCATATAAATCTTGAGGTTAACAACAATGTCAACCAACATTCACAAATAGACGTATAGAGAAGATTGAGAATTTCAAAAATGATAGAGAAATATAAAATGCATGCTTAGAAATATATAGAGGTAAAATAAATCAAGCTCGAGATAAAAATAATGACATCCTACAAAAAAATTTCTAGGGCTTTTCCATCCTAAAAGAGATCACAAAATGATCAACAGTTTAGGGTTCGATTTGTTTTGATGAATTTTCGTGACCTGAGTCAATCCTAACACAACTGAAGTTACAAAATGCACATGTATCGATCAAATAATGAAACCCTAACCTTAAAAGGGTTGAGGCTTCCACTGACATAGTCATCAAGGGGTGATTCATCATGGATGAGGGGAACATTTTCCCACTGAAATGATTAATCCTTGACCATAGTATATACTATGTGTTAAAACTTTAATGTGTACATCTCATGATTAAGGGGGCTGAACACATACACCAATGCCATTATTAAATTAAGTGGTGATCACACTAATTAAGTTCCCTTGACCTTAGTTTTTTCATAATATTCCATAATAATCAAAGGATAACTAATCAAATTCTAAAGTCCTTACAACCTTATAATATTAAAATTCCATGCACCTCACGATCATAGTTTTCAATGGCGCATTATTTCCTTATTATTATTTTGTAAAGGGAAATTATTATTTTTGCACATGCACATGTCACCAAAATAGAAAGTGTTTTATTCTACATCTTATCACAAGAAGAAAAAACTATATATGTCACATCATTGAAGGATATGATTATTTTAATCAATCAGAAAATAAATATAGTAGATGTCACATCATCAGAGAAGAAGACAAAGTGCATACATGTTGAGGATACTTATAGATCAAGTTAAAGGTCAAAAATAACATTTTAAAATTATTCACCCACCCACCTTATTCTTACAAAAGTGACAACACTCTTCATTCAGTATTATTGGAGGAGTCCATTTAATTTAGACTAAGTCTATAATTTTGAATTAAAAGGCTATTATTGCTTCATGTATCACCTATTCTATTTTAGCCCTTCTTTTATTCATGATAAAAGGCTAATAACAACGTTGAAGAGTAGTTATACTTTAGTCTATTTTTAGGGGTGGGAGTGAATATTTTTGTTATTAATTGTGTGCATTAGCAAAGCACAAGTTATTATTGGATAGGAGGACTTTTGTACTGAGTCCTGAAGCCATTGGCTAGATTACCCTTGAATGAGAACTAGTTAAATAATAATTCTTGTGAATTTGCATTCCCTGAATTAATTAAACTTTATTATGCTATCAACCTTGTTTCAAATTGGTGTGTCTACATAGTTTTATTGTGTAATTATTTTTTGTTGTTGTGATTATTTCATCAATAGAAAATTATTTTCCTTAGAATTAGCTAAAACCCATTGGATTGTGCTTCAGTAAATTGTTCTCATTATATTTTGTAAGTTTTATTTTCAAATCCCTAAATAATTTTGATGTATCACCCCATTAACATTTCATATTTAGCCATCTTTTACCCTTAAACCCCCCCAAAAAAATATATTTAGGATACATCCAATGAAGGAACAAGCCTCGTAATCCTCGAGATTAACTTCACAATAGGAATACCCATAGCCTATGAGGTGTCTCAATTTTATCAAAAAAACTGAGGGACGAACAAACTTATAACACATGTTATCCCTCAACACAGGGTACACTTCTGAGAGCTAACAGGTGCTCAAAAAGGTAAATAGTGAAATTAGAGTAGGGAAAGGTAGTGCCTAGTATGAAAAAACTACAAGTTTCAAGTCATAAAATAGAAAGTAATAAGGATGAAAAAGATAAGAGTAATGTGAAAGATAAGTGAAATGGTTTTTGATGACTACTTTTCTTCTTTTGGTATCATGCATATAAATGAAGTTTTTAGAGTCTAGATATTAATAGTAAGTGTGAGATATAGTTACTATAATAGGGAAACCATTAGCAATCTAACCATGAACTGAGATTTGGTAAACCCAACTAGAAGTTTATGAAATAAAAAATAATCCCATTGATAATGATAATATCTTCTGTGATAAGTAATTGATTGAGCACCTCACCTTAGAAAATGAAGATACATCAGGCCCATTTAGTAAAAATAAAAAAAATACTTATTTTTAAAAAAAAGCGTTCTAAACATTATGACAAAAAAAATATTTTAAAAATCAAGATAGATATAAATATCTTACAAATTTGAAAATATATTTGTTATTATAAGGAAAAAATAAATAAAAAGATTCATGCAATAAGATGCTTTAGAACAAGAATGAAAGAGGAGAACCAGACATGAGATCATAATAAAAATTGAAAAAAAATAATGTTACTTCATGCAATGGAATTATATAAAAATTTAATTCGAATATGAAATATAAAATAATCTTAAATATGAAATGAAAAAGGTAGGAGAAACCATAGGTAAACTAGGGTTGATAGATTTGAGCATGATTTGGGCTCACCAATTTTTCACATTCTAGTTGAATTGTGTTATCAAAAGAACATAACATTATATAGGATTAAATTGTTCATAAACTAAGGATATTTTAATCTAATTTACTCAAAATTAAAGATGTGTAGTTAAAAACTAATTTATAAATGAAATTATATTAAATAAATAGATTTATATTTCAAATACACAAAAAGAGATGTGGACTTGATTATTTATATCATAAGATAGGAGAACAAGATGTGTGCATTGGTGAACTAGGATAACTAGATACTTTATATACTTTTTCTTATGAAAATTGAACTACAAAATATCCTTGGCCATAAGCATTAAACTCTACCATGAATTATTGCAAAATATTGACCCTTTTACACATTTTCCAAAACATTTAAAGTGAGATTCTAAAACAATTTGCATACTTTTCCACCTTGGAACTATTTTTCATTATATATCTCTTTTGTTCACACAAGAGTGGAAAAAATTGTAATTAAATATGAAATATTTGAATCCCTATATACCTAAAATATCTTTCATCAAACAGTTAGATAAAAAATGAGAAATATTTTATGTTGTGAAGCTTGAATACAATTATAAGTGAACCTTTGCTAGACCAATCTATGTGTTACAATTTAAACACTTGAGAAGTATCAATACTCATGTACTTATATTTCTTGTGTAAGTGTGAGTATGATATAAGCCAACACACTATGAGTTCCATCATGTCTATTTAAACAAAGATAGTGGGATAGTTATATATTAGAAAAAAAATTCACTATCATAGTAGTGTGATGTAGTGTACTTAAACTATGTGAAAAACACAATTTATCCATTAACAGCCTTTCATAATTCTTGGACTAAATTTACACTTTTAATGGCACAGATATAGGAAAATTTCATGCTTAAATATGTAGGAAACTATAATATTTCACCTAGATAAGGGATTCCAAAATATAGTAGTTAATATCTTAAATAATGTGTGAGTGATTAATGTAGATAAAGGAGATATTTGATTTTTTTAATAATGTTTGCAGTGATAGATTTAAATATTTACAGAAAAGTGATAATGTTTGATTTAATTTCTTATATAGAATTTTCTAGGTGAAATGTTATGATAAGGAAGATAATAGGAATAAAAAATATTTTAATAAATATATACAACTTGAAATCAGATTTGGTGGATTGAGATAGATAAGACCATAAATATCAAGGATGCATAACTTAATTATACTAATTAAACTCTATGACCTTGAATAAGAAGCATATATCACAAATAAGAAAGCTATCAAATGATGCAAAAATATTATTTATTGATATTATTTAGTAAGAATTTATTTTCTAATTAGATAGGAAATTGTGCAGATAAGTATGTCATGTAATAGGTACAAATATGTAGTAATTGGACTTAGAATGCTACAATTTTTCTTAGTAAGTTGTTAAATCAAAAAATTTAATTTCTAAACGATAAGCTTAACAATTTAATTTTCTACATGCTACCTATTCCCATCAGATCACACATAATTAAGGAAGATGTAGAGTTTTCATTGTCGATATCATGTATTGATATGGTGATCTTCTATTACACTTGATAATCAAAGCTCCCTCATATCATGGGCATAATAAGGTTTTTTGGTATAGTTGATTTGAAATCACAAAAAGGAAATGAAATGGGAGAATTCTAAAATTTATAAATTAATGATGATGTGAGAAACAAATCCAAAAAACTAAATAGAGAGGATTCTCTTTGTAACATGGAATAAACATAAAAGAGTTAAAGCCCCTTTCAAACGTGTTGAATGATTAGAGGCAATAATTGCACAAAGGATTAAAATATCCTAAAAGAAAAAAATCTTCATCATCTCAAGATTGTCTATGTATAGGATGAATTTCACTTATATATATAGGAAATTCAAAGCCTACAAATTATAGAGTCACCTACAAAATATTTAACAAAAAAATGAAATAAATTAAAACCTTAGTTCTAGAGTCAAAATAAATATGCAATACTATATGTATCTGACCTAAGCAATATGTTAGATAAAATTGAAACCCTAGCTACAAGAGAGAGGAAAAGAGACTTAGTTTATTCATGATAGTCCCAGAGGTGTACAGGGATAGATAACTGATGAAATTTGAAAGTAGACTGTCACCAATGAACTCAAATGGATGTAGAAGTGTTAGAATAAGTTCAATTGGTGTGCTTTGATCAAGTCAAAGGTGTTGTGGACCTCTGTTGGGTGCCTGTGACTCCTTAGAAGCTCAGAAATTGATTTTTCTAGTGTTTCTTTATATTTTTTAGGCTTCGCTCTTTTCCACCTATAGGTCGATGTATGATCACCAAACCTACTTGTAACCTTTAAAATAAATTTCCTCTTGTAAAAACCTAGAACATATCAAATCCTAAAAGAAAAATATGCAAATGGGGAGTCAAAATGATGCCAAAGGTCACTCAACTGAGTGAACATACGATATGAGAGTTGCACTACATTTTAGACTCCATGTAGTGTTGTGTGTGTGTGTATAATTAGTCCCTTGATATCTCTTATGCAGGACACACTTGAATGATGAGAAAGTAGCTATATGTAGAAATGTAAGTAGAACGTGTGGATTCCAAATTCGCCTCTAATGCATGTATGAAAAATAATATAGTCCCTTTTCCCTTGAATGGATGATAGATGGATGCTTTCATATTCTTGTAATTTCATTTGAATGAAACCTTAGGTGGTGGTAGTAAATAATTAGATTTCTCTCCCTTATTATCATCATGTATCTTTATATTTATATTATTCCCTTGTTCAAATTTCATAATTAAGCACTAAAAGGATGACCCATAAGAAATAAAGATGCCCAATGGTTAAAAGATACCTGAAAGAGGAAATCAAAGTATAAAGAGGTCATGGGTGGCCAAAAGGATGGGGTAACCTGGGCACTAGCATCTCGACTGGGTGTTGGTCTCTAGAATCACAAAAAATGAATTATAAAATGTCATAATAGGCAATAGGGTGTGTAAGACCAAGAAAGAAACTAGAAAAAAAGTGAACAAGAAAAAGACAATGGTAAATTAGTATTTTTCTTGCTTAGGAATCAAATTAAAATTAGTACGTTAATAGGACCTAGAAATGTACCTAATGTGAGTGATTTATATTCTAAATTTCCCACCACTTTCTGTTGTTGAGAGAATGATAGATAACGTAAACTAGATAAGATATGTATAACTGATAACCATGTAGATTTTTGGAGAAAGTGTTCCGAGGGGACAAAAAAATTCATGGAGTGATAAAAACTGAAGCATGGAAGCTAGAGAAGATGAAGTGATCATAGGGGTAGGAAGTGTACTGTGTATATGTTGCATTAAATATTTTCTTAGCGTCATTTGACGTGTTTTATGTTTTGTGATTTTCACTGTTGCTTCCCATAAGGACATGCATACAAAAGAGAAGAGCACAAGAGTATTCAAATGTGTTTATATGAGAAATTCGGTCAAAGATATATTAAATGTGTAATATATATATATAATATGAAAAGGAAAATGTGCACCTGATCTGTGATTAGTGAAGAGTATAGAAAGGATCCAAAATATTATGTTGAAGAATGCATTTTTCAGGTGATCTCACATAAAGTGTGGGTTTTTTGGATGATCATAGAAACTGTAGAAGAGTGTAGGGATAAAGGAATTTGTTTTTATCCATCCTTTAACTACTTCTCGACAATTTTTACACCACTGTAAATGGTTTGACCGTGTCTCATCCAAGTTTGGTCCAATGTAAAATAGAAAGAGGAGATTAACTATATGTTGACTGTTGGATGATTTTGCCTATTCAGTGAAATATGTTGTTTAAACTACTAAAAATTGTGATAATATGAGAAAAATTGTGTAGCTTTCCCTTGGTCATAGGCAAACAGTAAGGGTCAGGAGCACCAAGGTACTCATGTATGCATCTGGATGATAGCATCAGTGTTTTTTGAGGACCCAAGTTAAATTTTGAGCCCTTTATATGACTAAAGACTTGTTCTACTATGAATGTAAAAAATTGTATGGGGTGACTTATTCACCCAATGTATACACCTACTCATTTGGGGTGCATGCAACATCACTAGGAGAATGTGTCCCAAAGGAGGACCAAATTTTGAACTAAAATTGATGCCCTATGGGGAGGAGGGAATGTTCTTAGTAAAAACAAAGGCACAAACACATAAAGTTTATAAAAAAAATAATTTTTGAAAAAAATATAAATACGCATATAGAAAATGGTGTGTAAGTTATCACACAAGAAGTCAAATCAGACAAGTAATAGTGTAGAAATATTAGACCATGAAAATTTGGTTTCAAACATGGGACATCGATCATAATGTCACTAGATAATACAGAGATAAGAAGCCAAAATTATACAATGTGCACACAAGCCAAAGGGCATAGTCCACAAACAATGGAAAATAATAAAAAGAAGTAACAAACAATAGAAAGAAAAGCAATAGACAACCATGGTGGTAAATATATCCTGCAAGACAAATGTTGCACATGAAGCACCTATTAACATGTTCAAAAGATAAAAAGTATATAAAATAATGTATGATCCTATATAGAAGTGTGCTAGTAAGTATGAAAATAGTATGAAACATAATAATTGATCTGGTTATATGTAAGAAAGTAGATACCCCTAGGAGCCACTATGGGACTGGTTTAGAGGGATAATGTCAAGGATCCATTATGTGTGTAGTGATCTTTGTAAATTCTAAATTCACAACTAGAAGGAAAGTGAACACATAAGTTTGTATAGAAAATATAATGACATACAAAATATTTGTCTATGGAAAAAATTTACATATAAAAAGTATAAGAAAGAAAGAAAAAACGAAACCAAGATATGCAGTATTTTATGGATGAGATGGAACAAAATAAAAACTAAATATGATAGGAGTAGCGTGACCCCCGAGAAAATGTGAGTGAGTATGCATGAGGGTATTTTATAAAATACCCCTCGACAGTCAATAATGAACCATAAAAAAGTGTGCATTATTGGGAAATAGTTTGAATTGCGCATTAGAAAGATGTAATTGTGAATCATAGAGCATAGAAAGTATGAGTGAGGTGTGTTTAATTTCAGATTGATACCCTCAGTGGTCGACTATGAACCGTGGAACTAGAGTGCATCGTCGATAAATGGTTTTAATTATGCACTAGAAATATGTGATCATGAAGCATAGAACGTTAAAGTGTGAGTGAGGTGAAGTTCATTTCAGATAGAGACCCTTAGTAGTCGATTATGAAGAGTGGAACTAGAGTGTGTCATAGAGAATTGTATTGTGTAAATTTTAGATAGATATGTCGTCAATGCACTAAGGAATGTGCATTGTGTGAGGTTCATTTATGTAGTATTCCCTCAACAGTCAAGTGTGAACTGAAGCACGAGAGTGTTTTATATGGAGATGACGATACAAGAGTGTATCAATATTTGTATGATGTATGATTATGACTGTATGCGAAGAAGTGAAAATACAATAAACCTATAAATGTTGGGAAGGGGAAAGAATAATCATGAAGCCCCCCAGAGTGTACGATCATTGAGGTAAATAATCTATCTGATAAAAGTTAAGGGAAAGGGTCCTCCAACCAATGCTTACAAATATAGGGGAGTGTTACCACTCTCTTCGACCAATGGTGTATGAGAAAATTTATGTTTCAGTGAATGAGACCTATGTTAATAATACCATGGAGGATATGTATACTGATGTGGAGGATACCAAGGAGGTGATGTACACCTATGTGAAGGAGACCGTGAAAGAGATGTATACATATGCGTTGGATAATGTGAAAGAGATGTATACCTATGTTGAGGATACCAAAGAGTTGATGGACACCTATGTGAAGAAAACCAGAGGAGTGATGTGTTCCTATGTGAAGGAGTAGTAAACCTAGACTACTATGATAGAATAAAGGAACAATGATACTGAGTAGGTTGTCTGTAGACTAGAAAGATAGGATAAGATTACACTTCATACTTAGAAGTTACGTGGGACCTAGATGCTCTAGTGAGTGTAAGGATAAGCTCAAGTGGAGGTAGATGAAATGGGATAGAGGATGGAACACCTTGGATGAAGAAAAAATTCTTATCATGGAAAAAATTAAGACACAAGTTAGGGATGTAAAAGATAGACTTGGTGTAGTCACAAAATCATGCAATTTAGACATTATTGATCTCATTCTCATACTACTATTTAGAATAATCTTGAGTGAAGAAACTATTAATCAACCCCAGTATTTTGGTCATCTTGTTTTATTTTATATCTTGAATATCAACCTCTTACACCCATATTCCGAGTTGGCTTATGTCATCCTGTAGTAGTTTATCTTCGACTTGGGCACCCATATTAGTACCTGGGTGCTTGTGGGTGCCCTAGCCCCACCAAGGGTGCCTCGGTCCCTTTTGTACTTTCTCACCATTTTTGCACTCTTTCTAGTCATTTTACATCTTTATATTTATTTTGGCCAGCCTTTTTGGGGTTAATTACAAAATGAGATCAAGAGAGCCCTATAAATATAAAGTTATGAGACAATAAGGAGGGACCTAGCATCACTTACTATTATCCTCCATCTAGAGTTGCATCCATTTATTGCATTAAAGATCATTTGCATCCACATAGCATTTTCATCAAGGCACAAGGCTACGGAATCTAAATCAAACTTCATAGGGGAAAGGATTTTATTCTATTCCATGCACACATTCTATTACATTTTTTACACATAGTTATTGACCACTACTTCACAAAGTGCGAATGAAACAAGAGAAACCTAGGGAATGTTCACACACATTTGCACATAGAACTATATTGGGTCTGAGATGTAGTGCACCACTAGGTTAGTAAGTCAACAATCTTGGCAGTGAGGTCAGTCTGACCCCTTCATATTCATTCGTCTTCTTTTTAGGTTGTGATGTTTGTTTTGGGGTCTTTTAGATCTTTATTTCATCTTGGATTATTACCAACATCCAACATGGGAAAAAAAGTTGACGCAACAAATAGTGATGGTTTCAGACCATCTGTAGAACTCGTGAAGATCAGTTTCAAATATCTTACACAGACCAGGGCACCCAAATTGCAAACTAGAGCACCTGAAGGCACCGCAGTCCTTCCTTAGGTGCTCCAATCCAGCTAGATCCTTTGGATCCATCATTTTTCGGATTCCTATACAATCATTCTTTTTTCTGTATTTTCTAGTCATCACTGCCACATTGTTGTGCGAGCATCTTTTAGGTGATTTTTTCCTCTTCCTTCTTGTGCATTAGGGTTAATATTTCCTTTTTGCATAGTTATTTATATCATTTTCATACTTCTTTACTACATTTATTTACTTTTTTACAATTGTTCATAGCTTAGATTAACTATCCATTTACTACATAATTATTTCATTTTTAGTTAATCATTTTGGTGAACCTGATGCTTTCACGCTTATGATCCTAATTTTTCATCTATCATGTATCCCCAAGTTACTCAAGTCTCTTCATCTACTTTACTTAAGATATATCCTCATTGTTAGGTTGTTTTGTAAAAATATCTAGACTACATGTATCTGGATGACCATATGTTGCCACACCAAATAAGTCATATATTTGATCATTTATCTAACAATTCAGATACTAGATATCCTCCATCTACTGCACCTATATTGGATTCAATCCAATCTCTAAATTATTTATTTCAAGACATGTTTAAGGCTATAGAATAAACCATTAGATCCCTTAGATATGAAATTCAACAGCTTCAAGATGCTTCTACATTGCATTAGTGTGCTCATTCTACATCCTCTATACAATTTATGTGCACTTCATGTCATCTAGTTGAACCTCAAGACATGTTATTTCTTGAGCCTCTCATATTTGAGCATAACATTACACCACATGAAATTATTATTTATCTCCTTAGTCATCAATTGATCACTCTACCACCTACTCATTACTATTATCCTTATAAATTAGAAAAATATCAAGGTCATTCATATTGTAATTATCATCAAATCAATGGACATAATGGTAACAATTGCCACACTTTTCTGCACATAATCAAACATATCAATCGTTAGCAATTTATTTCATTTGCTACATAACATTCTAATGCAATAGATAACTCCCATAATGTTCCTAAATTTGACTCATCTATATTTAAGGAGCATCAATTTAGCATCACTTCATCAACTCATCAACAATAACCTCTTGCAATAATTTCACCTTATCCTCCTATTCATCCATCAATGACATCACTAAGTCCATCGTCTACCAACATTAGTTAAAAATATCCTATTAATAAGTCATCAAACATATCACCAAGTCAACTTAAGCAAGTTCCCTTCATATTTAGTGCAACATGGCCCCCTCTCAAATCTAATCTCCAACAATTTAGTTTCCTCCCAACAACTAATCCTCATACTAGTGATCATGATATATTGTCAATTTCACCACCATCACATAGTTCTTTTATTGAGTTTATCGAACATTGTTCCACCGCATGTAGATTTTGTCCCTGGTAGGTGACTCTTGTTACTTTACCCTCATGATGACACACTCATATTATTATTGGTCCTATATGACTATTGAGGGGTTTTTGACTATAAAGAACCTCGTTTCATCTTACATTACCATATTCCTCCATTACATCACCATCTATACATAAACACATCTATAATAATTTAATGATCCTTATGCATCATCAATTAAATGAAATATATAATGCTTCATCACTTTCATACATCATTTATCACATAGTACACACATTATCATCCAGTTGGGGGCATAGCATCCCACATCCCCACTAATCCTAGAATCCATACATATCTCACTTTTACATTCTCATACATCAATATCATAGCATACACATACTCGTTACATAGTTTAATAGCGTCATTACCTGATGACATGCTATTTTGCTTCCATTCACACTTGAATGTTGAGCTATTACTACAAATGAACCCCAAAGACTTCATGTTTGGTCATCCACATTACATCTATTCTCAGATCATGTGACACAAACCCTATATTCTACATTTACATATCATTCATACATCATACACTATATTATTCTTCATCTTACGTGTCTTTCATCATACACTGTTAGGCTATTTACACATATTTCCTCGCATCCTATACATAGTCATATACCATACATCATACACTATACATTTTCATGTCAACCATTTTCTACATACTATAATAGTATTCATTACATGCGATTCTAACATCATCCCATCCTACATATGTTACATCACACACTATACATTAAATTTTATCCACTCTATACATCTACCATCACATTTTACACATTGTGTTCTTGTTGACAATTTTTGCACCTATGCAAAAATGGGAAACTCGAAACTTCATTGTTACGATGAAAGTCATGGGTGAAGTATACCTAAGATAAGGAAGTTCTGATGTTATTAGTTACTACTAAATTAATTAATGATTAAGTGAAATCTGCATCTATGTGTGTTGTTACAAAACGTATAGATCATATAGTCTGCAATTTCATGATACCTTCAGCAAAGGAACATAAAGGCCCCAAAGGACAACTGTGTTGTCTTGATGAAGACACCGAATTATAGAGTAGGTGAAGTGTAAAGTTTTGGAATAGCAAACATAAGTGCAGATTATCGAAATTAGAGTTCATTGTTGAATGTTAAAAGTTTCTCATCAAAATTATTTCTTTCATGATTAAACCATTCAATTATGTTACTGAGTTATTTATTTCATCATACACTCCATTTAGAATCTTGAAATGCAAAAGGAAATACAGAACTCATTTTTTAGCATTCAATGTTTTATTCACAAGGAAGGTCAAATGTCTACCACACAAGCCGTGGTATGTGACTGAAAAGGAAAGTACATCTACTGAAGTAAGATGTACACATGCGAGAAATAGAAAGAAAAGGAATATAGTGAACCTACCTTTTCCTTTTTATATGCTTGGTTGTGCAGAGCATCTCCTTACCAACTCCTTTCATCCTCAAGGCATGGTACCTAAAAAGCAAAAATTAAGGAAATTATCAATAAAGAGCTCAGGGTTAATCCATATTCCTACATTCTTCTAATTCATGCATATGGATCTCTAAGCAACAGGAGATATACCTTTCTCAAATATCAGATTGCATAGATCACTCAGAAATTAGAAATAGAAAAGAGAATAAGGAACATGGACACAAGAGAGGCCAAAAATCCTACGTATTTTGTAACTATTTTCTTAAGTGTGTAGGTACAGGTTGCAGCCAAGAAGAAAGAAGCATATACATGTTGAAAAAGAAGACCAATGTAACTAAAACTTAGATATTTCCTACAAATGGAAGAGGATCACAGTACTACAGAACAAAGAATATCCTTGTAGACAAGGTACATTTTCTAGATTTTAGTCAAAGAAAAGGAATTCTGGGAAAATTTTGACAGGGCTTCGCCATGAAAAATCAACATTTTAGATTTTCCAACATGTCATAAATGTTACTATAAAGGGAATAAAAATCTATGTGAAAGAAAAAAAGTAATAAAAATCTTAAACAAGCATCCGAATCAAGGCTTATGCCTAAACTAGTAGCAAAATGGATGAAATGCTTGTAATTTCTAGAAAGTACATACAATATTCATGGTTAAATAGACCGTAAGCAGATAAAGTGCATAAAATGCTATAATATGGTTTCAAAGCTAAATATAATGCATGATTCACAATTTTTCAAGTACAACAAAATGCATAGCAGAATTTAGTTCTTAGAAAGCATGAAAGAGATAATGTATTAAATATTCAACTAATGAAAATGGAAATCATACAATAGAGTCAGGTTCTTAAGAGAAATTCATCTTTAGAGGGTTACAATATAGGTTGTGCTCCACACTATGCAAATAAAGAATGCATTCAATCATCACTAATTCAAAATTTATTTTATTGTTCACATCAACAATGGAGGGATATGAAAACATGCATCTCAGCTCAGAAACCATTTCAAGCTCGAGGATATTGTGACAAAAGCCTCAACAAAATGCACAAGGAAAGTAAACCTAGATGAAAATTTTAAAGACTCAGATTTGTTTTCGTTCCAAGAAAAGTAAACCAAAATACAGATACCTAGAACTTGAGAATACACAGATTTATACAACCATGCCATCATGTTTCTACCTCAAAAGCAATAAGCTACAGAGCTAGTTTAGTAAAAATGTTTCTTTTCATTTTATCAAATACCCATGAAGGGAAACAGACTTACTAGTCGCAAAGATCAAAAGCTGACGGTAAATCCCGATCTCAAGTGCCAGTGATGTTACTTACCCAGAAGTCACACAACTTCGCAAAAGGTGAAAACACATGAAATAAAAAGAAATAATCGATTATCAATATTTATTGGATGCCAAGAGACAACACAAGGATCCAGAGAATAAAGAACAACTCGCAGAGCTCGGAAATAATCAAATATATAGCTAGACAAACCTCAAAAAATGAGCTCAAATAGACAAAAGTTGCGACTGTTTTGAAAATATCACAGAGACCGAAAAGGGGAACATGAACGAACTCTGATAAAAAAACCACGGCGAAGAATAAATCTCATAGAGTTCTGAGAGCACAAAAAAGTTAGACAGAGGAAAAGCTACAAAATACAGGTGTAGCCAAGCTCAACAAACACTAACAATGGCAAGGAAAATTTTTACCATTGCTTCACTTGTGAGTTTAAAACCAAAATTAAATGATTATTAGGGTTGGATTGACCACTGCCAAGCAAACTTGAGCGGTGAGTTAATAGAACTTAACCATGGTTAGTACATAAACGATCATTCTTCATCAAGGATGAAGATCAAAGGATGAGGATCGATCTCCACTTTCAATGCAAACCATGGTCCCGGTCTTCAAAAAACACATTTAATACAAGTAAGAAACCCTAATCATGCTTTTGAGATCAATAATAAAAAATTGACAAGTATAGAGATCAACGCTCACAAATTGATCATCAAGATTGATGCAAAAGTAGTCTAAGTGAAATGGCAGCCGAATGACCAACTTATAATTTTCAAATTTTATAAAGTGTCAAAATTTCCTCTGCAAGCTCTAAATTCTGTATAGTACATGTGGCACCATCACGAAAGGAGTGGAAAAATGGAGGTTGGGAGTTATTTGTGTTTCAAAATTTAAAATTGCAAAAGGATAAAATCTAAAAATATCCCTACAACCCCGCAAGAGAAAATTCAAAAATCGATTCCACATAGTATCGGCAGAGCAACGGGATTTTTCAAAGTTTTGAGACTTAATAAAAATAGGCCTAAAAACTTCAAAAATGTTCGAAAGTCCGCACAGGGGACAAAACTTTAAAATGTTCCGAAAGTCTGCAAAGGACTTAAAATTTTCAAAATTTTGCCCGAAGGCCCGTGAAAGCAAAGATAGAAGAGTTTGTGTGTCATCCAAGCTATCATTTCGAGTTTTGACTTTCAAAAATTTGAATAATAGTATATGTTTCAAGTGATTCAAAGGGGCCCGACCAAATTATGCCATCAATAATCACCAAAAAAGGTGAAGTTTCAAACTATACACTCTCAAATGCAAAATCTGACAAGTATTACATGGTCGTGTTTAATGAAAAGGTGGCAGAGACTATGATATACCATGTGTGGCTGAATGTAATATGGTGACACTTTTCCAGAGTTCCCTTATATTATTTTAAAACCATAGTATTATGCTAAGTCCACAAGAATGACCAAAACTTAGTTAAAGACAAGTGTACGAATTAGAAGTGGTCCCCACAGTGGCTGGATTATTTTACAAATTTAGCAAGTGCTGTAATTATTTTACTCACAAACAAGGAGTTGTATTTTCGAATGCCTTTACAACAAGATAGAATGGAGAAGAAGACAGATTTGCATGTTCATGGAGAGAGACTTGCCTAGCAAGCAATCTTATTTTTAGCAAATTATTCACCCTTCTTTCTTAAAAATAGACCAGTCAACTTCAGTTGACCAATTGTAATCAAGGCTATTAAATGCCTATTTGTAATTGCATGTTCTATTTTTATTACTTTATCTATTATTAAATAAAGGATAAAAATAGGATGCATGGGCGATTACAAGCCTTAGCCTATTTTGAGGAAGAAGGTGGATTTTTTTTTGCTATATATTGTATGCCTTTACAAAGCACAAAGGAGAAATTTTGGAGGACTTTTGGATATAGGAATGCTGAAGCAAAGTTTTTCCAGTTTTGCCTTCTGAGTGTGAAGTATTTCTGCCTTCCCAATTATTTTTAGTCTTGTGTATGTTTCTATTAGTCTTGTGAATGCAAATTCCCTGATCAATCATCTTACCCTACTGCAAATTCAATATTTTCTGCATAATTTTAATGTGCATGTTAACTTAACAGTGTTGTTGTGATATTCTTCCCTCAGTACAACCAAGTGTTTTCCCTTAAAATTTGTAGAAGATTTCTGGCTCATGCATAAAAAATATTTCACATATCAATTGTGCATATACCCAGTCAAATCCCTCATAAAAATTTGGTGTATCACCTTAGTTTTAATTACTTTACAGTCATCGTTTACCCCTAAACCCCATAATCAATTTTAGGATACATCAACAAGGAACCGGCCTTGATACTGTAGACTCACCTCAAAATATGTATACCCACAGACTTGAGGTGTTTCCATTGTATCTAATAAAGAGAGAGATCAAATTTTGTAACCTTAGAAAACCTGCAACCATCTTTCTACAGGGTGCAATTTTGAGAGATAATAGTTCTTACATGTTATATTCATTAGATGGTCATCTTTGTTCATTACATAAATTACATTGTGTTCTATGTGCTGCACTCACCACCCTATGACATAATTTTAATTCCTTGGTCCATACTCGATTGTTGAGGGGTTACAAATCAAATGGACCCTACACTCATCAGAAATTTACTATTTTACCTTTCATCATGTGAAATTTCCAGCCTAATGACATATGCTTTAGGCTAAATCATCACCTATTCTATCATTTTCTAGTTGTATGCACCTCAAGTTAAATCACCACTCCCTCCTTCAATCTTATAGTAATATATGCTTAGGGATAAATTATCACTCGTACATTTATCTCATAGTGATATACACTTAGGAAAAATAATAACTTATACATTCATCTAGTCGTGATATACGCTTTGGCTATAGGGTTCATGCACACATCATCACTAAGACCCATCTCATCACTACACATATACATTCATCATAATGCATTAGACACAACACACATTTCAACCATTTCCAAATGACGCAGTCTCATTTATGGTTCATTTTTGACTGCTGAGGGGGAAAACCAAATTAATCTCACTTCATACATTTCCATTCATTTGGGAGGGCACGTGGCTCCTATAACTCAATTTTGCATTCCATTCCATCCATTTAGACAATACTGAATATTATGTTTTCTCTTCATTTTGCTTACTTTTGCTTGTTTATGGTCACTTTATTACACATGCTAGTTAGCTTACTTTTATATCATTTATCTATGTCATACAAAAATGCATGTTCATGCATTTTTCTATTTTTGATCACATATACAAGTATCTTACATACAACATAGATTCTCTCCTTCTACCCTTCCTACACTGGTCACTAGAAGATTCCACATTCATCTCTTCCAGGTATTATTTTTTTATTCAGTACTTAGAAATTTACATTACTTGGTTATACACACTTTTTAAATACAAGTTATCTTTCTAACATGCTAATGGTTGCTTCATGTGTAGCATTTTTTATGTAAGAATATTTTCTTCCGTACTTGTTTTATTATAGTATTTGTCTTTCTTTTATTTTGTATACGGGCCTTGTCATATGTTCTGTGTGCACACTCATTTTTTATTTATGGCCATAATGACCTTGTGTGTATTGTGAAATCATGAGATATTTCCCATGTTTTTCACCCACTTTGTGTGGCTTCCTTGTCTTAGTGTGTGTTTACACTACATTTCTTATTATCTTATACATTGTTTGCGTCGATTGCACATTGTGTTCTTACATGCATGTGTTTTCGTAATAAAACTTGTCTTTGGTGATCCATCTTTGTTTATGTGTGCCTTGGATTTTATAAGGAACATCCCCCCCCCCCCACTACAGGGCATAGTTTCAGGGTCCATTTATTTGGTCATCTTTTAGGGCCACATTTTTCTATCATCAATGTTCCATGCGCCCCCAAAGTGGGGGGAATCATTTGGGGTTTTACAATCTACACAACGCATTTACACAAGTTTAATTTAGTGAAAAAAATTTCCTTAGCATTGTGGGTTTACATACAACGATTGAGTTTAGAACAACCTACAAAATCCATACATAGTGGATTTTATAAGACACAGAGTCCTTAACATTCTAGGAAACAATTACAGGTTTAGATGTTTTAGTGGGTGTACCTCCCTAAACTACTTCGGCCAGTGGCATCGGATCACCGAATGAACAAGGAAAATATAGATATATCTTCACACACATCCAGGGAAGTAGTTATAACATGGAGAATAATACAACTTTCTCCCTACACTTATTCGGCTGGGGCAGTGTTAGATCGCCCAAAAAAATCATAATACGAGATATCCTTCTACACTCTCTTTCTTGAAATGGATCAGGTGCACATGTTCCATTTACACTCTTTCATTTGTATATTTTATATTTACATACTTTAATATGCATCTTTCACATTACGTTTATACACATACAAACATACATATTTCATTACTTGATCGTTTTCTCCTTGCATGTCCGGTCGTATGAGAAACAAGAATTCAAACCGAGGTAACAACAACAACAATGTTATCAACAACACTTTGCAACAAAAATTGCTTTACTAACCATATAGGGACATCATGCATGACATTAGCTACAATTTCCTTCTGCGCTAGGTTTAATCTCATCACTTTTTCTTTGCACATTTTTAATCTTTATTTTCCACGCTCCTCTATATTTTTTGATCATTCTACACTTTTTCTTATTCCTTCGGCACATTTCTACTACACTCTTCATGGAAATTAGGTATGCATCTCTATCTACCCTATGTTACTAAGATTTTCACTCACCAACATAATGTGGGGGTAAAATGTAATCACAGAATTGTGCACTTTAGACTTTATTTATCCCGATCTCCTAATTCTATTTGGAATGTTCTTTCAGAGTGAAGAATGTATTAATTAGCCCATGTCTTTTGGCCATCTAGTTTTAATTTATTTTTTTTAGTACCAACCTCTTACACCCATATGCTTAGTCATACTTTTTCATCCCACATTATTTTATCCTCGACTGGGGCACCCAGATTAGTACTGGTCCCACAAAGGGTTCCCCAGACCCTTTTGCAATTTCCCGCCATTTTTTGGGCTCTTTCTAAAATTTTTATTACATCTTTATCTTTCTTGTAGTCAACATTTTTGGGGTTAATTATGAAATTAGATCAAGATAACTATATAAATGGAAAGTTATGAGACCATAATGAGGGACCTAGAATCACTTACTACTATGATCCATCTACAGTTGCATCAATATATTTCATTAGATATCACTTACGTCCACATAGCTCCATCATCAAGGCACAAGGCTAGGAGATATGCATCACACTTTGTAGAGGGAGGGATTAAATTTTATTCCATGCACACATTATATTACATTTTCTACACATAGTTATTACTCGCTACTTTAGAAAGTACAACTTGCATAAGGGAAACCTATGGCATGTTCACACACACTTACACATAGAACTACATCGTGTCTGAGATGTAGTGCAATTCTTAGTTAGCAAGTACACCATTGTGGCAGTTGAGGTAAGTCCAACCCCTTCATATGCATTATTCCTTTTTTTAGGGTTTGATGCTTATTTTAGGGTCTTGCAGGTATTTATTTCATCTTGGATTATTGGAGACATCTGGCATGGGACAGAGAAGTTGATACGAAAAATAGAAACGGTTTCAGACTATTTGTTGAACCAATGAACATTAGTTTTAGATCTTTTGCATAAACTAAAGAACCCAGATTACAGACCAGAGCACGCGCAGGAACCCCATTCCTTCTCTTGGCACTCTAGTCTAGCAAGATCCTCAAGAACCATCCTTTTCGAGAATCCTACACATTCGTTTCAAATTTTTTATTTTTCAATCATCACTGCAACACTGTCCTGTGAGCATCTGTTATTTAGTTGTGTTCTTTCCTCTTCCTTCTTGTGCATTAGGGTTAGCATTTCCTTTTGCATAGTTACTTATATCATTTTCGTACTTCTTTACTATATTTATTTACTTTATTACAGCTATGCATAACTTATTAACTCTCCCCATACTACATAGTTAGTTGAATTTTAGTTAACCACTTAGTAGCACAGAGCCATGGAATACCTAAGAGTAGGTTGTATCCTTCAATTTATGATGCCACAAAGAATGAAACAAGAATTATAAGACAACCGACTATGAATGGAAGATTTACATAACCATATAAGTTGGGAATTACATATGTAATTTATGAGAGTTAATAATCGACAACAATGAGAAGCGTTAGAAGAAATAGACAAAGAGGAGGTAATAATCTTGTCTTAGTATTATTAATAGCATGATATTTTATAAAAGAGGTGAGATGTAATGTGTAGTGCCCACTGCTCTTCGACACTTATTTCTGTTATGCTTATGTTTCCTATCTATTTAGAGACATGGATATTGATATAGTCTTCTGGTTAGCATATTGATAGACTATATGGAAATTTTATTATTATTTTGAATTGACCCTTATCATGGATTGTATGTATGCCTAGTTAACACTCTTAGATATTGTAACACATGATGATTTAACATTACTTTACTTATATATTTACATATTGGATTCATAGCAGTTATGACTATGTTTAGATGTATTGTCTAACCATGTGTACATTTATATTATAATTTATTAATTTTGTGATGATAGTAGGTGATCAACAACTTTATAAGAACCTAGAGAAGTGTGTCTTCTTTCAATCAGAGGTTCAGTATTTGGGTAACATCATTTCTAGGGAAAGCATCATAGTCTATCCTTCAAATATTAGAGATATCATTAATTGGCTGGTGCCGACCAATGTGACCAAGGTATGCATCTTTATGGTATTAGAAAGATATTAAAGGAGGTTTGTGTAGGATTTTTCACGTATTGCTCATACAATCACATCCCTACAATATATAAAGGGAAGAAGTTTATATGGTCAAGCAGTTATGAGTATCCCCACATGAATCTAATGGAATGCCTTACTAAAACATCTATCCTAGTAGTACCAGATCCACAGAGGGCCTTCCTTATATATACAAATGCTTCATTTGCAGGGATAGGAGAAGCGGTAATGTAGGATGAATGAGTTGTTGTTTTTGAGTCTCGCAAAATGAAGGATTATTATGTCAATTAGCTGACTCATGACCTTGAGTTTGCAATAGTGGTTCATGCTTTAGTTTGATGGCATCATTTTATGTTTGGCAAGAGGTTCACAATCATGAATGATCATTTGATCCTACAAAACCTCTTCATACATCACAGTCTCAATTCTCGTCAACAATATTGGATGGATATTTTATGTGAAGGGGAAGGAGAATGTAGTAGCAGATGCCTTGAGTTGATGGAAACACCTTGTCATGGATACATTAGTGAGTACATATTTTAGGACTAGTATCCTTCACTAGCTTCCATAGGATAGGTTCTATCTTTCATCTAGAGCATAGTTTAATTCACATAGAACCCTTATGGGGAATTTTAAGGGGCTATCATTGGATTATGATCAACTTCTTTCAAACAAGAGTCAGATTTATGTTCCTAAAGATGAAGGATTATGATAGGATACCTTAGCAGAGGATCATCCCACCTAGGGGTGAAGAAGATGCATGCCACATAGAGGCAATTATTCCATTGGAGCGGTTTTCGAAGGGATATGGCCTAGTTTGTATCATGGTGTTTGGAGTGTCATAGGGTGAAGGCCAAGCATCAACATCCAAATGGCCTTCTTTATCCTCATGTTAAACTAGAGTTTCAATGGGACATAATTTCCATGGATTTCATTGTTGGGATACATATGTCAATATATCACCACGACGTGATCATGGACATGGTGGATAGACTGATGAAGGTGGTTCATTTTTCTTCGGTGAAAACCACCTATACATCCATTGTAGTTGCTCGAGTTTATTTGGATGATATAGTCAGACTTCACGGGATTTAGTGGAATATCATTTATAACCGTGATCCTTTATAAACATCACATTTTTAGACCACCATGTAGTTTTTTCTTGTGACTAAGATCAATTTTAGTACAAATTATCAACCAGAGACATATGGTAAGATTGAGCAAGTGAAATAGAAAATTGAGGATATCTTTTGCATGCACGTTATGGATCAGTAGATGTGTTGGTAGGAGTATCTATATCTGGTAGAGGAAGCATATAATAATATTTTTCAAAGTTCCATCGGAATAACATCATTTTTGCAATTGTGTGAAAGAAATTGCAGGAAACCTTTGAGATGGGACATGTTAGAGGATAGGATTTCTATTGGGTGAGCTATGTTACAGAATATGAAGGAGTAGGTCACCCTGGTGAGGTAGAAATTATAGGAGGAACAAGATAGGTAGAAGTAGTATGCAGATATGAGTAGGATATAATGTAGTTATGAGGTGGGCTCGAAGGTGTTCATGAGATTCAGACGTCATAAGATCCCAATCTGTTATGGATAGGGCTTTAAGATAGTTCTTAGATTTGTGGGTCCATTTGAGATCTTGAAGAGGATCGGTCCCGTGGCTTACCACTTAGCCTTTCCACACATCTTATCTCGCATCCATGATGTTTTCTATGTTTTTTTTTTTAGAGATATATACAATATCCTTCTCATGTCTTAGATTGTACCTTTTTATAGGTGTAGGAGTAGGGAAAGATGAATGTGTAGCCCATGTGCATCATCTATCCTAAGACCCCCGGTTCTTTTATGGCATGCGATTGATCAGGTACATGTCAAATGAGATCAGTATGATGTGTTTCCAGCTAGATGGGAGGATTTCACCTTACTACAAGCCCAATTTCCTCTCTTTATTGAGTCTAAGGGGAGGGGGATGTAGTTCCCACTCCTCTTTAACACTTATTTCTGTTATTATAAAGTTTACTAGATGCTTAGATACATGTATATTTATATAGTTTTTCAAATATCATGTTGATAGACTATATGGAGATTTGATTATTATGGTGATTTGACCCTTATCATGGATTATATGGATGTGTAGTTAAAACCGTTAGATATTGTACCATATGTTTATTTAGCGTTGCTTTATTTATATATTGACATCTTGGATTCATAGTAGTTGCGACTATATTTAGATGTATCATCTAATTGTTATCTCTCAAAAGTGCACCCTTTAGAGAGATGACAGCAGGTTTTCTAAGATTGCAAAACATGATCTCTCTCTTTCATGGATACAATGGAAACACCTCAGGTATGTGGGTATACCTATTTTGAAGTGAGTCTCCAATATCAAGGCCGGTTCCTTGTTGATGTATCCTAAACTTATTCTGGGATTTAAGGGTAAAAGATTATTCTAAAATAATTAAAACTAACGTGATACACCAAATTTATATGAGGGCTTTGACTAAGTATATGGAAAATTGATATGTGAAAGGATTTTTGATGCATGAACCAACATTTCTTCTGCAGAATATCAAGGAAAAAACACTTTCAGTTATTGAGGGATATTATCACAATAATACTGTTAAGCTAAACATGCACATTAATATCATGCAAAAATTACTAGGTTTGCAATAGTGTAAGATGATTAATCGCGGAGTTTTCATTCACAAGACTAATAGAAACATACACAAGACTGTAAGTAATCGGTAAGTAAGAAAATATTTCACTCTCATAAGGTAAGACTGGAAAAAATTTCTTCAGTACTCCTATATCTAAAAATTCCTCCTTGTTCTTTGCAAAGGCACACAATATATAGCAAGATTAATTCTCCCACCCTTCCTAAAAGTCTCCTAAGGCTTGTAGTCACCCATGCATCCTATTTTTATCCTTTATTTAATAATAAATAAAGGGATCAAATAATACAAACTAGTACAAGAGGAATTAATAGGATTTGATTACATATCAGTCAACTAAAGTTTATTGTTCTATTTTTAATAAGGTTGGGTGAATAATTTTCTTAAAATAATATTTCTTACTAGGAAAGTCTCTCTCCATGGGCATACAGCTTGGTCTCCTTCTCTGTTCTAACCTCTTGTGAAGCATGCAAAAATAAATCCCTATTTAAAAACAAAATAATTACAAAAATTGTAATATTTTACAAAGTAAAAACATCCTGTGAGGACCACCTACCATGTGCACATGTTCTAATATTGACCTCTGCTTCAACATGGTCAAACGAGTGATACCCTACAAATCAAATCCAACTCCTTGAAGTTGGGACCACCATCACTTTACCAAGATTGGCCACCTTTGTGGACGTAGAAAATATAAAAGGGGCGACGATTTTATATTACACATGCCATACTATAGTTTTTCCCCCTTTTGATAAATGCATGCATGTATATCCTTATCAGCCTCTGCACATTTTAAAACTCACATTTTTCGGTGATAGACATGTATGATGGCACTTTCCATTATTTGGAGTTGGATTATAGTTCAAACCTTTTAAAAGTCAAAAATCGCAATGATTATGTTTTAAAACATGAATTGCCTCCTCCCACTATATGATGACTCAATCCTTGGTATGTCAGTGGAAAATCTTAACCTTGATGGATTAGGGTTTCATTGAGTGCTCTCCATGTGCATTACTTGATAACCATGGTTGATTAAATTAATCCTCACGAGTTAAGGAAGAAAATTCCAAAACCCTAACCATTTCATTAATTTCAATTTGAGTTCCACTCGAGCTAAGGAAACTATATGGAAATTGTTATGTTTTTCATTCATGAAGCTTCAAAACTCTATTTTTTTTCGGGTGAATATGAGCTTTGCAGTCGTGAAAGGTTAATATGGAACCTCTATTTCTCTATACTACAACTATGGATAACTTCATTGTATGGATTTTTCTCAGTTGATTTTGGTACCATTCCCCCGTTAATGAATTTTTAAACTTTGGTTTCTTCGATTTACCAACTGTGGGTAGTCATTAATTTGATTATTTTTTGAAAATATTGTTCTTGAGGATAAATGGGTTTCGAATCATGTACTCAGCCATGGAGTTTTAGTTGGGGTAGCCACCATTATTTTTTACTCTGAAGCTTGTTAGGGAATTTATCTCTATCTAGTTATCCACTTTTGCATGGCATATTACTCTGTCATGGCTTGGCATGGAGGCTTTTGAAGGTAGGCTGAGAGGTCCTTTTCGAGAAAATTATTAGCAAAGGAATCTCAACTCTGGACTAAAATATTATTTCAACTTCTATCTCTATTATGTCATTTCAAAGATATGTTTGAAAAGTTCCACCCTTTTATAGCTCGAACAAGGGTTATACTCTATGGACTAGTTGTTATTTCTTTAGATCTACATGTTTTCTGATGTGGGTATATCATTACTTGCTCTGGTTTTAATACCCATTTTCATGTTTTTTTATGCATTGTGGGTTTCCCTTAAAATAAGTTTTCCTTCATGATAATATTTATCAAGGCTAATATTTGCTATGACAACCATTGGATAAAATGTAAAAACTGTGTTTTCTGTTCTTGGGATCGATTTGACATTTGTGATTTCTAGGTTTCTTTCATATATTTCTAAGTATTCAAGCATCTATATCTCCTTTATGAGTTCTTATGAGTGGGATGGTTGAGAATGTTAGCCACCATTTTTTGATATTTTAAGCACGAAAGCTATGTAGTTATTCAACCTCTACATTTTTTGTAATCACCAATGCCGATTAGTTGATCTTGTATTTGGTTGTTTTGAGGAACTGATAATTAGCTCCCTTATGTGATTTCTTGCAACCCAGTACACATATTTCAATCATTCAGGATTTAAGAAAAATGTTTCCATTAACTTTTAACTGAGTGAAATATTTCAAATCCACTTGAACACTTGAACTTGGCTTCACTGTTTATCATTTAGAGATATTCATTCTTTTATGCTACCAACATTTTGTTCAGTTGCTGCCATAGAGCTCTCTCTGTGTAAATTTCTAACTGTAATTTATACTGCCTATTTCATCCTTTGTCTAATGACTATATCTACTAAAATAAAATAGACTGTACCTTTCTTGTAACTTAGAGATGTTCTAAGATGCATTTTACTCTGAATATTTGCTTTCAATGGAGTTTTTGTTCCTTCATGATTAATCCATTGTAACTAGATCAAGTCTTGACATTATGTTGTGAACATGATGTTAATCTTTTCTTGATCTATTTCCTTGCATAAATAGTTGTACTTCTTTGATATGGCAGCATATCTCTAATTTGTACTTCCTTTATTTTAAACCTGGAATTCATAGAAAGGATGTACTTTAAAAAATTACTTCAAATTTCATGTTATTCAGCTATTAAGCTATAATGAATGCTCCAAGTAATTCAATATGATGACTGAAAGTGTAGTCCATTTCTTCTCTACATTATTTACTATATTTCCTTTTATTATAGCTATGATATGCATGCTGAAGAAGTCGTAAATGTCCATTTTACATGGCAAAGCCCTATCAAATTTTTCTTAGAATTCTCTTTTCATTTTGTTTTAGCTGCAATTTTATCTCATTTCAGCCAACTTCAACCTTTAAATTTTGATTCTTTTTCTTCACCTTTGTTACACTTTTAAATGCATGAATTTATGAAGTCGGAAGTATAAAGAGTTAAATTAAACCATGAGATTAGTATTGATGATCATTTTCTTCTCCCTTTTTAGGTACCATGATGCAGTTGCAGTGGATGGCTAGAAAAACAATTCAGAAAGAGAAGAACACTCCCTCAAGGAAATGACGGGCTTCTTTACCTCTTTACATTTTCAGTTTCATAAATATAAGAATTTTTTTTGCTTTCAGTTATTTCTCACGGCTTGTGTGAGAAAAATATGTACTATTATTCCTAATGAATAAATGAAAATATTTTTGTGTCATGAGATGTATGTTCTTCCTTTCTATACTTTATTTCATTTGTATGGATAATGAATGAACTTATACAACTCAAAACACTTTAAATAATTCACTTAATCATAGAAATAAATAAACAATCAAGTGTACCTTATACTTTCCCTTTGAATAATCCAAACTACCTGTAAAACTGTAAATTGTCCTTCAAAACCGCCATCCATCTACAGCTTCATAATATCATGTCTGATACATGTTGTCCTTCATACCTTCCTCAGGGATTTTCAATGGTTATTCATAGTTGTTGCATAGTTTTGTCAATGGTTTCAAATGGAATGGCTGCATCTATAAGGCACGGCGTCCTTAAACTATACCCAAGTTATAGTTTTGATCCCAAATGACTTTCAACTTTCCAAAACAAAAAAAATTACAATTTATATCTTAATCCGAGGTGGCTTCCCCAAACATAACCAAACTCGTAACTAACCAATCTGAGAAACTTAAAAGTTTCGTATTGACCTTTTAGCATGGGGTACAAAAAAGGTCAACGTTTCTGGTGATCTTGTGGGGAAAGCTACCTGCTATCTTGTAAACCAGTGCCTTACTCTTATCTATTGGGCATGGATTCCATAGCATGTAACCAAAATTTTCCTTTTCAGAAGGTCCAAGCCTTCCAAAACAAAATAAAGCTAGGAAAGGATCTGGTAAAAAGGATCATGTGCATGAATGCACTTATTGAATTGAAAAATTTTTAATGTACAGGAACTACACTTATTGACAGGAAAATCCTAATATACCCTACTCTAACCATTAGAAACTGAGGCTAAGAAAAACCTAAAACAGATAGTGAGAAGTAGCCCCCCTTTCTCCAAAACAAAGGCCATGAATTCAGCTTTAGAAACCAACAAAATGTCAAAGCTAAAAGTAAGTTATGTACCTTTATTTCACTCATTAGATTAGTCGAAGAAATGGGAAGCACCTTTATCTGATCTATAATTTTTTTTGACTTGACTTGAGGCTTTATTCTAATAACAGAAAACACACTTTTGTGCTCCAAGACAAGCATGAAATCTGGTAATGATAATACTGGGTGGGAATTAGCCAAATACTGAATAGGGAAAGGCCATTTTGTAATAGAATTGCTGATAGATTTTATATGATCTGAATCGTCAATATCATTTTCAACAATGAGCTCTTTTTGAGGTTGTCCTGGAGGTTGTTTTATGTCTTCGAACTGTTGTAACTCATCTTGAAACTATTTTGAGATCTACATATGTTCTATAAGTAGTTCAATGACTGTTCTAAGTAACCTTTCAACACTTCTATCAAATGATTAGGCATTGCTTAGATCCTCCATGTAGTCTAAGAACTGAATATCATCCTCTTCTTCTTCATAGGTACTGTCCAGATACATTTTATAGTAAAAAAATGTAAGATCATCTTCTTCATTTTCATAGTTACATATATGAAGTTGTTGTTCTACATCAGCCTGTTGGGCATTCTAAAATTGATCTGAACATACTTCATCTCCTTCAAATTTTTGTTCCACAACTGATCTTTCGTCTTGATCATTCAAGTTTGACAAATAATCTGTAGGATCAAAATTTTCTATTTTTTCTGCACAAGATCTGATTTCAGCAGCATGTTGTTCTGATACATTATTCTCCCAAAATGGTTCTTCCAGGAGGGAATAATAAAGATCTGTAATCAATAGCATCTCTTCCTCTTTTTTTAAGTATAAGAGGGACCTTATCAACCAGAGTTTATTTGAATTCTAAAACTGTTAAATCAGTTAGTTCTATAGGTTGTTCTTCACCTATGTAGTTTTTCAAATCTGACAAGAAATCAGCCTCCTCAGGCTATAAATTTGAAACACAGTTTCCTTGAATTTCAGCCTCCTTTTTCATTTGAAAGTGGTCTATTCTCTTCTGATATGGCTGTAAGCTATGTGAGTATGGTGCCTTCATGCACACTACACTCAGAATATGCAGATTATAGATCATCTTCCAAACACTCTTGATCTGTTGGAAAAATAGGTTGCACCTCTTATATGTTTTCTTTTTCCAAAACTGGAATAAAATCAAACTGAAACTTCGACACCCATCCATGCAAGTTCTACAAAAATTATAGCCTATTATTTTCTATCAGCTTCCCCTCCTTGATTTTTTGATTTTCTATTTCATGGACTTGAAGCATGGGTAAAGGAGGAGTGAGCTTAGTTTCAGCTTTGAGTGGAATATTTTGGACAAGAGGTTGGGATATAAGATCCACATTTAGAACAAATTCTGAACACCAACTTGGACACTTAATTTTGACTTTAGTATGTGATTGTAAGATAGAAAAAGTAGGAATTCCAACAACTTGATAGTTAGGAAATGGAGGAATAAGCTACATTGACTGACAAGAAGAATTTATAGGCATTAAATTTTCATATGGAGGGTAATCAAGAACATCCCATTGAAAAGGTTCCCTATCCTGACACCTATCATTCTTCATTGCTACCGATTTCTCAATTTGTTCCTTGATAGCTAAATATTGTTGCTTCAAACTATTAAACTCAATTCTAAGATTTCTTCACCTTTCATACTTAGCATAACACTCTGCATAACTTTGACATTAAACAACATAACCCACATATTGGTAATCATTTTGATATACAGGGTTTGGGTTATAAGGTTATTCATTCTTATAAGGGTTATAAAACTGATTTGAAGGAGAAGGTGGATAAAAGGACTACTGGTTTGGTTGGTAATATTGCTGAAAGTGAGGATTCATGGTTACAAGACCTCATAAACTACTGAACTTATGAAAACAGGTCTATTACTCACAAAACAACTGATAATAGCAAAATAACATTTCTAAATTTCTTGGAAAATACCTGAAGACTACAGTTGAAAATTTTAATACTTGTTGAAAAGTGCTATACTGATCAAGAATCAGATTTACAGAGTCTCTAGATGAGTTCTACTTTGGATCTTGAATCTTCAAGATGCGTCAATAGTAGTTATTTCCAAAACTGTTATGCATGGTGTCTGATCTGCTTGAATGATGAAACACCTCTGAAAATGAAACTTGTAGTTTTGTGAGTGTCCCACTAGGCATGCCAAAAACTGTTATCTCTAAAAGGTGCACCCTATAGAGAGATTGTTGCAGGTTTTCTAAGCTTACAAAACTTGATCTCTCTCCTTCGTAGATACAATGGAAACACCTAAGGTCTATGGGTATACGTATTTTGAGGTGATTCTCTGGTATCAAGGCCAATTCCTTGTTGATGTATCCTAAACTGATTCTGGGGTTTAAAGGTAAAAGATGACTGTAAAATAATTAAAACTAAGGTGATAGACCAAATTTATATTAGGGATTTGACTTAGTATATGCACAATTGATATGTGAAAGGATTTTTGATGCATGAACCAATAGTTCTTGTACAAAATATCAAGGGAAAAACACTTTGAGGTATTGAGGGAGATTATCACAACAATACTATTAAGCTAAACATGCACATTATTATCATGTAGAAATTACTAAGTTTGCAACAGGGTAAGATGATTAATCAGGGCATTTGCATTCACAAGAATAATAGAAATATATACAATACTACGAATAATTGGTGAGGTGGAAAATATATCACACTTAGAAGGAAAAACTAGAAAAAATTGCTACAGTACTTCTATATTCAAAAAGTCCTCCTTGTGCTTTGCAAATGCACACAATTTATAGCAAGATTTATTCTCCCACCCTTCCTAAAAATAGACTAAGGCTTGTACTCGCCCATGCATCCTATTTTTATCCTTTATTTAATAATAAATAAAGGGATAAAATAATATAAACTATTACAAGAGGCGTTAATAGCCTTTCATTACATCTCAGTCAACTAAAGTTGACTGTTCTATTTTTAAAAAGGTTGGGTGAATAATTTTCTAAAAATAAGATTGCTTACTAGGCAAATATCTCACCATGGGCATGCAACTTCATCTCCTTATTTTTTCTGACCTCCTGTGAAGCATGCAAAAATAACTCCCTATTCAAAAATAAAAATTAAAAAAAATTGTAATATTTTGCAAAGTATAAATATCCTGTGGAGACCACCTGCCATGTGCACATGTTTTGATATTGACCTCTCCTTCAAAATGGTCACATGAGTGACACTCTGCAAATCAACTTTAGCTCCTTCAAATGGGGACTACCTTCACTTTACCAGGATTGGCCAGCTTTGTGGATGTAGTAAATATAAAATGGGTGACCACTTTATATTACACATGCCATACTATAGTTCTACCCCCTTTTGATAAATACATGCATGTATATCCTTATTGACCTTTGCATATTTAAAAATTCACCTTTTCGATGATAGAAATGTATGATGGAAATTTGCATTATTTGGAGTTGGATTATAGTTCAAGCCTTTTAAAAGTAAAAAATTCCAATGATTATGTTTTAAAACGTGATTTCCCTCTCCCACTCTATAATGAATCAACCCTTGGTATGTTGGTGCAAATCTTAACCTTGATGGATTAGGGTTTCATTGAGTTCTCTCCATGTGCATTATTTGATAACTATGGTTGATTAAATTAATCCTCATGAGTTAAGGAAGAAATGTCCAAAACCCTGACTATTTCGTTCATTTCAATTTGAGCTCCACTCGAGCTAACGAAACTCTGTGGAAATTGTTATCGCTGCCATTCATGAAGCTTCCAAACTCATTTTTTTTTTTGGGTGAATATGAGCTTTGCGGTCATGAAATGTTAATATGGAATCTCTATTTATCTGTACTTCAACTTTATATACCTTCATTGTATGGCTTTTTCTCTATTTATTTTTGTACCATGCCACCATTGATGAATTTCAAAACTCTGGTTTCTTCAATCTACCCCCAAACTTCGAGGGCATGAGATTGATCAGGGACACGTCAAATGAGATCAATATGATGTGTTTCCAGCTATGTGGGAGGATGTTACCTTGATACAAGCCTAGTTTCCTCTCTTTCTTGAGTCTAAGGGGAGGCGGATGTAGTTCCCACTCCTCTTCGACACTTGTTTCTTTTATTATCAAGTTTACTAGATTCTTAGATACATGGATATTTATATGGTTTTTCAGATATCATTTTAATAAACTATATGGACATTTGATTATTATGGTGATTTTACCCTTATCATGGATTATATGGATGCTTATTTCAAAGCATTATATATTATAGCACATGTTTATTTAGCACTGCTTTATTTATATATTGAAATCTTGGATTCATAACGGTTGCGAATATTTTTAGATGTATCATCTAATTGTTATCTCTAGAAAGTGTACCCTGTAGAGAGATGGCTGTATGTTTTCTAAGATTGTAAAACTTGATCTCTCTCTTTCATAGATATCATGGAAACACCTTATGTCTATGGGTATACCTATTTTGAGGTGAGTCTTCAGTATCAAGGCTGGTTCGTTATTGATGTATCCTAAACTTCTTCTGGGGTTTAAGGGTAAAAGATGGCTGTAAAATAAATAAAAGTAAGGTGATACACCAAATTTATATGAGGGCTTTGACTAAGTATATGCACAATTGATATGTGAAATTTTTTTTTAAGCAATAAGCAACTGTTCTTCTACAAAATACCAAGGGCAAAACACTTTGAGGTATTGAGGGAGATTATAACAACAATACTGTTAAGCTAAACATGCACATTAATATTATGCAGAAATTACTAAGTTTGCAACAGGGTAAAATGACTAATCAAGGAATTTTCATTCACAACACTAATAGAAATATACACAAGACTATAAATAATTAGTAAGGTAGAAAATATTTCACACTCAAAAGGCAAAATTGGAAAAAAGTGCTTCAGTGTTTCTATATCCAAAAATTCCTCCTTTTACTTTACAAGGCACACATTATATAGCAATATTTATTCTCCTGCCCTTTCTAAAAATAGCCTAAGGATTTTAATCCTCAATGCATCCTATTTTTATCCTTTATTTAATAATAAATAAAGGTATAAAATAATACAAACTAGTACAAGAGGCTTTAATAGCCTTTCATTACATCTCATTCAACTGAAGTTGATTGTTCTTTTTTTAATAAGGTTGGGTGAATAATTTTCAAAAAATAAGATTGCTTGCTAGGCAAGTCTCTCTCTATGGGCTTGCAACTTCAACTCCTTATTTGTCCTGACCTCTTGTGAAGCATGCAAAAATAACATCCTATTTAAAAACAAAATAATTACAAAAATTGTAATATTTTGCAAAGTATAAACATCCTGTGGTGACTAGCTGCCATGTGCACATGTTCTGATATTGACTTCTCATTCAAAATGGTCACATGAGTGACACTATACAAATCAACTCTAGCTCCTTGAAGTGGGGACCACCTTCACTTTACCAAGATTTGACACCTTTGTGGACGTATAAAATATAAAAGTGGTGACCATTTTATATTACACATGCCATACTATAGATCTGCCCCCTTTTGATAAATATATGCATGTATATCCTTGTCAGCCTTTGCCTATTTCAAAATTCACCTTTTCTGTGATAGACATGTATGACGAAACTTTGCAATATTTGGATTTGGATTATAGTTCAGACCTTTTAAAAGTTAAAAATCACAATGATTATGTTTTAAAACATGAATTCCCCCCTACGACTCCATGATGACTCAACCCTTGGTATGTTGGTGGAAAATCTTAACCTTGATGGATTAGGGTTTCATTGAGTGCTCTCCAAATGCATTACTTGATAACCATGGTTGATTAAATTAATCCTCATGAGCGAAGGAAGAAAATTCCAAAACCCTAACCATTTCATTCATTTCATTTTGAGCTCCACTTGAGCTAAGGAAACTCTATGGAAATTGTTATTGCTGCCATTCGTGAAGCTTCCAAACTCGATTTTTTGTTTTGGGTGAATGTGAGCTTTGTGGTCATGAAAGGTTAATATGTAACCTCTATTTTTCTCTACTGTAATTGTGGATGCCTTCATTTTATGGCTTTTTCTCTGTTTATTTTTGTACCATGCCCCCATTGATGAATTTCTAAACTCTAGTTTCTTTGATTTACCCCGGTCCTTCGAGGGCATGAGATTGATCAGGTACATGTCAAATGAGATCATTATGATGTGTTTCCAGCTACATGGGAGGATGTCACCTTGCTACAAGCTCAATTTGTTCTCCTTCTTGATTCTAAGGGGAGGGGGATGTAGTTCCCACTCCTCTTTGACACTTATTTATGTTATTATCAAGTTTAATAGATGCTTAGATACATGGATATTTATATAGTTTTTCGGATATCATGTTGATAGACTATATGGACATTTTATTATTATGGTGATTTGACCCTTATCATGGATTATATGGATGATTAGTTAAAAATGTTAGATATTGTAGCACATGTTTATTTAGTTTTGCTTTATTTATATATTGACATCTTGGATTTATAGCAGTTGCGAATATGTTTAGATGTACCATCTAATTGTTATCTCTCGAAAGTGCACCCTATAGAGAAATGGCTACAGGTTTTCTAATATTGCAAAACTTGATCTCTCTCTTTCATAGATACAATGGAAACACCTCACCTCTGTGGGTATAACTATTTTGAGGTGAGTCTCCGGTATCAAGGCCAGTTCTTTGTTGATGTATCCTAAACTACTTCTGTGGTTTAAGGGTTAAAGATGACCATAAAATAATTAAAACTAAGGTGATACACCAAATTTATATGAGGGATTTGATTGATTATATGCACAATTGATATGTGAAAGGATTTTTGATACACGAACCAAGAGTTCTTCTATAAAATATCAATGGAAAAACACTTTGAGGTATTGATGGAGATTATCACAACAATACTGTTAAGTTAAACATGCACATTAATATCATGCAAAAATTACTAAGTTTGCACTACGGTAAGATGATTAATCAGGGAATTTTCATTCACAAGACTAATAGATATATACACAAGACTACAAATAATTGGTAAGGCAAAAATTATTTCACACTCAGAAGGAAAAACTGGCCAATGCATCCTATTTTTATCCTTTATTTAATAATAAACAAAGGGATAATATAATACAAACTAGTACAAGAGGTATTAATAGCCTTTTATTACATCTCAGTCAACTAAAGTTGATTTTTCTATTTTTAATAAGGTTAGGTGAATAATTTGCTAAAAATAAAGTTTGCTTTCTAGGCAAGTCTCTCTCCATGGGCATGCAACTTCGTCTCCATTGTTCTAACCTCTTATGAAGAATGTAAAAAAAACTCCCTATTAAAACACAAAATAATTACAAAATTTTTAATATTTTACAAAGTATAAACATCCTATGGGGACCACCTGCTATGTGCACATGTTCTAATATTGACCTCTCCTTCAAAATAGTCACATGAGTGACACTCTGCAAATTAACTCTAGCACCTTGAAGTGGGGACCAAATTCACTTTACCAAGATTGGCCACCTTTGTGGATGTAGAAAATATAAAAGGGGCGACCATTTTATATTACACATGCCATACTATAGTTCTTCCCCCTTTTGATAAATACATGCATGTATATCCTTTTCGGCCTTTGCTTATTTCAAAATTCACCTTTTCGGTGATAGACATGTATGATGGCACTTTGTATTATTTGGAGTTGGATTATAGTTCATACCTTTGAAAATTCAAATATTTTAATGATTATGTTTTAAAACATGAATTTCCCCCTCCCACTCCATGATGAATCAACCCTTGGTATGTCGGTGGAAAATCTTAACCTTGATGGATTAGGGTTTCATTGAGTGCTCTCCACATGTATTAGTTGATGAACATGGTTGATTAAATTAATCCTCACGAGTTAAGGAAGAAAAGTCCAAAACCCTAACAATTTCATTCATTTCATTTTGAGCTCCACTCGAGCTAACGAAACTCTATGGAAATTGTTATGGCTGCCATTCATGAAGCTTCCAAACTCGATTTTGTCTGGGTGAATATGAGGTTTGCAATCGTGAAAGGTTAATATGGAACCTCTATTTCTCTATATTGCAACTATGGACACCTTCATTATACGGATTTTTGTTTGTTGATTTTGCTACCATGCCCCCGTTGATGAATTTTGAAACTCTGGTTTCTTCGATTTACCTCGGTCCTTTGAGGGCACGACATTGATCAGGTACACTTCAAATGAGATCTGTATGATGTTTTTCTAGCTACATGGGAGGATTTCACCTTGCTACAAGCCCAGTTTCTGCTCTTTCTTGAGTCTAAGGGGAGGGGGATGTAGTTCCCACTCTTCTTAGACACTTATTTATGTTATTATCAAGTTTACTAGTTGCTTAGATACATGGATATTTATATAGCTTTTCGGATATCATGTTGATAGACTATATGGACATATTATTATTATGGTTATTTTACCCTTATCATGGATTATATGGATGATTAGTTAAATCCGTTAGACATTCTAGCACATGTTTATTTAGCATTTCTTTATTTATATATTGACATCTTGGATTCATAGCAGTTGCAACTATGTTTAGACGTATCATCTAATTGTTATCTCTTGAAAGTGCACTCTCTAGAGAAATGGCTGCAGGTTTTCTAAGATTGACAAACTTGATCTCTTTCTTTCATAGATACAATGAAAACACCTCAAGTCTATGGGTATACCTATTTTTAGGTGAGTCTCTAGTATCAAGGCTGGTTGCTTGTTGATTTATCTTAAACTACTTCTAGGGTTTAAGGGTAAAATATGACTGTAAAATAATTAAAACTAAGGTGATACACCAAATTTATATGAGGGATTTGACTGAGTATATGTACAATTGATATTTGAAAGGATTTTTTATGCACAAACCAACAGTTCTTCTACAGAATATTAAGGGCAAAACAATTTGAGGTATTGAGGGACATTATCAAAATAATATTGTTAAGCTAAACTTGCACATTAATATCATGTAGAAATTACTAAGTTTGCAATAGGGTAAGATGACTAATCAGGGAGTTTGCATTCACAAGACTAATAGAAATATACACAAGACTACAAATAATTGGTAAGGTAAAAAATATTTCACACCTAGAAGGAAAAACTAGCAAAAATTGATTCAGTACTTCTATATCCAAAAAGTCCTCCTTGTGCTTTGCAAAGGCAAACAATATATAGCAAGATTTGTTCTCCCACCATTCCTAAAAATAGACTAAGGCTTGTACTCACCCATGCATCCTAATTTTATCATTTATTTAATAATAAATAAAGGGATAAAATAATACAAACTAGTACAAGAGGCATTAATAGCCTTTGATTACATCTCATTCAACTGAAGTTGATTGTTCTATTTTTAATAAGGTTGGGTGAATAATTTGCTAAAAATAAGATTGCTTGCTAGGAAAGTCTCTCTCCATGGGCATGCAACTTTGTCTCCTTCTTTGTTCTGACCTCTTGTGAAGCATGAAAAAAGAACTCCCTATTCAAAAACAAAATAAATATATTTTTTTAATATTTTACAAAGTATAAACATCCTGTGCAGACCACCTTCCATGTGCACATGTTTTGATATTGACCTCTCCTTCAAAATGGTCACATGAGTGACACTCTGCAAATAACTCTAGCTCCTTGAAGTGGGGACCATCTTCACTTTACGAGGTTTGGCCACCTTTGTTGACTTAGCAAATATGAAAGGGGCGACCATTTTATATTACACATGCCGTACTATAGTTCTACCCCATTTTGATAAATAAATGCATGTATATCCTTATCGGCCTTTGCATATTTCAAAATTCACCTTTTCGGTGATAGACATGTATGATGGCACTTTGTATTATTTGGAGTTGGATTATATTTCAAACCTTTTAAAAGTAAAAAATTGGAATGATTATTTTTTAAAACATGGGTTGCCCCCTCCCACAACATGATGACTCAACCCTTGGTATGTCGGTGGCAAATCTTAACCTTGATGGATTAGGGTTTCATTGAGTGCTCTCCACATGCATTACTTGATAACCATGGTTGATTAAATTAATCCTCACAAGTTAAGGAAGAAAATTACAAAACCCTAACCATTTCATTCATTTCACTTTGAGCTCCACTCGAGCTAAGGAAAGCTGTGGAAATTGTTATGGCCATCATTCATGAACTTTCCAAACTCAATTTTTGTTGGGTGAATATGAGCTTTGCGGTCATGAAAATTTAATATGGAACCTCTATTTCTTTGTACTTCAATTGTGGATACCTTCATTGTATGGATTTTTCTCTTTTGATTTTTGTACCATGCCACCATTGATGAATTTCAAAACTCCGTTTTCTTCAATTTACCAACTGTGGGTAGTCATTAATTTGATTAATTTTTGAAAATCTTGTTCTTGAGGATAAATGGGTGCCGAATCTTTTACTCATCCATGGAGTTTTAGTTGGGGTAGCTGCCATTCATTTTTTCTCTGAAGCTCATTAGGGAATTTATAATTGTCTGGTTATCCGCTTGTGCGTGGCATATTACTTTGTCATGGCTCAGCCTAGAGGGTTTTGAAGGCAGGATAAGAGGTCCTTTTCGAAAAAATTCTGAGCGACGGAATCTCAATTGTGCACTAAAATATTATTTCAACTTCTATCAATATTGTGTCATTTAAAAGGTTTGTCTATAAATATCCACCCTTTTATAGCTCGAACAAGGTATATACTTTTTGGACTAGTCATTATTTCTTTAGATCTACATTTCTTCTAATGTGGGTATATCATTACTTACTCCGACTTCAATACCCATTTTCATGTTTTGTTTTGCACTGTGGGTTTCCCTAAAAATAAGTTTTCCTTCATGCTATGATTTATCCAAGCTGATCTTTGATATGGAAACCATTGTATAAAATGTGAAAACTGTGTTTTCTTTTCTAGGGGTCAATTTGACATTTGTGATTTCTGGGTTTCTTTTGTCTATTTCTAAGTATTCGAGCATCTGTAGCTCCTTTACGAGTTCTTCTGAGTGGGATGGTTGTGAATGTTAGTCGCCATTTTTTGATATTTCAAGCATGGAAACTATGTTATTATTCAACGTCTGTATTTTCTGTCATCACCAATGTTGATTAGTTGTGCTCGTATTTGGTTGTTTTCAGGCACTGATAATTAGCTCCCTCTTTGATTTCTTGGTACCCAGTACACATATTTCAATCATTCAGGATTTAAGAAAAATGTTTCCATTAACTATTGACTAATTGAAATATCTCAGATCCACTTGAACACTTGAACTTGGCTTCACTGTTTATCATTTAGAGATATTCATTATTTTATGGTACCAGTATTTGGTTCAATTGATGCCATGGAGCTCTATCTGTGTAAATTTCTAACTGTAATTTATACTGCTTATTTCATCATTTGTCTAATGACTATATCTATTGAAAGAAAATATATTGTACCTTAATTGTAACTTAGAGGTGTTCTAAGATGCATTTTACTCTGAATATTTGCTTTCAATGGAGCTTCTGTTCCTTCATGCTTAATCCATTGTAACCAGATCAAGTCTTGACTTTCTATGATGAACCTGATGTTAATATTTTATTAATCTATTTCCTTGCATTAATAGTTTTACTTCTTTAATATGACAACATATCTATAATTCATACTTCCTTTATTTGAAAACTAGAATTCATAGAAAGGATTTACTTTGTAAAATTACTTCAAATTTCATGTTATTCAGCTATAAAGATATAATGAATGCTCCTATTACTTCAATACGATGACTGAAAGTGTAGTCCATTTCTTCTCTACATTATATACTGTATTTCCTTTTATTACAGATATGATATGCATGCTGAAGAAGTCGTAAATGTCCATTTCACATGGCAAAGCCCTGTCAAAATTTTCCCAGAATTCTCTTTTCATTATGTTTCAGTGGCAATTTTATTTCATTTCAGCCAACTTTAACCTTTGAATTCTGATTCTTCTGCTTCACCTTTGTTACACTTTTAAATGCATGAATTTGTGAAGTTGAAAATTTAAAGAGTTAAATTAAACCCTGAGCTCAGTATTGATGATCGTTTTCTTCTCCCTTTTTACGTACCATGACGTAATTGCAATGGATGGCTGGAAAAATAGTTTAGAAACAAAATAATACTCCCTCAAGGAAATGACAAGTTTCTTTTACCTCTTTACATTTTCAGCTTCATAAATATATGCATTGTTTTTCCTTTCATTTATTTCTCATGGCTTGTGTGAGAAAAATATTTACTAATATTCCTAATGAATAAATGAAAATATTTTCGTGTTATGAGATGTATGTCCTTCCTTTCTATAATTTCTTTCATTTGTATGCATAATGAATGAACTTATACAACTCAAAACAATTTAAATAATTCACTTAATCATAGAAATAAATAAACAATCAATTGTACGTTATGCTTTCTCATTGAAAAATGCAAACTACCTGTAAAACAATAAATTGTCCTTCAAAACTGCCATCTATCTTTAGCTTTAGAACATCATGTTTGATACATGTTGTCCTTCCTTCCTTCCTCAGGGATTTACAATGGTTATTCACATCTATTTCATATTTCTGATGAAGGTTTCAAATGGAATGGCTACATCTATAAGGCATGAAATGCTTAAACTGTACCCAAGTTGTAGTTTTGATCCCAAATGACTTTCAGCTTTCCAAAACAAAAATAAAATAAAATTTATATATCAATCCTAGGTGGCTGCTCCAAACATAACCAAACTCGTAGCTAACCAATCTGATAAACTTAAAATTTTCAAGTTAGCCTTTTAGCATGAGGTGTGAAAAAAGTCAACACTAACCATGTGTAAATTTCTATTATGATTTATTAATTTTGTGATGATATTAGGTGATCGGAAAGTAGGTGAATTTCATGGTTGTCATAAAATAGGAAATGTGATTATTGGTAATTGTAAATCATTAGTTTATGTTAACCTATTTACAAGGAGAAGTTGCCACCAATGACAAGGAAGTATCTTAACCTATTGGCATTCTTATTCTTGTTCTGTATGGAATGCGAAATTATATAAATGTATGTGTGTTTGTTTTGGGTTGGGTAGTGTTGACCTTAATGAAGGTGTAGGGAGAAAGAAAATGGGGTCCATGGTGAAGGAATGAGGGAGTATGTGAGGTGTATGGAGGGAGTGTGGGTATAGTGTTCTACCTTTTGGAGGTATAAGGGAAATTTCTTGCATTATCTTCGTATATTTTACATGAGCGAGTGATAAGATTTTGGAGGGAGGCATAAGAGAATTGTGTGTGGAAGGAACATTTGGATGTTTCAAGGTGGACACTTAACCCACATGTGAGGTATAAGGGGGCGCCCCATATTTCTTCTCTCCTTTGGCTCTAGTTTAAGCCTATCTGATTATTTGTAAGTTGCAAAAAAAAAATTGTATTTGATGGTCATTTGTTGCAATCTTGATTTTATGATCTTATGTGAAAGCAATTGTTTTAGTTACCATGGTTGTGAGCATGCTATATTTATGTGTAGTATTAGCTTGGGAGCCAATGAGGGGGTTGGATTCGCCCCTTCATTGGAATTAGGTTGGGAGTAGAGTATTCCCTTGCTCCCTACCCTTGTTTGTGTGTTGTAGAAGGAAAGGAAGGAGTTACAGGTTTAATTAAAGAGTTGGAGTTGTAGGAATTATGTTTAAAGAAAATTAACATGGGCATGTTGTCTTAACCATTTTTGGTGGAGGGCTTGTAATACTTGTATTTTATTTGTTTGAAAATATGTGTTGTAAATAAAGTTAATGTATTTTTTTTTTTGAATACATGAATATGGAAGGAACTAAAACTCATTTCATTGCAAAGTCTGCTTGTAAAAGCAAGTATGTAATTCATTAGAGACATTGTAAATCCTTGACTTTTGTAGTATAATAGGGTTGTAATTAGGCTACATGCATCTAGAGTTGTAAATATTTAAAGAAGTGATATTCACGTTTTTGTAGAATTTGGCTTTTAGTGCATATCTGAATTTTGTTGAAGGTTGGTAAAATATTGTAATTTTTCAATATTTATGTATCTGTATTTTTAAATGAAAGTGTGTATCCGAAATTAAATTTATATCATACAATAAGCTCAAATATGAAGTATAGTTCTGTATTGCATTCTTTAAAAGAGAGTATGGAATACAGTTACTATATGTTACATATTTGGGCATATTGTAAGGAGTAGTATCTCATGGTTTTCCATTTTATATTTCTTGTTATTATTAAAAAAAAAATTCTCCTTTCTTGCTGTAATATATTATTGAAATTTATTCAACTTGCAGGTAGATATAATTTAGATTTTAAATTTTTTGCACTTTTAGTATAGTGGGAAAAATATAAACCAGAAAATATTAATGTCCTTTCATATTAAAATATATTTTCCCTACAAATTTGGTTATGGAAATTAGACTTATATTTATATAAATGTATATAATTTATATATATACATATACTTAAAATATATGTAAATATATAAACTTGTATAAATATCTACAGGTTGATATAGCCTAATATCTTATCAACTGATAATTATTATAGAAAAAGATCAACTTATACGTGTGTGTGTGTGTGTGTGTGTGTGTGTGTGTGTGTGTGTGTGTAAAGAATATATATTATAAAAAATATATTAATTAAATATGAAACTTATTTAAGTTTAATTGATAAACTTTTAAATAAAAATATCGAAATAAGGGGGTTGGTGGCATGGCCGAGGCACCCCATTATCTATGAATAGGGAGTTGGTGGGATGGACAACCCACCCCACCCTTACAAAAGGGGGGTGGGTTGGCCATTCCACCCACCCCATAACCCTTAAAAAAATAGCGGCGAGGCCGCCACGAGAGCCCACGCATAGCCCCTTATCGGCCCAATCCATTGCTTAAAACAAAAAAGTATGTATAAATAGGTATATATGTGTGTGAATAGAGGAACACATATGTGTACACACACACACACATATCTTGATCTGTAGAAAAAAAATATGCATATAATCACGGTAGATGTAAATACCCATGAATAAAAATGTAGATTATTAAAACTATGGGATATTATATAAAAATAATAATGAAAATGAGATATGCGAGAGAAAACCCTCCCATTGCAGTCCCAGAGCTACCATATCCACCATAGTTTCTACCCAAACTCTCTTGCCTCCATTCTTGCCTTCCATTCAACTCTACCTGTGCAAATGGAGGCACATTAGGGTTAGATTGGGAATAAAAGAGATCCTAAGTAAAAATTAGGGAACTAAAGGCGAATCCTAAGATCAAGGGTAAATATTAAATTATTCATACGAATGTGATTTAATCCTCGTCCCTTAAGTGATGGGTGAGTGAATTTTAATACGGTTTGGATAAAATTAAATTAATAGAGCCCTGGAGAGTTATTCATGAGTATAGAGGAATCAACTCATGTTAGGGATATTTTAATTATAGATTTTTATTTAGTAGCTGTACATGGGAATGCTCTAATTTACTCAATGGGAAATTAAAATATTAATAGGTAAGTGTGCACTTAATTATTTAAAAGGGGTAGCATGGATTTTATTACAATTGTTTAGGAAATTTATTTAAAGACTTAGGAAATGGTATTAATAAATTAAATATGAACCTTAGTGGGTAACATTAGATGCAATCGAATTAGGAAATATTATAAATAAAATTTTATCAAAATTATTATTAACCTTAGAAGGGAAAATCAAGTGTAATTTATTTAGGGATTAATTGATTAATTAAATTAAACTAAATTAAATTACGGAAGTAATTAAGTTGTAATACTTCAGAAAATAATATAATAATTCAATATTTAATGAATAAAATTAATTTAGAAGGTGATATGTTAGATAGATGAGTAAACATTGTATTAATCATAATTATTGTATTTAAGATTGGTTTAATGTGCTTTAATTAATTAACAAAATAGTCATAAATTTGTCAATTACTATTGTGGTTTGGTCTGGGATGATGTGGCATAATCTGTGGGTGTCACATAATGTATCAAAAGAGAATGAAGCATGATAATTGGGAGTAGAGAATGTAATGAGTGGTGGAGATGGTTTGACATAAAAAATTAAAAGATCAACTGTCCCCAAATAAAGAGGAGGCACTGCATGATATGGATGATTAGTTGAAGAATCAACCACTTGTCTTTCTTAAGAAGAGGATTGTTAAATATCTTGAGATTGTGATTTTCATTTACTGGTGTAAGATTCATAGGTTTTAGAAGCTCGATTTCATTAATGCTTATCAAAGATTGAATGAGATGTCAAAGTTTGAAAAAAAAAATGTGGAATGCCCAACACATTGATGATAGTCGCATCTAAAAAAATTCATTGTAATTACGACCTTTAGGAAATATGGATCAAGATTAAGTGGCAGAGAAACTGTAATTAGTTTGTTGTCAACCAATTATGGCAATAGAAGATGCAGAGCAATAGTGTGTTTAGAAAATGTGCACTTGAGAGGTTTCCATTAAATGTTTTAGGAATAATAATAGTCTTAATAGTTAGTTTGGCTTTAGCTAGCTTAGCAAATGGCTTTGAATTTAATTTTCTTTGAAACAGAGATGAAGATAAATCTTTCTCATGATATTTAATCTTTCCTATGGAGAGAATATAGCCTTATCATAATTTATGAGTGTGACATAGATTATCGAATGATGGAGAGGTCTCAAAGATGAAAGTCTCTTATAAAGGTTGTTATAGACTTTGGAAAAGTAAATATTGAATCTCAGAGTCTACAAGTACACTGGACATCTTAGCGAAGTTGTTCTTGTATCGCAAGACATAGTCCAACAGATGTTCATTAGATCCTTTCTTGATATACATGTTAATTGACCATAAGAGATCATAGAGCTGATAATAATTGAGAAATGAGAAACAAAATAATCATCCAAATGCGTAAAATATGTTATAGAAAGGAGAGGTAGGTCATACAACTAACACATTGCATAATCTTAGAGTCTATGAAGAAACAACTTTGTGAGTATAGTATGATGATAAACGTAATATAGACACGCTACATGGAAATCTTGTAGATGCTCTTTAGTATTGCAACAACCATTGAATATAGACATATTAGGAGTGATGAAATTAGGAGGAAGCACATAAGATGAGGTGGAAAGTACAAAATGAGTTTGGAGGATAAAAGTGGAGTTGGAATACGGTGATGCATGAGATGTAGCCCTCTGAATTTGATGAATTTAAGCTTACAAATATTAATAAAGAGAGGATAGATCTTAAGTTCCTATACAAATGACTTGACGTGTATGAGAAATAAGAGGTGGGGTGAACTAGTTTATAGGAGTAGGAATATATATAAGAATAGTAGAAATATGTGGAAGAGTGAAAGTGGGGGGTTGATTAGTAATAGGCACAAAAGAGGGATTGGATGCAGGAACATTAATCTCGGCCAAAATGGTGGCTTCCTAGAAGAAATGAACAAGAGAAAATCCAGATATTGTGAATGTCTACCAATTTGAGCATTGAGGTTATGAAGATCATCATCAATAAAGGGTACAAACATGATGAATATAAAATATTAATCCTAGAATCAAAGGTGGGATCTGTCATCACAAATCTAGCACTATTATAATTCTCCACCAAGAACTCCTCGTGCTATGATTATTTACTAATGCACAACTTTTAGTTTGGTAGTAGTAATCTAGAAACAAAATAACAGATAAAACACAAGAATACTATAGACTATGATACAAAGGAATGATGAAAAATATGAAATATAAGTGTAAATTATATTATCAACATGAAATTGTTACAATCTCACCTATGAAGTACTTCTAGTGTTACCAAATCCAATTTCCTTCCAACAATAACTATGGGAGAAATTTCACAATTACACCTCTTAATGGCTTCTTTAACACACCATCTAAATGATGGCTTCCTTCACACACTTTCTTATACAATATTTCTTACTAATTCCTTCTATGCTAAATGAGGGGTGTGGCCTCTCTATTTATAGAACTTTCATGATTATCCACCTTATCTCTAAGATAGGATAAGAAATTTACTCCGACGAATCATATTCCATACCTTAACTCTTATATTTACATGTAAGCTTATGTTTTAAGATAAGATAAACCTTATCATTTCACATGGGTTTCACCTTTTTAGACTCTTTACAAATAAAATACACAAAATATTTATGACATCACTCCTTGTCCTTAACACCAGTATAATATTTCTAATTCCTAATCATGTAGACCTTGCTTCTTTACTTACCCTAACTTTGACATTTTAACATTACCGAACCACTTACGAGAAATATTTACTTTTTACCACAACATTCCTATTGTACTTTGACTGTTACCGTACTATACATTATTGGTAGCGTCATACTGGGAGCGTCGTTATCTTCTATCGGATGTCACTACTAAGTATACTTAACAAAATCCTATTCCTAATACATACATTTATGAAATAGAAATTAAGGAGGAAAATCTCAGTGTCGACATCTTCCCCCTTCCTAGCTTCTACTTCGTCCTCAGAGTAGATTATTCTGGTGCCTGGAAAATCTTTAACATGTCATGGTTGACCCATTTCTTAATGGGAGTACCATCTAATTCTTCCAATCGATATGTACCATTTTCATCATTTTGGCTCAGAGTACTTTCTAGTGCTACATCAAAAGCATCAGTTTACACAATGAATGACTTGATCTAGTCTTGATTTTTTAAAATAGGTGAAGAAACCAAAGCTTCCTTCAGTTGTTCAAAAGCATCATACTCCTTCTTTCCTGGTTCATAAGTAACATCCTTTTTCAAGAACTGGGTTGGTGGATGTGAAATATTTGAGAAATTCTTGATGAACCTTCTATAGTAACCCACATGGCCTAAAAATGATCTCAACTTACTTCTATTCATCGGAAATGGTAACTCTTTGATTATTGAAACTTTATCAAGATTAGTACCAATACCATCTTTGGATACAACATGCCCTAACAAAACACATTTAGAGCATCCAAAGACACACGTTGTAGGGTTTAGTGAGGATTTTGCTTCATCTAACCTTTGAAATGATGTCTCCATCTAGTGCAAGTGGTCCATTTTTCTCCTATAGATCTAAAAATCATCCAGGAAATACTCTAATGAAGCTTCCAATGTAGGGTTCAAACACCCTATTCATCAAGCACTGGAATGTTTCCGGAGCATTACACAACCCAAAAGGCATAACCATATAAGAAAATGTTCCCCAAGGAGTGGTGAACATGGTATTCAACTAATATTTCTTTGTTATACGAACTTGGTTGTATCCGCTATATCCATCAACAAAACTATAGCACTCCTGGCCAGCTACTCCATCCAAGATCTGATCTTAGAATGGAAGAGGGTAACGATCCTTCTTTGTTGCTTTGTTTAGATTTCTATAATCAACACAAATGCATAGGTTCCCATTCTTATTTATTGAGATCACAATGGGAGAAACCCATTCTGAATTCTCCATAGAAAATATGAATCCTGCATCAAGCAACTTATCTATTTCTTCTTTTATAGTCTTGGAAAAATTAGGATTCATTCTATATGGCATTTTCTTTATGGGCTTAGCACCATCTACCAACTCAATACAATGTTCTACCCAGCTTACTTGATGGAGTTCCTTGTAATAAAAAGTGAATAGGTGTATGTACCTTCGAAAGATCTAGAGGTAGGATTCCTTCTCACTCTCCATCACAACATCACCAATCTTTATTTGTTGGAGACAAACATCGATTTATTCTTCAGATAATTTTATGGGTTCATGATTTGGTGTGAGTGGAAGGATATCTATGACCAAAAAATCAACCTCAATTTATTCATCTTCTGTGTCCACTTCACTGGTACTATAGTAATCAGAGGATGTCCAATCATCAGTTTCATCACTTGAATCCACAAGTTCTACCTTATGATGCTGAGAGATCATGTTTACCTTTACCCTCTCTCTGCCACATTCAAGTGCCATGAATCCTCCATTCGAGTAGTTTCTTGCATGAACTATCCTTAACCATGGCCTTCCAAACAACATTGGTTATGCAACAATACCATTTTTCATCACTTGAAAGTCTAGCACACATAAAACACCCATAATAGATATTGCCACATCTGAAAAAACACCTTCAAGTTTATTTTTCCCTTATTTAATGACCTTAACATAAGTGTTGAGGGGAGATCAATTATTAAACCCAACATATTCATTACAAACTCAGTCATTACATTAACTACAACACCTCCATCTACTAAGGCATCATGAATTGAAATACCATTACATAATACCACAGCTTGTTGAGCATAGGGATCCACCTCTGCTTCCAAAACAAGGACCTCAACCACCTTCCTTCATCGAGCATTGAGTCCACTTCACAGCTCCCACCTCTTCTCAGAAGACATAGGTAGAAGTTGACCATATGTAATATTTACAAGCCTTTTGGATAGATCTTCTAAGATGGAGTATGGTCCTTGCCCCTGTGAAATCAGAAAATCTTGCACACCGAACTTTCTTCTCCTATGTTTCTTAGTAGTTTCTTCTTTCATCTTCTTAAGATCATTTCCATCTTGGTTATCTTTTTATTTCTTTTTTTTTGTTACAAACACGTCGACTTCATTATTTATGCTCCTATCTACTACATCAAAAGAATTCACAGGTGCTTTTCCTTTATCCTTATCTCTTGTACCAGATGTAGAATATCTATTTGGAAAATTATACTTATGATGACCCTTTTTATGAAAACCATAACATACAACTTTAGATATATTTCTTTTTGGACCTCTATCTCATCCCTGAGAACTAATTTATTTTCCTTGAAGAAGATTAATAGTTAACTAGCCCATCTTCATGAGCAGATCTTCATGCTCCCTAGATGTACTAGGAGAAATATTTTTGCTCACCGAGAGTGGTTGTGGATTCTAAAGTAAAGGTGTTTGTGTAGGCTCTATCTTAGCAATAATTTCTTTGGTCTCTTCTTCTATTCTTTCCTCTTGCCTTCTTACAATCTCCTTTGCTTGTTCGAGGGTTAATAGGCATTCATACTTCACTCGTTGTCTGATCTCTGGCTTCATTCCAAGAATGAAGTGCTTACAGAGGAGATTATCCATGACATTCATCAACTCATCCATTATTCCTTCCTTCCGTATCTGGGCATCGAGCTTCATCCTTAGCTCTAGAACACAAGCATGATATTCTCTTATCTTCTCCTTCTCTCCTTGGGATATCTTTGTGACCTCGATCATGATATTTACATATTTATGTTGTTCACCAAATTCTTCAAGAAATTTTTTAGTTAATAAATCCCATGAGTTTTTCACATTATCACCTAGTGTTTCAAACCACCTAAGAGCTGAACCATTCAAAAAGGTAGGAAAAAATCCAGTCCATTGTTCCCTTCTTATGAGGCCATTACAAATGCAAGACCGTTTAAACTTTTGAATAAAAAAGAAAGCATCTTCATTAGATTGGGCTAAACAAACAGGAATCTTCCCCATTTTTAAAAGTAACCATAGTGAAATACCAACCCATAAGTACAATCAACAAGTCTTATGTGCACAAATAATTGGAATCACTATAATAGAAAGTGACTCTACACCTTTCTAGCATAAAATAGGAATGACCACGGTAATCTATGGTAAAAATTGACTTACTGCGGTAAAAACTGACTTTACTGTGGTAAACACTATTCACGATAAAAAGTGAAGTTACTGCAGTAAATATTATTCACAGTAAAAAGTGAAGTTAATGTGGTAAATACTATTCATGGTAAAAATTGATTTTACCATGGTAACTACTATGCATGGTAAAAACAAGGTTTCCCTCCAAATGATTTCTGATTAAGTGGGAATACCTCTCCAGAAAATCCACCAATGAGGAATGGTCCCGGAAACGGAACCAAAATGTCATCACCAATCCGGCACTATGATAATTTTTCACCAGGAACTCCTCATGCTATGATTATTTAATAATGCATAGCTTTTAGTTTTGTGGTGGTAATCAGGAAACAAAATAATAGACAAAACACAAGAATACCATTGACTATGATACAAAGGAATGATGGAAAATCTGAAATATAAGTATAAATTATATTATCAACATGAAATTGTTACAATCTCACCCATGAAGTACTTTAAGTGTTACCAACTCCACTTTCTTTCTAATAATAACTATGGGATAAACTTCACAATTACACCTCTTAATGGTTTCTTTAACACACCTTCTAAATGATGGTTTCCTTCATACACTTTCTTATACAATAGTTCTCACTACTTCCTTCTATGCTAAACGAAGGGGGTGGCATCTCTATTTATATAACTTTCCGGCTTATCCACCTTATCTCTAAGATAAGATAAGAAATCTACTTTGACGAATCATATTTCATACCTTAACTCTTATCTTTACATGTAAGCTTATCTTTTAAGATAAGATAAACCTTATCATTTCACATGGGTTCCACCTTTTCAGACTTTTTACAAATAAAATAAACAAAATATTTATGACATCACTCCTTGTTCTTATTACCAATATAATCTTTCTAATTCCTAAGCATGTAGACCCTACTTCTCTACTTACCCTAACTTTGACATTTTAACATTACCAAACCACTTAAGACAAATATTTATTTTTTACCATAGCATTCCTATTGTACTTTGACTGTTACTATACTATACATTATTGGTGGCATCGTACTAGCAATGCCGTTATATTCTATCAAATGCCACTACTAATTATACTTAACAACATCCTATTCCTAATACATACATTAATGAAATAGAATTTACGGAGGAAAATTTTAGTGTCGATAGAGAGAGTAATGGGTTCACCAAATGATTGAACAAAATAAAATAAGTTAATCCCTAATTTTAAAGTCACAATGAAATAAATATATAATACAATACATAGCTAACCTAAGAAATAAGATAGATAAAATTGTAACCCTAGGTACAAGATAGAGGAAAAAAGTCTTAGCTGATTTGTGACAATCCCATAGGTGTTTAGGGTTAGAGAACTGATGATACTAGAAAGCACACTATCGGAAATGAGATTAGAAGAAATCAAAATTTTCAGAATAATTTGGATTGGGGTGCTTGGATCAGGTCAACAGAGCTTAGGGCATTGTGGATGTCAACTTGGTGCTCATGGCTACTCAGAAGCTCTAAAATTGATGTTTACAGTCTCACTTTAATGTCTCTGGACTTCTCTCTTTGTCTCTTGCAGGTCATATTATGATTTCCAAGCTCTCAAGTAACCTGTAAAAATAATTACCTCCTTCAAAACCCCAAAACACATAAAATCCTAAAATAAAAATACGCAAATGGGGATTCAGACTAAGTCTGATAGTCACTTGACTGAGTTAACTTACGATCTAGGTGTTGCGCTACATTTCAGACTTCATGTTGTTTTGCGTGTGTGTGTAGGATCATCCCCTAGGTAGCTCCTATGATAGACACACTTGAATAGTGATAAAGTTCCTAGATGTAGAAATTTTAGTATAATGTGTGGATGCCAAAATTAATTTCCCCTCATATGCATGTATATAGAAAAATTCAGTCCCTTGTCCCTTGAACGGAGGATAGATGGATACTTTGATGCTCTTGTAATGACCTTTGAAAGTATCCCTAGGTGGTGGTAATAAATGATTAGAGATTAGTCCCTTATTATGGTCACACAAGTTTATATTCATATGATTCACTTGTTTTAATTTCATAATTAACCACTAAAAGGCCAACCCATAAGTTATTGAGATGCCCAATGGATAATAGAGACCCAAAAGAGGCAATAAAAGTAAAAAGAGGTGGGAGCATCCAAAAGGATGGGAGAAACTTGGCATTGGTGTCCTCACTTAGAAAAGATGAAGTATAAAAAGTTAGAGTGGGAAATAGGGTGTGTAAGACAAAGAATGAAACCAAAAATAAAGAAAATATGTGAAAGATATTGGCTAATTAGTACTATGTGACTAGGACCTAGAAATGTACCCAAATTGTGTGATTTAGTGTCTGCAAACCATAGATAGGAAGGATATATAACTAACATTTAATTTGACTATATATAGAAAAAAATGATTTCATGATCGAAGAGAACTGTAGTTCCCACTCCTCTTCAACACTATTTCACTATGACTTTATTACTGTAGGATAGATATATTGAAATTTTGATTAAGTTATATCTTGATTAATAGATGACAGAATTTACAGATATTTAGACTACGGATATGTTGTGATTTATATTTTTATTATGATATGTTAGATGAAAGTGATGGACAATTATATATATATGCTCATTTTCATTATTATGATTTTATACTAACACGTTATATTCATGATGGACTTGATTATTTCTAGATGTTTTGAGTAGAATTATAATCTCATGGATGTTATAATCAAATTATTTGATATGTTGATATATGATAGAATTCTTTAATTGTGGATGACAATTATTATTTTATGTGTATATATTATTTCTCAATGTTGTTGATTTGGTCGTAAGGCAAAAGAACTATTTTTTTTATGTTTGTAGGGAAATCATATAATATGCATTGAAAGGGGATAGGGGACCAACCACATAAGAATGTTGGGTGTTTTGCAACATGGCCAAATTTGACAACTTGTGTCTATTGTTTATGTTATGTTATTACATGCTTAGTTAGGATGTTTCCAACGAGGGGTGACCTCACATGTGGCCATGGGGTGTAATGTTTTCCTTCCTTTTACTTTTTGTGTGTCTTATTTTTTGTACATGTATTTAATTATTGGGAAAAATTATTCAATTTCATAGCATTTGTTAATGTGTCTTCATTCGTTAATTTAACTTAAATTTTAAAGTAAAATGAAGAGATGGCATGTCTATAATAAATATAGTAGATAGTCCTTGATTTGTGCTTGACGTGGAATGATATAATTGCATTATGTGGTGTGGACTCTTCTTCGCTTCCCAATTTTGAATTTGGCCTTGAAGGCCACTCTTTGAGACATATGGGAAAAGTTGACCTTGTCCCTCACATCTCAAATTCTTCTACCAACCATACTGATGAGGTTTGAGACTTATTTTAACGATTTTAATGAATTTTCTAAATGTAAAAGAGAAAATTATTTCACTTTTCTACTTACCACAATTAATGTGTCCTTGCAAGGCAGGGACTGCATTTTGGAGTGTAATGTGTCCATGTTAGAAGTCTTACATGTTCGTTTAGTGCAATGGGATTGTTTTGTTGAATTGTGAGTTGGAATGGAGGGATGATGAAGTGGCATCCTACATGGAGCCACCTTATCATCCTCATATCCCTTTTCTATTTATTGAATGAATTTGAAGGATTTTGGGTTACTTGTATTATTTTCTTCACTTGCACTTTTGGAATTGAAAGCTTTATGAGCTGCATTTGGATTGTGCTTGGTTTTAAGGTGTTGAAAGCTTGTTGGAGTGAATAATTTTGGAAGCTTAATGGAGAGGTAGGATCTCCACTTGTTTTCATTCTTTTATGTATACATTCAGATGTAATTTTTTTTCTTGTTTGAATATTTTATGAGTGTTTTGAATGTGATTTATTGTGGCTGGGTATATTTCCTTAAGAAGGGTGTGGGAGATGGAAGTATGGGTCCATTGGGGAGGGAAATGAGAGATATGAGGCATGAATTTTTAAGGGAGTATGATTAGGATTTTCACCTGTGGGGATTGAAAAGGAAAACATGGACATATTTTACATATTTGCAAGGGTAGAGATAAATATGTATTTGAATGTTTTGTATGGTGCACATGGAGTTTTTTGGGTGGAACTCCTACTTCACTTTCGAGGAAAAATGAGGTGGTTCCCATATTCCTTGCTCCTTTTGTCTTGTATTCAAGCCTATGTGTTTGTTGGAAAGTGTGAATCTTGTGGAGTATGTGTATTTGAATGGGTTGTATGTTTTTAGGATTGTATGTTTTATATGGAAGCCATCTTGTAAAAGTTGTTAAACTTGCATAATACTCCCCTTTCTTCTTGGGTTGGGGCTCGGGGGCCAATAAGGAGGATGGATTCTCCTCTTATTGGATTATAGGTTGGACGCAAAGCATCACCTATACCCATTCCTTTTTATTGTGATTCAAGATTTGAAGATTTGAAGGATGTAAAATTAGAGCCATGAAGTTTGGTGAAAACATTGAAGAGAAGATTAGTGTTTGAACCATTGGAAAAATCTATATGTTGTAATTGACCTTATTTTTCCTACTTAGAGTGGAATTTTATAAACCTTGTATTATCAAAATAAGGCTTTTTATATTTCATTTATTCAAATTTGTAATGATATAATGAAACGAGAAATTTTAAGTTGTATAGTTTGTTAGAAATGAAACTGCTAAATTTGTATGTTAATTAAAGTTGCAATATGTATTGCTAGAAAAGAAATGGAGTTATTGGAAGGAAAAAAAAATCACTTTCTCATTTTTATTATAAACATTAGTGTGTGTAATTGTTGAAGATATTGAAAAGAAACTCTCACAAATCTAGACTTGTATTAAAAAACAAAAGTTGTATTTGTTTCCCTTTGGCATTATTGGAAAACTTGATTTGAAAAGAGAAGGATGATTGCATATTGATGGATTTTCATTTTTTTCCTTCTTGTAAAATTGTCCAATTAGTAAACTCTTAGCAAGTTGTTGTCACTATTAGAAGGAATTTACATAATGCAAATACTATAAATTATATTATTAATAAGAGAAATTGAATCTTCCTTTAATTGTGAAATTCCCTCCGAAATTTTTTTCAATCAAGCATTTGCATTTTTCCATATACCTATATTCTACTAAAATTTAAATTGATGGATTATTTTGATAGAGAAAAAAAATTATACAATTATAATGATATATACTTATATAAATTTACCACGCAAATTTATATAATTATATATATATATATATATATACACTTTATCCGAATGGATTACCCCAAAATAAAGTTTGTTTTAAACCAAAAAACAAATAAATAAAACAAATTTTAGGGTTAAAATGGGGCACACATTTTATCTCTAGACCAAATGGTCATTCCTTTATAAATTAAAATGTGGGTTGGGAGGGGTGAGCGTTTTCTCACCCCAACCCATATAAATATAATATGGGTTAGGGTGGAGCGGTGCCCAAACCCCTCCCCCCAATATAAATATAAACCCTACAGTATAATAGGGAAGTGGCTAATGCAAAACCTAGAATACGACTCCACATTTTAAATTCAGCCAAAATTCTAAGTTATAAATAAATACAAAGTATTATATATATATATGTATTATTATATATATAATAATATATTTATATATATTATTATATGTATATATATATATATATATACCCTTATTGCTAAATCAGCCTTTTGTGTAAATAAAATAAAAACATATTTATATTATATATCCAGATGTGTGTGTGTGTGTGTGTGTGTGTGTGTGTGTGTATGGTTATATATTTATCCACCCAAAAAATCGTAAAATACATAATTTATATACATCCAAACTGTAAGAGAAAAATTCAACTAACATAAAGAATATAGGGTAAATAATAACCATAGAGAAATTGGATATCTATCATTTTAACACAAAAATAATACAAAATGTGTTGGAGAGATAACTCTTCATAGCTCTCATGGCCTACATGGCTTCTCCTCCTACTCTTTCTCCAAACTTGCAAAACAAAATGGAACAAATGAATGATTATAGGGTAAAATAAATAAATAAAAGAACCTCATAAGGAAATTAGGGTAACCTAAATTCAACGGTCCAAATAGACCAAATCTAATGGTTCATAATAAACCCTACATCACTTAAGTGGTGGGGATTTTGTGGAAATGGGATAAAATAAAAAGGGTTTGGGTTATTGGTTCAATGGGGCATGTTATCAAAATTTTCACCTCAGGCGAAATTGGATAAACATGACCCCACACAAAAAAAATGAGGGATTGATTTAGTCATGGGAGTTCTCATTTCAGGTTTAGACTGTGCAAAAAATTTAGGAAAGCCAAGCACATTCTAGAGGAGTTTGGGAAATTAAGGACCTCTAAAGTTTGAAATTTGAACTTCGGAGGTGGGGGCCTTTCGGAGGTATGCGTATGGTGACTTTGGGGACTTGGAAGAAAGAAGCGCAGAAAAGGAAAAGAAATGTCTGAAACTTGAAGTCCAAAATTAAGACTTTGGATTTCACATTTTTAGAGGTTTTATTGCCAAGAGGATAATGAAACCCCGAAACCCAATGTCCCCAAATCCTGAAATACTTAAAATATTGAAACCTTGAAGCCATGAAACCCCAAAATCCCTGAAATATCGAAACCTTGAAATCTTGAAACCCAAAAACCCAAAACCCCGAAAACCCAAAATCACTAAAATCCCAAAAATCCTGAAACACAAACCCCCAAATATGAAAAGGTACGAAAGCCAAAGTTTGAATTTTTGACTTCAGAGTTTCGGCATTTCTGAACATTGAAACCCCAGTACGTAAAAATCAAAACTTGAAGTCTGAATTTTTCACTTCAGGGTTTAAGAGTTTTGGAGGTTTCAAGAACTCTTGAGTGATGAACAAGAACTCAAACTATGAAACAAAAAGACCCAAATTTTTGAATCCTGAAATTCTAAAATTTTAGATTTTAGAGGTTGCAATGCATGTTCGAAGTCTAAAAAAATGGAGCCAACCACTCAAATGTATTACAGTATGGCACCCTCATCTTTAGATGGCCATAACTTTTGAATGGTGTTGTCCTCTCAAAATTTCCCCTCTTTTGAAAGTTAGAATTTTGAAAATTTTGAGTTGGCACCCTTTAGTAATGTTCTAGTGATGTGAAAGCTTGAAGAGATTATGAAAATTCATGTTTTTGGAGTCATTTTGGTGACTTAAGGGTCTGTTAGACATTTTTCTCCCTAATGTCCCAAGTATTTCCATGCCTTCTGTTCACCGATCGGCCACTTTCCCCACAAATCCTTGACTGATGGCTTTATCAAGACTTTTTGGCCCGTTTGTCCCAAGTTTTCCCTGACTTCATTTTCCTTGATCGCTCACATCAGCCGCATCGGGTTCATCGTGTATTTTTGTCCCATATGTCCCAAATGTTTTTGTGCTTTCTTTTCACGGATTCCCTGCACCACGTGCATCAGTTGTCTTCACATCCCTTGTGTCCTTCACATCTTTGAGTCCCTGGACCTCCCATGCTCATTTGACCTGCATTCCCCACATCGCCAACATCGTCCGGATCGTGTCTTCTCATGTCCCTCATGTTCCAAATGTACCAAAGACTGTTTGGGCGAATTTTTTCCACTTTTCCTACTTTTCATCTTTTTGATTCAGTGCAAGGTGAATTTAATGCACATTAAATTACCTCCTCTCTACTGGATGACTATTTAATGGGACTATCCCCTATGCATTTGTCACATTACTCTCTTTCCATGTCTTTCTTGAATCCTTGCCATTAAATTCATTTTCTCATGCCCTTGTATCCCTTTACGTTTTCATCATGATTCTAACCTTGGAAGGCTATTCCCCTACGTGTTGTAAAAATGAAGATCAAGTTTCAAGGTTAAGAACATGTGTCGCCTCTTGAGACCTCTGTACCTGATATTAAATATAGTGAGGTTTGACATTTTTATTTTGGAGATTTTTGGGGTAGATTAACATGCTCTAATCCTACTCCCATGGCACAAATGATCAGTGATAATGGAATTGCATATGCGGCTGGCTTTCCTATCTCTGTGCAATGGGCCGACATCGTGCTTTCCTGTGGAGCCCATTTTAACCCAGATACCAAGGAATTTACTAATGTGCATGGGGAATTATTTTCTAAATTGATTGTTTCCACCGTTTCTACTGCCCTATGTATTCCAGAGATTGAAGATTCGATAGTTCTCACTCGTGATCAAGCTGAAATCTTGTTCGATCAAGACATTGAGAAATACAAGGCCCAAATAGCAAAATCATGGTTAAAGAACCCTAAGAAGGGAGCGTTTTGACTCTCCAAGGCATTATTCAGAGTTGATTTTAATGAGGAGCTATCTAATTTTATTATTTTTCTCACCCGTATCATGGGGTTGCCTTCCGCTAATGAATTTTACTTCTGGATGTGCCCCTTTATAAATATCATCTGCGAGGGCAAGCAGAACATTAATTGGGCTGAAATTTTTTGCATGAATTTTATTGAGCAATTGTCCAGTGTCTAGCAGACTAAGAAGTTCTATATGACTTCTTATCTCATGCATACCCTGGCAACATCTCGGCAGTGGTTCAGTTTCACTTACATGGAGGGAAAGAAGAATCAACCTATTTATGCATACTGCCCTCAGTTTACCCTTGAAGCTAGCAATCAAAATTTTAAAAGAGTCAATGATGCTTTCACCATGTATATTGTAAGACTCTTTAAGGGTGACACTGCTAGGAGATTTTCTGATGAAGCTATGAACTTGATAGCCAAGTATAGCGCTTTCTTCATTCAATTCATGAGTTTTTCATACGTCAGGTTGGCTAGCTATGAAAATACACCCCTATAGCTCCCCATATTCTGCAATGATAAAATGGCTCTGGTTGAAGTGTGCAAGAAACTTGATAAACTCCATAGAACCTGCAAGGACAAGAAGATCAATGGCCTGCATTTCCTTATCTCTTTGGGAAACTATACATGTAAAAGAACTTTGGATGCCCAAAATATAGAAAGGGCTATTGCTTCTCTCACTGTCCATTTCTTCAAACCAACAATTTTTTTTTATCTAAAGAAGTTTATTGATAAGAACCTTAGGATAAACTATCATCACAAGCCAAATACTGAGGATTACTGGGCAGATTGTGCAGGTGATTTTGAAGCCAGATTAAGGCACTATGATAGACTCTCTCTACAAACAATTAGAGATCTCAATCTCTACCAAGTTCCTGAACAATTTAAGGATTATGATGAGGACTTACAATCATTTAAATATGAAACAAAAATTAGACACACTCCTTTAGAAGATCTGGATTGGTAAAAAAAGAGAGATGATTTGATTGAGATTATTGCCCCTGTTCTTGTAAGAACTAAAGTTTGGCTTGACAGGAAGGTTTGTGAGCTCAAGAAGAATCAGGGTAGATCCTCTTCCAGAGATACCGCTACACCAGGGAAGGAAACACATACAACCAGGACTAAGGTACTTGAGCAAACCCCTCATTCTTCCTCAATTAGGGAACCTGAGTCATGTACTCCTTCTACTCAAGTATATCAAAATAAAATCAAAGAGGTTAAACAAGAACCAATTGAGGAATAATATCTTCTTGAGCTCTCAAAATTACCTTCACGACCAAATAACATTATTTTTCTTAGTGAGATTCATGACGGCAAAGTGCCAAAGCCTACAGGAGCTCCTGAAGTCATTGTTGAAGGAGAAAAGGAAATGTCTAGTATTAAACCTCCTAATACCACAAAATCCTCTAGAAAGGAAGCTCTTGAGGCTCCGTCCACTTCTTTGCTAGAGTAAATAGTGATTAATACTCTAAGTGCCATGATCTCACTTGATCTTGGGCCCCTTGTTCCTTCCTCTTCTCCTTATACCTTTTCTTGGGTGTAACCCAAGGTTGATAGCAGGAAGAAAAAATATTCTTCTCATCTAATAGGGCCAATTTTTGATGGTTTGGAAGCTCTATTGAGTACTTTCCCTCCCCCTCCAGAAAATAAAACCAAGATCACTTCAAGGTTAGTAACTAATGCTCAGGGCCAACAGTTCCTAGAAGTTGCAAAGCCCAATGCTGATAAGGTAGATTAGGATCTTTTGATCTCAGATTTGGAGCTTTCAAGGATCCCAATGTGAGAATCAACTCCTTAGAGTGAGGTTCATAACCTTCAAGAAACAGTAACAAAGGATATTAAATGAGTGGAAAAGGAAAAGAAGACCATAGAATAGTAGGAAGAATATAACCAAGTTCTTTCCAACTCTATCAAGTCATTGATGGCCAAAGATAAGGTTTTGGATCCTTCCCCACTGGCTGCTCTTCCACCCCCCATGATTCTCATCCAGGATGAATTTCAAAGCATCAAAGACATACATAAGTATCCTGCTTATGGGAAGGATGTTGAGGCCATGGTGGATGACATGATAATATCAGTCTTGAATTTCATTGAGGAAGCCTTCAAGGCCAATGAGAAGATGGCCAACTCGTAGCAGAAACTCTCCTCCTTGATCAAAGCTATAGATAAAGAGTTAAAGCTCTGGAGTAGTTGTATTACAGACCTCTACCTAATGGGCCAAACTGATGAAAATATTTTGCTGGTCAACAATGTGTTTGATGGTTCCAAGAATAAATTTTCAAACGCATGGATTTTCAGTGTCAAATGGAAGATGAAGGTTCTGGAAGAGGCACTAGGATAATTAAAGAATGTATGGTAGAAGGGAGAGTATTTTAAAACTTTTGTTTCATCTACCTTTAAAGATATCCACTGCCAACTTCAAGATGAAATTTCAGGCATTCCCTTATCTCCTGAATAAATGAAAGCTCATTTCAGAACATTTGTCAAGGATGACTTGTTCAGAGTGGAGTCAATTACCAAATAGAATATAAAGGACATTTGCTTCCTTCAATCTACAATTGTTGAGGCCAATAAAGAATACATGGAGCATAATGAGTTAGATAAATATATGGAGAAATGTCTAGGCACTTGGACTCATGCCACTTCCAACACCACAATTCCACGAGGCATGGAAATAGTAGAAGCATTGAAGAAATTTAGATATTGGATCCTCAAATCGATGGGCCCACCTCAGCCATAATTGGATGTCTCTTCTTCTAATTTCTCTTTCTCTTCTTCTATTTTTAGTGATAAGACTCCTTGTAATTTTTTTAAGGACATTTTTTTGTGCATTTCCTTAATTCTTATTTTAGTTAAAAGAAATGGTTACCAAATGTAACCAATTTATAAGATATATAATTAGCTCTCCATGCCATTATATGGTGGATGAAACTCTAATTATTTTTGAAAGTGTAAAAGAGTCAAAAGCTATTAATACAAGAAGATTTCCCTTTCTGTTTCTATCTGTTCTTATTCATTTTCTCCTAGCTGTTAAAATTATTGAATCATTAATCTATTTTACATCAAGAAGCTTTGTATTCTTATGGATGTCATCTCTAGAACTTTGTGTTTGTGAAATAACATCTTATGGTAATAACGCTAATGATTTTGTTCTATATGATCCTAGTTCAAAATTTATAAGGAATTATTTTGCTATCTATATTTCCTGAGAATACTATTCTACTTTTTCCCATTCATTAGTTCTTCCATCATTTTGTATCGATAATTGGTCATTTAAAACACTTTCATGATATCAGAGTTCCTCTTTAAAACTAAACATTGTACATATGTAAATAAGTTTTTTCCTTTAAATAAGGGAACCTCTCCCATCAAAGAGGAGGGAATTTCTGTCCTCTGACTGTTGCTTTGATTAAAGTCCTTTTTGACAACCAACAATTTTTGGTGCAACTCTACTGGGGATTCGTTTTTGATGGATTCCAGTTTTAAGAACATTTCTTGATCATTTTTTGATCTGGAGACTCTAAGGTTTATACATGGTAGGAGGGCTTTCAAATATCAAATATTCTTAGTTTCAACTCTTAGAGCAGAAAGGTTTTCCTCTTCCTTCAACAAGAAGAAATAAAAGAGATCGTTCTACAAGCACACTCCTTGTTGAAGATAGAACCCTTGGCAGTGGTATCCCTCAAGAGCAAATCAGCCCTAATCTTTGTGCTTTGATTCTTGCTAGTGTTTCAGTTCCTCTTCAAGCAGTTTTTCCAAGGATGGCTATTCCATTACCTTGAGGCCACCGTGTTGGGCCTCTTGCCACTCCCTCAACCTTTACATGAGTTACCTAGGGGTAACAGAAAGAACTTTCCCAAGTTCAGAGGTGATGGAAAAGTGTATCCTGATGAACATATTGCAACATTCATAGTTGCATGTGGAGTCCTCGGAGTTGAGGATGAGGATGTATCAGTGAGGATTTTTGTAGAGACTTTTCAAGATAATGCGGAAGATTGGTTTTATCACCTTCCCATTGAGGCCATTATTAATTGGACCACGATGAGAATAAGATTTGAGAATCGTTTCAAGCCTACGGAAGATGTGCATGCCTTGTTGGCCTAGATTTCTCAAATAAAGAAAGAACCACAGGAGCCCATGAGAGAATTTGTGGCCAGGTTCAATAAGTCTGATTAATAAAATCCCACCAGATACCCAACTTGTAGATCAAATTATAAATTTTTTTCTTCCTGAATGCTTAATTGCTTGAAGTAAGCTATGCGTTGAGAAGAGCCAACCTTGCAACATTGGATGAGGACCAGAGATTAGCCGTTAGTGTTGAAGATGATTTAATCATGTCTGGTAAGTTGAGAATAGATCCTTCCAAATCTAAAGCTTCTTCTTCCTCTTCCTCTACTCCTAGAGCTAATACAAATCAATTAGTACAAAAGCTTTCTAATGACCTTATTACCATCAAGAAATAATTAACTCAACATGCTCCTTATATAGATGTTCCAAGGAGGAATTTTCATCCTAGAAATTGTTTTCCTTCCTCTTAGACAAGGCTGGAAATTGAGGGACCACCCATCAAGGTCCCCGTTAATGCAACTTGTGAGGTTGAAGAACTTGATGATGAAGAGGTTAATGAAGATTTTGAAGAACTTGAAGAAGAGGCTGATGAAAGAGATGGAAGAACTTGAGGGGTCTGGGGATAATTTCTTCACCACTGCAGGTGTAGATGAATAATATGATTATGATGAAGTAGTAGCAGATATGAACAGTGATTCATATGCTATTATGACTCAGGAACACACAAATAAGGAGAAAGTGATACAGCCTGCTAAGAGGTCCAAGGAGCATCCCATGACTATCCCCGTATTCACAAAAAGAGGATCTCCTATTCCCACTGCGTCCATATAGAAGGTGAGTTTTGATAATTCTTCTTTTCCTACTCCTACTATTAAAACTTCTTTTTCTCCAGTTCCTAAACCTAATAAGCCTAGGATTACTAGTGATGATAGCCCATCCACCTCTGGATCTTTTTATATCATTGATCACCTTAAGAAGACAAAAATCTAAATTTCAGAGGCTGAGTACTATTAAACTCATCCAAAATCCTTTTCCAAAATGGTCCACTTCATCAATTCCAATTCCAAAACTTCACCCAATACTTCTAAAGGTAATTTTCCTACTCCATCTTCCGCACCCCAACCAAACCTTGTGGTTGTAGTCACCTCACCTAATGAGAATATCAAACCATTTTATGTGACCCTCCTTATAGTAGGCCTGTCATCACCAATCTGGAACTATGATAATTCTTCACCGGGAACTCATCGTGCTATGATTATTTACTAATGCACAACCTTTAATTTGGTGGATGTAATCTAGAAACAAAACAACAACATAACACAAGAATACCATCGACTATGATAAGATGGAATGATAACAAATCTGAAATATCAAAGTAAATTATAATATTAACATGAAATTGTTACAATCTCACCCATGAGGTACTTCAAGTGTTATTGACTTCACTTGGCTTTCACCAAGACTATGGGAGAAATTTTACAATTACACCTCTTAATGGTTTCTTCAACACACCTTTAAATTGATGGCTTCCTTTGCACACTTCCTACAATATTTCTCACTCCTTCCTTCTATGCTAAATGAGGGGGGTGGCCTCTCTATTTATAGAACTTCTAGGCTTATCCATCTTATCTCTAAGATAGGATAAGAAATCCACTCTGACGAATCATATTCCATACCTTAACTCTTATTTGTACATGTAAGCTTATCTTTTAAGATAAGATAAACCTTATCATTTCACATGGGTTCCACATTTTTAGACTTTTTACAAATAAAATATACAAAATATTTATGACCTCACTCCTTGTCCTTATTACCAATATAATATTTCTAATTCCTAATCATGTAGACCCTACTTCTCTAATTACCCAAAATTTGACATTTTAACATTACCGGACCACTTACGAAAAATATTTACTTTTTACAACATTCCTATTGTACTTTGATTGTTACCGTACTCCACATTATTGGCGGCACCCGTACTAACAGCGTCATTATCTTCTATCAGACGCTAATACTAATTATACTTAACAACATCCTATTCCTAATACATACATTAATGAAATAGCAATTACGGAGGAAAATTTTAGTGTCGACATCTTCCCCCTTCCTAGCTTCTACTCCGTCCTCGGAGTAGACTATTCTGGTGCTTGGAAAATCTTCAACTTGTCCTGCTTGACCCATTTCATAATGGGAGTGCCATCCAATTCCTCCGGTTGGTACGTACCATTTTCATGCACAGCTGCTATTTTGTAGGGCCCCCATCCATTTTGGAAGAAATTTTCTCTGTCTTCTTTTTTTGTATCTGGAATCATATACTAGAACCAAGTCATTCACATGAAATGGAGACCAACGGATCTTTTGATCAAAGTATTCCTTCTGCTTCATTTTCTTCTTATAACTTGTATCCTTTGCTATTTCACTCATTTCCTCTAGCAAATGAAGATGTACCAACCTTTCTTTTACTGAATCACTTTCATCCATCCTTTCATTTTTCATAACTCTCACAGTGGGAATATCAAACTCAATAGGAAGAACTGGATCAATGCCATAGGCCAACTGAAATGGAGAGTATCCTGTTGCTGACTTTGATGTTGCCCTATATGCCCACAATGCTGCATGAATCCTTTTATCCCATTTATGTACCTGCAAGGATGCATCTTTTGCTAGAATTTGACACAACACAAAATTTGTTCGTTCCACCTGTCCATTTGTGCTTGGCTTGTATGTTGTTGCCTTCCTGTGCTTAATAGAAAACTTATTGACTAGGGCTTCTACCACCTCATTAATGAAGTGGCTTCCTTGATCTGTTACAATTTCTAATGGACAACCAAATTTGGTGACAATGCGTTCATATATGAACCTTGCCACTTCATCCATGGAAGTTGTTTTCAATGGCCTAGCTTCAACCCACTTGGTTAAATAATCTGTGGCAACTACAATACACTTATTTTGGCGTGAGGTAGTTGGAAGTGGACCTACAATGTCTATTCCCCACTTTTCAAAGGGACCAAGTGGAAGAATAGGGCATAATGGAGCTGATGAAGTCTTACGGTTACCATGTGTTTGAAAAATATCACATGTCTTACAATAATTATAACAATCTTTAAAAAGAGTGGGCCAGTGATAACCTGCATCCAAGATCCTTCTTGCTGTAAGTTATCCAGAGAAGTGCCCTCCACATGTACCATTGTGGAATTCTTCTAGCAGTTCCTTCCCTTGATCACGTCCAACTGCCCTCTTGTACTATCCATCAGGTCCTATTCGAAATAATACTCCATGCAGAATAGAATATGGACGACTGGCTTGAGTAATCTTTCTCTTAGTCTTTGCATTGGCACCATTAGGAAACTTGAATTCATTCAGATAATTCCAAATATCTATGTATTCACTAGGGATTGTGTTAAGGGATAACAATGTTGCATCGGGGAAATCATCATCATCACAAGATGATCCTAAACCATCATAGGCTCGAGAGAGTGCATCTGCATTGACATGCTTCTTTCCTGGCCTATCTATAATATCAAATTTAAATTCTTGTAGCAAAATTATCCATCTTGCTATCCTCCCTGATGGGTTAGGCTTATTTACAATATATTTTAGAGCCTAATGATCTGTTACAACTAGAAATTTTTTCCCTAGCAAGTAATTTCTAAACTTCTTTACAGCAAAAATGATAGCCAGAGCCTCTTTTTCAGTTACAGTATAATTTACCTCAACACTGCTCATTTGTCTACTCCCAAAGTAAATTGGATGTTCATTCCCATTTTCATCCTTTTGGCTCAAAGTACTTCCTAGTGCTGCATCTGAGGCATCAGTGTACACAATGAATGGCTTGCTCCAATCTGGATTCTTCAAAACAGGTGAAGACACCAGGGCTTCCTTCAGTTGTCCAAAAGCTTCATGCGCCTTATTTCCTGGTTCATAAGTAACATCCTTCTTCAAGAACTGGGTTAGTGGCTGTGCAATCTTTGAGAAATTCTTGATGAACCTTCTATAGTAACCCACATGGCCTAAAAATGATCTCAACTTACTTCTATTAATAGGAAATGGTAAATCTTTGATTTTTGAAACTTTATCAGGATCAGTACCAATACCATCTCTGGATACAACATGCCCTAACAAAACACCTTTAGAACATCCAAAGACACATTTTGTAGGGTTTAGTGAGGCTTGTGCTTCATCTAACCTTTGAAATGCTGTCTCCATCTGGTGCAGGTGGTCCAACTTGCTCCCATAGATGCAAAAATCATCCAGAAATACTCTGATGAAGGTCCCAATGTAGGGTTCGAACACCCTATTCATCAAACGCTGGAATGTTGCTAGAGCATTACACAACCCAAAAGGCATAACTCTATAAGCAAACGTTCCCCAAGGAGTGGTGAACGTGGTCTTCAGCTGATCTTTCTCTGCTATACGAACTTGGTTGTAGCCGCTATATCCATCAGCAAAACTATAGCACTCCTGGCCAGCTACTTCGTCCAAGATCTGATCTGAAAATGGAAGAGGGTAATGATCCTTCTTTGTTGCCTTATTGAGCTTCCTGTAATCAACACAAATGCGTAGCTTCCCATTCTTTTTTATTGAGATCACAATGGGAGAAACCCATTCTGAATTCTCCACAGCAAATATGAATCCTGCATCAAGCAACTTATCTATTTCTTCTTTTACAGTCTTGGAAAAATTAGGATTCATTCTATATGGCATTTACTTTATGGGCTTAGCACCATCTACCAGCTCAATAGAATGTTCTACCCAACTTACTTGACGGAGTTCCTTGTAATCAAAAGTGAATATGTGTATGTACCTTCGAAAGAGCTGGAGGTAGGATTCCTTCTCACTCTCCATCACAGCATCACCAATCTTTATTTGTTGGAGACGATCATCAACTTCTTCTTCAGATAATTTTATGGGGTCATGAGTTGGTGTGACTGGAAGGATATCCATGACTGAAACATCAACCTCACTTTCTTCATCTTCAGTGTCCACTTCACTGGTACTAGAGTAATCAGAGGATGTCCAATCATCAGTTTCATCACTTGAATCCACAGGTTCTGCCTTATGATGTCGAGGGATCACGTTTATCTTCACCCTCTCTCTACCACGTCCAAGTGTCATGAAACCTTCATTCCAGTAGTTTCTTGCATGAACTCTCCTTAGCCATGGTCTTCCCAGCAGCATTGGGTACGCAACAGTACCATTTTTCATCACCTGAAAGTCTACCACACATACAACACCCATAACAGATATTGCCACATTTGAAACTACACCTTCTGGTTTAGTTTTTCCTTTATTTAATGACCTTAACATAAGTGTTGAAGGGCGATCAATTTTTAAACCCAACATATTCATTACAGACTCGGTCATTACATTAACTGCAGCACCTCCATCAACTAAGACATCATGAATTGAAATACCATTACATAATACCTCAGCTTGTGGAGCATAGGGATCCATCCTCTGCCTCCAAAATAGGGACCTCAACCTCCTTTCTTCATCGAGCATTGAGTCCACTTCGCAGCTCCCGCCTCTTCTCCGAAGACATAGCCAAGAGTTGACCATATGTAATATTTGCAGGCCTTTTGGACAGATCTTCCAAGATGGAGTATGGTCCTTGCCCCTGTGAAATCAGAAAATCCTGCACACCCAACTTTCTTCTCCTATGTTTCTTACTAGTTTCTCCTTTCATCTTCTTAGGATCATTTCCATCTTGATTATCTTTTTCTTTCTTTCTTTTTGTTACAAACACATCTACTTCATTATTTCTACTCTTATCTACTACATCAAAAGAATTCACAGGTGCTTTTCCTTTATCATTATCTCCTTTACCAGATGTAGAAGCTCTATCTGGACAATTATACTTATAATGACCCTTTTTATAACAACCATAACATAAAACTTCAGAAATATTTCTTTTTGGAACTCTATCTCCTCCCTGAGAAGTAAATTCTTTTCCTTGAAGAAGATTAATAGTTAACTGACCCATCTTTTTGAGCAGATCTTCATACTCAGTAGATGTACTAGGAGAAATATTTGTGCTCACCAGGAGTGGTTGTGGATTCTGGAACAAAGGTACTGGTGTAGGCTCTACTTTAGCAACAATTTCTTTGGGCTCCTCTTCCATGCTTTCTTCTTTCCTTCTTGCAATCTCCTTTGCTTGTTCAATGGTAGCTGGGCAGTCATACTTCACTCATTGTCTGATCTCTAGCTTCATCCCAGGAATGAAGTGCTTACAGAGGAGATTATCCACGCCATTCATCAACCCATTTGCTAATCCTTCCTTCCGGATTTGGGCATCGAGCTTCCTCCTTAGCTCTAGAACACGAGCATGATAATCCCTTATCTTCTCCTTCTCTCCTTGGGATAGCTTTGTGATCTCGATCATGAGATCTGCATATTTCTATTGTTCACCAAATTCTTCAAGAAAACTTTCAGTTAATAAATCCCATGAATTTTTCACATTATCACCTAGTGTTTCAAACCGCCTAAGTGCTGAACCATCCAAAAAGGTAGGAAAAAATTCATTCCATTGTTCCCTTCTTATAAGGCCATTACAAATACAAGATCTTTTAAACTCATGAATGAAAAAAGAAGCATCTTCATTAGATTGAGCTGAAAAAACAGGAATCTTTCCCATTTTCAAAAGTAACCACCGTGAAATACCAACCCACAAGTACAATCAACAAGACTTATGTGCACAAATACTTGGAATCACTATACTAGAAAGTGACTTTACACCTTTCTACAGTAAAATAGAAATGACCATGGTAAACTATGGTAAAAAATGACTTACTGCGGTAAAAACTGACTTTAATGTGGTAAACACTATTCACGGTAAAAAGTGAAGTTATTGCAGTAAATACTATTCACAGTAGAAAGTGACTTTACTGCGGTAAATACTATTCCCAGCAAAAATGAATTTACCATGGTAACTACTATTCATGGCAAAAAGGACTTTACCATGGTAACTACTATGCATAGTAAAAACAAGGTTACCCTCCAATTGATTTTTGACTAAGTGGGAATATCTCTCCAGAAAATCCACCAACGAGGAATGGTCCCAGCAACGGAACCAAAATGTCATCACCAATCTGGCACTATGATAATTCTTCACCGAGAACTCCTCGTGTTATGATTATTTACTAATGCACAGCCTTTAGTTTGGTGGATGTAATCTGGAAACAAAACAACAACATAACACAAGAATACCATCGACTATGATAAGACGGAATGATGAAAAATCTGAAATATCAAAGTAAATTATAATATTAACATGAAATTGTTACAATCTCACCCATGAGGTACTTCAAGTGTTATTGACTTCACTTGCCTTTCACCAAGACTATGGGATAAACTTTACAATTACACCTCTTAATGGCTTCTTCAACACACCTTTAAACTGATGGCTTCCTTCGCACACTTCCTACAATATTTCTCACTACTTCCTTCTATGCTAAATGAGGGGGGTGGCCTCTCTAGTTATAGAAATTCCAGGCTTATCCATCTTATCTCTAAGATAGGATAAGAAATCCACTCTGACGAATCATATTCCATACCTTAACTCTTATCTGTACATGTAAGCTTATCTTTTAAGATAAGATAAACCTTATCATTTTACATGGGTTCCACATTTTTAGACTTTTTACAAATAAAATACACAAAATATTTATGACCTCACTCCTTGTCCTTATTACCAATATAATATTTCTAATTCCTAATCATGTAGACCCTACTTCTCTAATTACCCAAACTTTGACATTTTAACATTACCGGACCACTTACGACAAATATTTACTTTTTACAACATTCCTATTGTACTTTGACTGTTACCGTACTCCACATTATTGGCAGCACCGTACTGACATTGCCGTTATCTTCTATCAGACGCTACTACTAATTATACTTAACAACATCCTATTCCTAATACATACATTAATGAAATAAAAATTACAGAGGAAAATTTTAGTGTCGACAAGCCATAGACTTAGTAATTGTGTCATAGACTCAACAACATCAGACAATGTAATGCCCGCCAAAGTGGCCCATGCTTTGTGTCTCACCCTCACACGCACTATCGGTTCTTGTTATTCTATGGAGAGTAGGGAGGTGCCTTTGGTTCGAAGGATTAAATATGCACAGGTAGGCTTTTTTTCCTTCCCTGAGAAAAAGGTTTTAGCTATTATTTCTGGTAGTTGATATCCCTCCTTTATACGGTATGTTGTTGAGTAGGAACTTTTATAAGGACGTGGGAGGAGAAATTCAAATGGATTGGTCACATGTCCTTATACCAGTCAACTACAAGATGAAGAAGTTGTTACCTGAGAAGCAATCTAAGTATATTGTGCAAAAGAAAGATGATCCTAAAGAAAAAATACTTTATGAAGATATTGGGCATGGAAACTATATGATTATGTCTCGGGATGAAACATAACGTCCCAAAGAAGTATTTCATGATCCTAATGGCATTTGGAATTTGGAATTTGATGGAAGTTGTTCCTCGGCTAGTTCCGGGGCTGGTGTGGTACTGATATCTCTGGAAGGAAAGGTTCATACTTTCTCATTCAAACTACAGTTTTAAAATACAAATAACACAGTAGATTATAAAGCTCTCATCTTTGGACTTAACGTGGTAAAGGAGAAAGTTGTGAAGAATCGTCTGGCTCGTGGAGATGCAGAACTAGTTGTTAAACAAGGCAGAGACGATTTCCAAGTAAAGAATAGAATATTGAAGCATTATAGGAATATGGTTTAGGATTCTATTGAATTCATTGATGCCTTCTCCATTGAAGCAGTGCCAATGGAAAAGAATGCTAGGGCTGATTCTCTAGTTGTTTTAGGATCATTGTTGATACCTCACCCTGATTTCTCTTAGGATAAATTCACCATTGAAATGATCCATAGACCAAGTGTACCGGATAATGCAAGTAACTGGAAAGTTTTCAATGATGATCAGCATTTTCTCTCTTTTTTGGAACTCAGGGACAACTTTGAAGAATTGTATTTCAAAGGAAGTGACAATTTGCCTCGTGAGAGTGTATCTTCCAATGAGGAAGGTGTTAAAGAGGAGACAGATCAAGATGTGTGTATGAAACTAAAAGGTAACAAGATCCCTAGAGGGCTAGTGAGCCTGGAGGAATTGTTTGATAAACATGACAGGTAAGTTAAGGCTAAAGCTTCTAGAGGATCCGAGCAATTTGCTGAATATGAAAAGGTTAACATTGGGGACTCTACTGACCCCAAAATGGTGAACATTGGGAAATGTTGCACACAAGAGGAAAAGAAGAAGGTAGTAAATCTTTTGAATAAGTACATTGATGTACTTGCTTATTCTTATGCTGATCTGAAATCTTTTTATCCAAAACAAATGCAGCATTTTATTCCTCTCAAACATGGGATTAAAAATTTCAAACAAAGTAAAGGCTGTACAATCTGAAGATTTCTAACACCATTTTTCAAGAGATACAAAAGTTATTGAAGGCCAAAATTATCTATCCCATTCATCATTCAACATGGATTGCTAACATTGTGCCTATTAGGAAGAAAAATGGTGAGATTTGGATCTGTGTTGATTTTAGGAATCTGAATCAAACTTCTCTAAAGGATAACTACCCCCTACCCATGATGGACCAGGTGTTGTAAACTGTTATAGAAGCTGAGATGTTTTCCATACTTGATCGTTTCTTAGGATATAACCAAGTAGAATTTGACACTGTGGATCAGCATAAGATTGCCTTTACCACTCCTTGGGGTACTTTTGCTTACAATAGGATGCCCTTTGGTCTCATCAATGCCAGTGCCACCTCTCAGAGAGCTATGGATTTTTATTTTGGAAGTCTGAAAGGAAAATTTATTGTCGTGTATTTAGATGACCTAACTGTATTTTCCAAAAATAGTGCAGATCACTTTCTGCATCTAGAAATAGTTCTCTTGAAATGTAGGGAAAATGGGGTTTCCCTGAATCCCTTTAAGAAATCTATATTTTGTGTCACAGAGAGAAAATTGTTGGGACATGTTGTCTCCAAGGAAGGAATCAAGATTGATCCTGAATGAGTTCAAGCCATTCAACAGATTCCTCTTCCTACAAGTAATAAGGTAGTGCATTCTTTCTTTCGTAAGATAAACTTCCTGAGAAGATTCATCCCTGATTTTATAGAATTGAATTTGAGAATATATCAGATGACGAAAGGAAAGAAGATGATTGCTTGGTCCACTAACGGAAAGGAAGCATTTGAAAATATTAAAAACACTATTACTAAGACTCCTATCTTAGCATGCCCATACTTAAGTAAAGATTTTATTATTTATTGCTATGCCACAGAAAATACCCTGGCTACTATGTTGACCAAGAAATATTCTGAAGTCCACAAGCTCCCAATTGCATTCCTAAGTTATATTCTTTAAAATCATGAGTTGAAGTACACTATGATGGAAAAACATGCTTTTGCAGTGGTTAAAGTTGTTAAGCAGTTTCAATTCTATATCCTTAACTCTCATTCTATGGTATTGGTACTTGATACAACCATCAAATCTATTCTTACACAACATGAATTTGGAGCTAAGAGAGGAAACTAGGTAGAAAAGGTTCAGGAATATGATATTCACATAATACCAACCAAATTAGTTTGGGTTAAAGGCCTGTGTGAACTCATTGCTGAAGGAGCTGGTCATGAGTTTCCTAAGGATGAGGTTGACATTCCTATTGTTCTATTTCTCAACTCAATGGATGAATGGTATGCTGACATTGGTCACTTTCTCACCTATGGTGAATTCCCACATCATTTAACTATTATGGAGAAGAGGGCTATGAAACTAAGATCAGCACAGTACGTGTTGTGGGAGAATGTTTTGTTCAAATGAGGAGTGGATGGAAGATTCTTGAAATTGTGTTGACAAAGAGAAACAGAATAAAATTTTCTCAGCCTTCCATGATCAATCCTGTGGGGGACATTTCTCATCTTCCGTAACTAGCCACAAAATTCTTCGTGGAGGGTACTATTCACCTACTTTGTTTAAGGATGCATTAAGGTGGGTCAACAAATGTGAAGTTTGTCAAACCTTTGTCGGAAGACCAAAGTTGGCTGCTTTACCACTTAAACCAATTGTGATTGATGAACCCTTTCAGTAGTGGGGTTTGGACTTCATTGAAACACTCAACCCATCTTCATGTGTAGGACATACTCATGTGTTGACTGCCATAGATTATCTCATTAAGTGGGTAGAAGTCATTCCAGTTAAGAGTACTACTTCTGAGGTGGTATGTAATTTCATCAAAGAAAACATCTTGATAAGGTTGGAGTACCAACCAAGATTGTAACTGACAATGCTTCAAATTTTTATCCTACTGAGATGATGGATTTTTGTTATGGATATGGCATTTCCCTTGCTCACTCTTTAGATTACTACCCTCAAGGGAATGGACAGACATAATCAACCAATAAGAACTTGGTGTCTATTGTAAGGAAACTTATTAATGAATCTCATAGGAACTGGCACAAGAAGCTCTATGATGCTCTCTAAGAAGATAGGATTACACCTAAAAGAGCAATTGGGATGTCACCTTTTCATGTGGTGTATGGTGTGGAAGTCCAACTAGCGGTGAAAGTGGAGCTACCAACTTTGTATTTGATGAAGGCCATTGAGGACACTAGTTTCAATGATTCTTTAGATAAAAGGATCATGTATCTTCATTAGTTGAATGAATTAAGGATACTGGTTTTTGATAGAATATCTACTCATCAGTAGAAGGTGAAATCTTTGTTTGACAAGAAAACCAAATCCAGAGATTTCAAATTTGGAGATATTGCTTTGTTGTGGGATAAAAGACATGAGCCTCGAGGAAGCCATGGTAAGTTTGATTCTCTTTGGCTTGGTACTTTCAGAATTAGGCACTTTTCTGGTGAAATTTTTTTCTATCTTGATTACATGGATGCATCGTCTCTCCCACTTCCATATAGTGGGTAGTACCTAAAATTTTTCAAGTCTTAGGTGAATAAGAAGTCCTATGTATATTATGTACAGTGTGTGTTTGCTTTCCCTTGCCTTTTCTTTTTTATTTTCCTTTCCTTGCTTTTGGTGTGTTGTCTTCTGTATTGTCTTGCCTTTGACTCTATTTTCCCAATAGATAAGGCACTAGTCTTCTTTCCATGAGTTTTTCTTGATTCTTGTCTTTCCTTGTTCCTATGATCTAGTCAAGTCATCCCCAGAAAGAGCCAGTTGTTATCCTCTCAAAATTTCCCCTCTTTTGAAAGTTGGAATTTTGAAAATTTTGAGTTGGCACCCTTTAGTATTGTTCTAGTGAGGTGAAATCTCGAAGAGATGATGAAATTTCACATTTTTGGAGTCATTTCGGTGACTTGCAGGTTTATCGAACATTTTTGTCCCTCATGTCCCAAGTACTACCATGCCTTCTGTTTACCGATTGGTCACTTTCCTCACAAATCCTTGACTGATGGATTTATCAGAACTTTTTGGTCCATTTGTCCAAAGTTCTCATGGACTTCCTTTTCCCCGATCACCCGCATCAGCTGCATCGGGTTCTTCACGTACTTTTGTCCCATCTATCTCAAATGCATCTATGCTTTTTGTTCATGGATTCCCCACACCACGCACATCGGCCAAATCATGTCTTCACGTCCCTGGCATCCTTCACATCTCTGAGTACCTAGACAACCCATGCTCATTTTCTCTGCATTCCCCACATTGCCCGCATCCGCCGAATCACGTCTTCACATCCCAAATGTACCAAAGACTATCCGGGCCAGTTTTTTCTACTTTTCTAGATTTTCTTCTTTTTGATTCAGTCCAGGGTGAATTGAATGCACATTCAATGACCTTTTCTCTCATGAATGGCTATTTAACGGGACTATCCCCTATGCATTTCTCACATTTCTTTCTTGTGATCTCTTGCTTGAATCCATGCCATTAAATTCGTTTACTCATGCCCCTGTATCCCTTTGCATTTTCATCGTGATTATTATCTTGGAAGGCTATTCACCTGTACATTGAAAAAATGAAGATCAAGTTTCAAGGTCAAGAACATGTGTCACCTCTTAAGACCTTTATACCTGATATTGGAGATAGTGAGGTTCGGCATTTGGATTTTAGAGTTTTTTGGGGTAGATTAACATGCTCTAATCCTGCTCCCATGGCACAAATGATCAGTGATAGTGCAATTGCATACACGGTTGGATTTCCTATCTCTGTGTAGTGTGCTGACACCATGCTTCCCTGTGGAGCCCATTTTAAGCCAGATACCAAGGAACTCACTAATGTGCATGGGGAATTAATTTCTAAACTAAATGTTGTCACCATTGCTACTACCCTACGCATTCCAAAGATTAAAGATTCCTTAGTTCTCACTCGTGCTCAAGCTCAAATCCTATTCGATCAAGACAGTGATAAATACAAGGCCTGAATAGTAAAATCATGAATAAAGAACCTAAGAAGTGAGTGTCTCGACTCTCCAAGGCATTATTCAGAGTTGATTTTAATGAGGAGCTATCTAATTTTATTATTTTTCTCACCCGTATCATGGGGTTGCCTTCCAGAAATGAATTTCACTTATGGATGTGCCCCTTTATAAATATCATCTGTGAGGTCAAGAAGAACATTAATTGGGCAGAAATTGTTTAAATGAATTTGACTAAGAAGTTCTATATGACTTCTTATCTCATGTATACCAGGGCAGCATCCCGGTAGTGGTTCGGTTTCACCTATATGGAGGGCCAGAAGAATGAGCCTATTTATGCATACTTCCCTTAGTTTACCCTTGAAGCTAGCAATCACAATTTCAAAAGAGTCAATGATGCTTTCACCATGTATATTGTAATACTCTTAGAGGGTGACCCTGCTAGGATATTTTTTGATGAAGCTATGAACCTGATAGCCAAGTATGGAGCTTTCTTCATTCAATTTAGGAGGTTTTCATACATCAAGTTGGCTGGCTATGAAAATACACCCCTCAATCTCCCCATGTTTTGCAATGATAAAATGGCTCTAGTTGAAGTGTGTAGGCATCTTGATAAAATCTATAGAACCTGTAGGGACAAAAGATCACTGGCCCGCATTTCCCTATCTCTTTAGGAAACTATACATGTAAAACAACTTTGGATGCCAAAAATGTAGAAAGGTCTATTGCTCCTCTCACTGTCTATTTCTTCAAACCCATAAATTTTTTTGATCTGAAGAATTTTATTGATCAAAACCTCAGGATAAACTATTATCAAAAGCCAAATACTGAGGATTACTAGGAAGATTATGCAGATGATTTTCAAGCCAGATGGAGGCACTATATCAGATTCTCTCTACAAAAAATCAGAGATCTCAATCTCTACCAAGTTCTTGAAGGATTTAAGGATGATGATGAGGACTTATAGTCCTTTGAATATGAAACAACAATCAGACACACTCCTTTAGAAAGATCTGGATTGGTACAAGAAAGAGAGATATGATTTTTATTGAGATTATTACCCATGTTCTTGTAAGAACTAAAATGTTAATTGATAGGAAGGTTCATGAGCTCAAGAAGAATCAAGGTGTATCCTCTTCTAGAGATACCTCTACACTAGGGAAGGAAGCACATACAACTAGTATTGAGGTACTTGAGCAAACCCATCATTCTTCCTCAATGAGGGAACCTAAGTCATCTAATCCTTCTTTTACTCAAGTATATCAAATGAAGATCAAAGAGGTTAAAAAAGAACAAATTGAGGAATAATTTCTTCCTTATCACTCATAATTACCTTTAGGACCAAATAACATTATTGTTCTTAGTGAGAGTGATGATGGTGAAGTGTCAAATCCTAAAAAAGCTCCTAAATTCCCCGTTGAAGGAGAAAAGGAAATTTCTAGTACTGAACCTCCTAATACAATAGGTTCCTCTACAAAGGAAGCTCTTGATGCCCCTTTCACTTCTTTCCTAGAGACAACTGTGGTTAATAATCTAAGTGTCATGAGTTCACTTGCTCTTGGGCTCCTTGTTCCTTCTTCTTCTCCTTATACCTTTGCTTGGGTGAAACCCATGGTTGATAATAGGAAGATAAAATATTCTTCTCTTCTAACAGGGCCAAATTTTTATGTTGTAGAAGCTCTATTGAGTACTTTTCCTCCCCCTTTAGAAAAGAAAGTTGAGATCACTTTAAGGTTAGTAACTGATGCTCAGGGCCAACAGTTCCTGGAAGTTGTAAAGCCCAAGGCTGAAAAGGTTGAGTAGGATGTTTTTATCTCAAATTTGGAGATTTCAAGGATCCCAATGGGAGAATCCACTCCTGAAAGTGAGGTTCATAACCTTCAAGAAATAATAATAAAGGTTATTAAATGAGTGGAAAAGGGCAAGCAGATCATAGAACAATTGGAAGAACATAACCAAGTTCTTTCCATATTTATCAAGTCATTATTGGTCAAAGATAAGGTTTTAGATCCTTCCCCACTGACTACTCTTCCACCTCCCATGATTCTTAGCCAAGATGTAGTTCAGAGCATCAAACACATACATAAGTATTATACTTATAGGAAGGCTGTTGAGGCCATGGTGGATGACATGATCATTGCAGGATTGAATTTCATTGAGAAATCCTTCAAGGCCAATGAGAAGGTGGCCAACTTGCAGCAAAAACTCTCCTCCTTGATCAAAGCTATGGATAAAGAACTAAAGATTTGGAGTAGTTGTATTACAAAGATCCATCTAATGGGACAAACTGATGACAAGATTCTTCTGGTCGACAATGTGTTTGATGATGCTAGGAATAGTTTGTCAAAGGCATGAATTTTTAGTGTCAAATGGAAGATTAAGGTTTTGGAAGAGGCACTGGGAGAATTAAAGAACGTATGGAAGAAGGCAGAGTCTTTTAAAACTTTTGTTTCATCTTCCTTTAAAGATATACACTGCCAACTTCAAGATGAAATTTCAGGCATTCCCTTCTCTCTTCAAGAAATCAAAGCTCAATTCAGAACATTTGTCAAGGATGAATTGTTCGAGAGGATTCAATTACCAAAGAGAAGATAAAGGAAATTTGCTTCCTTCAATTTGTTATTATTGAGACCAATAAAGAATACATGGAGCATAGCGAGTTTGATAAAGATATGGAGAAATGTCTAGGCACTTGGACTCATCCCACTACCAACACCACAATTCCAAGAGGCATGGAAATAGTAGAAGCATTGAATAAATTCAAATAGCAGATCCTCAATTCGGTGGGCCCACCTTAGCCATAATCGGATGTCTCTTCTTCTAATTTATCTTTCTCTTATTCTATTTTTAGTGCTAAGACTCCTTGTAATTTGATTAAGGACATTGTTTTGTGCATTTTCTTAATTAATCTTTGAGTTACAAGAAATGGTTAGCAAATATAACCAATTTGTAAGATATATTATGAGCTCTCCATGCCATTCTATAGGGGATGGAAATTTGATTATTTTTTAAAGTGTACAAGAGTCAAAATCTATCAATACAAGAAGATTTCCCTTTCTGTTTCTATCTGTTCTTATTCATTCTCTCCTGTCTATTGAAATTATTGAATCATTAATCTATTTTACGTCAAGAAGCTTTGTATTATTATGGATGCCATCTCTAGAACTTAGTGTCTGTGAAATAACATCTTACGGTTTTAACGCAAATGATTTTATTCTATATGATCCTAATTTGGAATTTATAAGGAAATATTTTGCTATCTATATTTCCCGAGAATGATATTCTACCTTTTCCCATTCCTTTGTTCTTCCATCATTTTCTATCGATAACTAGTAATTTAAAACACTTTCATGATATAAGATTTCCTCTTTAAAAATTAACGTTGTAAATTTGTAAATAAGTTTTTGCCTTTAAATAAGAGAACCTCTCCCATCAAAGAGGAGGGAATTTTTGTCCCCATACTGTTGCTTTTGTTAAATTCCTTTTTGACAACCAACAACTGGAAGCTCATATTTTCACAAAATCAATTTTTTTAGAAATACCTTAGTGTCCTCTACTCAGCTATGACTAATTATTTCAAAATGAGGAAATACAGTCCACCATTTTAGAGAGGTTTTCCTAATTTATTACCTAGCAAAATGATGAGGTATGGGTTTCCTTTATTATCCAACAAGGAAAACTAAATGGAGGCATGGGTTTTTCAGTGGCACCCATTGTCAATGTAGGTGATTTTAATGCAATTTTTGGTGGTTGAAGCCATATTTAAAATTCCATGTCTCTCCCTTCTCTCATTCTTCCTATATATTGTAAGGAGGGGTTCATTTCAATATGTTGGAAAACTTGTTTATTCCACTCCCTTCTTATTCTTGTATGTAAGAGATTTTGTGGAGATTTCAAACCTCTGTATTGAACATTATAATGCAAAATATCTATGTCTTTGGACCTAAATGTGATGTATTGTACCAACTTTGAGAGTAATAACATCAGATCTATGGATGCTTCAAACCCTCTTCTATGTAATATTTCAACTTTCTGATCTTTCATTGCATCTAAGGTTATTGTGTATGGTTTTTGTCTTCATTACAAGGTTCTTGTAGTGTTGTGATTATTATACAGGTTATTCAACATCATTCTTAGTGCATCACCTTCCCTTAGAGTATTTTTTATTTTCATGCATTTTCTCTATCTTTGTCTGCTTGGAAATATTATATTAGGGTTAAATATGTAACTCTTTGCACTTTGGATTACTTGGAACTAGGATAGAAAAAGAAGCCAGCCTTCATCCAGAGAGCTTTCATGATCGTGAAGTCCCACACTTTTGGAAAATATCCATGTTATACAATCAAACTGACATTTTATATCTATTGAGTTACAAACAGTCAGGGATGATGTGATTATGCATCAACAGGGCCTCTTGGTGGCTAAGCCAAGTTGTTAAACTTTTATGGTAGGAAATAAATTAAATATTGTGAATGGTAATTAAATAATTAACTAAAAGTGGGTTTTAAATATATATCAGTAAGATGTAGTTAAATAAATTTAATGGATCATAACTATTAAATAATTGAAAAATACTTTAATAAAGTAAATGATCTTAATGGGATAAATTTAAACTGCAAGATATTTTAGAGAAATAAATTCATAATATTTAATTATTAATTTAGTTGCAATCACCTTAGGGTTGTGTAAAGTTTGTTAACGAGAATTAACTAAATGTAGTGGATATTTATAACCCTTACAAATTTCTAAACAAAAATAATAATTTACTTAAAATTTTCCCTAATAAATTAGTAGGTTTAATTATGGTTTTCAACGTCAAAAATTATGGACGTTACACTTGGTATCAAAGACTTGAGTTCAACACTTGGAACCTTGGCCAACACGGAACACAAAAAGTAAACCCAACATAACTCTAAACTTAGAACACAAAACATTGCATGATATTTTAAAACGTAGAAAACTTAGAAAGAAACTTAAACAACCTAGATGATGAGGAACTAACTCTCATCTTGGTATTTTCCAAGGTCGTGAACTAGATGATGGCTTTTGACACGTGGACCTAGATCTAGCACCCCTAGATTAAGCTGTAACATCTATATTACCTCAGATACTACAAACCTTTTAGGAATTTAATGCATCTATTTGAGGTGAATCAATAGGAGGAAGACCTAGTCGATAGGATAGAGAGACATCACATAAGGCCCAACACCCTCCATAGCACAATGAGGAGCATAGGGTGGAGAACTCCCACGTGGAGTCAGGTAGATAGAATTCACCTCCGAAGGGACATGGAAATATGGTTAAATGATATAGAGATATTTCTAGGATCCCTAGACCAAGGGATGATCATATGGAGACACCTAGGGTTTGATAGTTGACAAAATATCATATCAGAGAGATACTGAAGCTACACCCACCGCATTTTGCTGGAGACATAGGAGTATTTTAGGCTAAGGCATTGAAGTTTAGCTTGAGTGAACGCTTCAAGCTATGTCCTTCTACCAAAAAACCAAAGGCTTGTGTTTTCATCCACCTTCTTAGAGATAGAGTCGGGGTTTGGTGGAGAATTGAGTAGAAAATCAATGGGGATTCAGATACTGTTACTTGGGAGCTCTCTGAGGAGCGGTTCAAGAGTAAATACATATCCAGGAGGCTCATCCAATAGTGGATTGATGAGTTTCATGATCTGCGATAGGAATCGATGACAGAACCAAAGTATGAGAGTGAGTTTTTGGACTTGTTACAATATGTCGAGTACATGTAGGATGAACAGGTTTGGGTACACAGGATCATTAGAGGTCTGAACTTAAATTTGTGTTGGGCAGTGTGTATGCATTGTTTGCAAAGTTTATCAAAGTATTTTGAGAATGCTTGCATTACATAGGAAAACATGGGGAATACTTAGGAGACTAGAGACAGAGTGAGGAGCTATATACAATAGATGGAGGATAGTAGGTCAAGCGGATTGGATCCTACTCCTCGTGGTGAACCTGGTTGAGAACATTCCTCTTTTAGGCCATAATAATAGGCACAAAAGGAGTAGAAATAGACTCAACCACATGTTAGACCTCCATATCGCCATGATGCATAGAGAGGGTGTAGTATGCGGCCTCTAGCTAGGGGACCCAAATAGACATAGGCTCCACCCCAAGCTCAGTTAGTAGGAGCACATCCACTGTAGAACTCACAGAGATCAATGACATGATCATCATGATCTACCACATGGAATACCATGGCACCGAGAGGAGCATAGATACATTGGAGGGGACCATGTAGTTTCTTTGATTGTGGTGTACATGGACATCACTAGACAGAGTGCCAACATAACCATGTTAATTAGGGTAAGGTACCTATTTCTGAGGCTATGGTTGGTGACATCTCTAATAGGCACAAGATCTATGCATCGGTTGAGGATTGTCAAGAAAAGAACAAGGGTATGGTGATTGAGACCTTATGTAACATTGGTGGTATTTCTACCCCTGTCTTATTTGATTCTTTCATTTCTCCATCATTAGTAGAGCGATGTAGGCTGGTGGTAGTTAGATAGGGCCTTAGTTGGGATGTTGAGATGGGTTCTGGAGCTAAAATATCAGTGGAATCCTTAGTTAAGAAGTGTGTAGTAGACCTAGGACGCTTCACCATGACTTTTGATCTTTGGATCCTTCCCTTTGGTTTATATGGAGTTATCTTGGGAATGGACCGGTTATTTGCACACAAAGCTAGCTTTGATTGTTACAATAAGGTTTTATCTTATTCATATAATTTGGGAGTGGAGTCAGTGATAGTTAGAGTTAGGAGACCCATATATATTAGGACCATATTCTCTATGCAGCTTAAGCGATGTGCATGATGGGGTTGCCAATTATATGCCATCATAGTTATTGAACGATTGCAGGATGAGAATCAAGGACCAAAAATTAATAAATCATCATATTTTGAGGGATTTTTAAGATGTTTTTCCTAATGAGTTACGAAGGTTACCTCCCCCACGTGAAATATTCTTTCACATTAATTTGGTTCCTGGAGTAGAGCCTAATGTTGTATAGGAAACTTCATTCTTGAGTGGTGTGAAGGCCGATACTTGAAGCCACCAAAAACTTCAAATGATGGAGGGATTAGGACCTCAGATGCATATCTGGATCTATGGGTACAAAGAAGATAGAGGCATATATAAAGAAGCTAGATCTACAAATTTGAAACAGATAAGATCAGATAACAATATGTGGGGGTGTCCTGGACAGTTCCTGTTCCAAGAGGATATTAACTTGCTTAGAGGATGTCAACCCCCGTGTCAGATAAGATAATAATAGATCATGAACAATAGTTATCATGCAGAAAAAATGGAATAGAAAATGACAAGTAACTAAAATGATGAGGGAACTTAGTTTGTGCTCTTCTATGGAGGTGAACTTCGCATCAAGATGGTAAGATAATGAACTATGGAAAAAATTTCTCCCTCAAACTTACAGAACTGAATTAAGCTCTTCATTTTCCTCTCTGGGCCTAGGTCTCTCTAGGTCTAACTCTCTCCAGGTCTAGCTCACTCCAGGTCTACTGAAATATTGGGGAAAACCCATATTTATAGCTTGGAGGTGAGGTTAGATTGGGGTTAATAAGTAACCGGGCTTGGGTAGAGTAACCTGAGTTAAGATATATGATGTTATCATGTGGGGACCATGGTTTGAATTATTAAGTGGGGAGCATGATTGACATGGTATGTGAGATGATAGATTCCATTTGAAATTTTGAAAGGCATGTCGAATGGGTATATTAACACCCATGGATTGAATCAAATGTGAATGATTCTAAAATCAATTATTAAATGGATTTATATGGATCGCATTTAATAATTAATTTTATTTTTTTTGAATATATGGATGAGGTTTATTAAAATTTAGGAAAAATAAAGGTTAGAGGGGAAATTACATGAACGCGAGAGATGATGGTGGGGCATTATACCAATAATTGGTGTCTACACCTATCTCACGCGTGTCACATAGGATGACCACCCTTGAGCTATGTGAGCTCAAGTTGCAGTTAGAGGGCCTTCTTGAGAAATGCATAATCCATCCTAGTGTATCTCCTTAGGGTGCACCAGTGATTTTTGTGAAGAAGGACGGATCCTTGCATTTATGTGTAGACTACAAACACCTGAAGAAAGTAACGATCAAGAATCGTTACCCCCTTCCTCGTATAGATGATTTATTTTATCATATGAATGGGGATACCATATTTTCCAAGATAGATCTTGTGCCCAGTTACCATCAACTGAGGATTGTAGATGTGGATATCCACAAGACAAATTTCCACATGAGATATGGCCACAATGATTTCACCATTATTCCATTTGGTCTAACGAATGCCCCTGTAGAATTTATGATTTGGATGAATGTGGTATTCAAAAAAAAATTGTCCAATTTTTGAATATGTTTAAAGGTGACATTTTGATATATTTGGGAGCTCTTTGTGGAGTGGTTCAAGAATAAAAGCATATCCAAGAGGTTCATCTAATAGTGGATTAATGAGTTTCATGATCTGCGACAGAAATCCATGATAGTACCTAAGTATGAGAGTTATTTTTTTGACTTGTCACAATATGTCAAGTACATGTAGGATGAATAGCTTTAGGTACACAAGATCATTAGAGGTCTGAACTTGATTTTGGGTGGGGTAGTGTGTATTAATTGTTTGCAAACTTTATCATAGGTTGTTGAGAATGTGTGCATTATAGAGGAAATCATGGGGAATACTTAGTAGACTAGAGATAGAGTGAGGATCCATATACAATAGATGTAGGATAGTAGGTGAAGGGGATTGGATCCTACTCCTTGTGGTGAACACAGTTGAGAACATTCCTCTTTCAGGTCACAATAGTAGGCACAATAGGAGTAGAAACAGACTCAACCACCTGTTAGACCTCCATATTGCAATGATGCATAGAGAGGGGTGTAGTATGGGGCCTCCAGCTAGGGGACCCAAAAAGACAGGCTCTACCCCAAGCTCAGTTAGTAGGAGCATGTCCACTGTAGAACCCACTAAGATCTATGAAATGATCATCATGATCTACTGCATGGACTACCAGGGCACCAAGAGGATCATAGATACATTGGAGGGGACAATGGTGTTTCTTTTGGTGTGGTGTACATGGACATCACTAGACATAGTGCCAACATAACCATATTAATCATGGTAAGGTACCTATTTCTGAGCCTACGGTTGGTGACATCTCTAAGAGGCAAAAGATCTATGCATCAGTTGAGAATTGCTATGCAGAGAACCAGGGTATGGTGATTGAGACCTTATGTAGCATTGTTTGTATTTCTACCCATATCGTATTTGATTTTGGCTATTCAGATTCTTTCATTTCTCCATCATTAGTAGAGTGACGTAGGCTGGTGGTAGTTAGGCAGGGCCTTCGTTTGGATGTTGATATGGATTATAGAGCTAAAATATCAGAGGAATACTTAGTTAAGGAGTGTGTAGTATACCTAGGACCCTTCACCATGACTTTGGATTTGCGGATCCTTTCCTTTGGTTTATATGGAGTTATCCTGGGCATGGACCAATTATCTACACACAAAGATAGCTTTGATTGTTATAACAAGGTTTTATCTTGTGTAAACAATTTGGGAGTTGAGTCAGTGATAGTTGGAGTTAGGAGACCCATATATATTTGGACCATATTCTCTATGCAGCTTAAGTGATGTGCGTGATGGGATTGTCAGTTATATGCCATCACAGTTATTGACCGATTATAGGATGAGACTCAAGGACCGTCACTTAATGAATCATCATATTTTGAGGGAGTTTTAAGATTATTTTCTTAGTGAGTTAATAAGGTTACCTCCCCCACTTTAGATAGTATTTCAAATTGATTTGGTTCCTGTAGTGGAGCCTAATGTTGTATAGGAAACTTCATTCTCACGTGCGGTGAAGGCCGATACTGGAATCCACCAGCAACTTTGAATGATGGATGGCTTAGGAACTCAGATGCATATGTGGATCTATGGGTGCAAAGAAGATAGATGTATGATATAAAGAAGCAAGATTTGTAAATTTGAAATAGATAAGATTAGATAACAATATCCGGTGGTATCCTTGACAATGTCAGTTCCAAGAGGATATTAACTCGCTTGGAGGATGTCAACCCTCGTGTCAGATAATATTATAATATATCATGAATAGTAGTTATCATGCAGAAAAAATGGAATAGAAAATAACAAGTAAATAAAATGATGAGGGAACTTAGCTTATGCTCTGGTATGGTGGTGAACTGGGCATCAAGATGGTAAGATAATGAACCGTGGAAAAGATTTCTCCCTCAAACTTGCAGAACTGAATTAATCTCTTTCTTCTCCTCTCTGGGCCTAGGTCTCTCACAGTCTAGGTCTCTCCAGGTCTAGTTATCTCTAGGTATTTTGAAATATTGGAGATAACTCATATTTATAGCTTGGAGGTGAGGTTAGATTGGGGTTAACATGTAACCAGGCTTGGGTAGAGTAACCCGAGTTACGATATATTATGTTATCACGTGGGGAACATGGTTTGAATTATTAGATCGAGTGGGGAGTATGATTGACATGGTAGCTGAGATAATAGATTCCATTTGAAATTTAGAAAGGGGTGTCAGATGGGTATATTAATACCCATGGATTGAATAAATGTGAGAGATTCAAAAATTTAATTATTAAATGGGTTTATTTAGAGCCCATTTAATAATTAATTAAATTTGATTGAATATATGGATGAGGTTTATTAAAATTTAGGAAAAATAAAGGTTAGAGGGGAAATTGCATGAATGCGATATGACAGTGGGGCATTATAGCAAAAAAAATTGTTTCTACACCTATCTCATGCACGCCATACAGGATGACTGTACAATGGAAAAGTGACAAGCGAGCATTGGAACCTACAAGTAACATTTCCTCTCACCCGACCTCCCAAGGTCGTGCCAAGACAGCCGGTGGGGATGGACAATGCGTGGGATGTAGACAAGCTAGTTAGGCAATCTTATGTCTTCGATGTGCACTAGTGGAATATGTGAATCTAAGGCAAAGAAGGCCCTCCTAACCTGGACTGGCATGATAGATCAGTCGATGAGGATGAAAACTCGAAGGCTCCAATAAATATCGAGCTATGGTGTAATCCGGTATATAGGTTATAGGATATGGGGAAAATGACCTGGGATTGTTTCGTGTATATCTCCAGATAGGGTCATAGGATGGATGATGGATATAGTGGACTCTACAGGTGATTCTACGGTCTAGTCAAGAAATCCTTAGCTTCGTTAGCTACTATATCTAACATGGATAACTGTGTGATGATGATAGGTAGAAGTGGAGTGGATCTAAATACTAATGTGTGTAAGCTAGTGTCAACGTCGGATTGACCTATGGACTCGTTGGGTTGTGGGATTTGTGGATAACAACCGTAGATTCATGGTTGTTGTGGACCTACTATGGTCATGTGTGGAATCAGTCCCTAATCCCTAGTATCCAATAGTCGTATGCATTTTTGGCCTCTATGTTTAGAACTAAAAGTTGTGCAATCTTCTTAGAGTAACTTACAGGCGTTCTGACAACCTGAATTCTTAAGATAGTGTCTATATCAGTGAGAATGTCTCCTGCATATGGCTATGGGACAAAAGGGTCACAATTTAACGTTTTCTCTCTTTCAATCCCTTCTACATTCATGTGGATTTTAATCTAGGGTAATCTGTAGTTTGGCTGATTTGACCAGAATGTGTGTGCTTGGTCATCTTCTATGTTTAACCCTCTTAACTGTGAGCTGATCTATTGTAAGTCTGTTGTTGTTCGGAAGACTTGGATTCTAAGATTCTTATCTCTGTCAGCTATTGCTGTAACAAGATTGGTTTGAGGCACGATCGGCTTGAATATGTATTCTCTGGGCTCTCTGGGTCCCGTGATTTTCATGCAAAGAAACAATGTCAATATAACAATAACAGAGTAAAATTAACTATGTAAAATATATCTACGACATATATAACTTCTCTTTTTTTGTATTTTTGATGAAATTTTGAGCATAATTGAAAGAGAAATTATTTAAAATATCTATAAATTAACAACTAAACTAATAATGAAATTAAAACAAACAAAGCAATCGAGTATAGCTACTTGCCTATGCAGTTGTAAATCTATTCTAAATAACTAGATAACTGATCTAATCTATTTGAAAGACTCTCGATCCTACCTTAGAAGTGAGGAGTGAATCATAGTTTCTTAGAAACTATCAATCCCCACAGCTTCCCCGACAATATCGAAAGTGAGATTAATTGAAATGAAATGATTGACTACTCTATTTGATATGTTTTAACTAGAACTTTGAAAGCTTGAACCTGGTTTTGTAGAATAGTGGAGAATCCTAGTTATGTGTGGCTTTGTCCCCTCAGTATGATATCCTCATTCATTCATGCCCACTGAATCTAGAAAAAGCGTGTGATGTTAGCATCAATAGAAGTTGGTATCAAAATAATGCCAACTTAGGATGCAGACTGAATACAATGCGATTAGGAGAGGGATAGTGCAAGAGAACAGAGCTTGGCTTATGCAATTCCTAGTGGGATTTATTGTGAGTCATACAACATAAAACATCCATAACCTAAAACTATCCTACTTGACAAGCAAGACCTGAAACGTTAATGGCTTCCTACTGAAAATCAAACTATCCTATTTCAATGGATTGCATGAAATAGTAACTACACTAGCACAAGACGATTATGTGGCTTCCTAACAGCTAAACAACACTAACCATGCATACAACAAATGAAACTATGAATCCTAAGAAAAATTGAAAGATTAAGCTACTGCAATGATAAATTGAGAGGAAAATTTGAGGGGCCATTCGCTTGAGCATAAGCCATCTATTTATAGAATTCCCATTTACCCAAAGGTGAAAACCAAATTGAAAAATTTAACTATAAACAATGCCAAAACACTATTCCAGGGAACCAGAATCATAAATACAAGAAAAGGCAGTGAATAAAGCTGGTAAACATTGAATTTTTACATGAGTCGCGTTAAAAGAACATTCTGGAAAATGTGTGAAGGACTGCCACCCTAAGCAGGGCGGCAGTTACAGGACCGCCACCCTACCTGGGTGGTGGTCACGAGACTACCTCCCAAGCAGGGTGGCGGTTTCATCACTGAAGCCAAAAATGCAAAGAAAAGGAGGGGAGAAGAGAATAAAAAGCACACAGGGGCTAAGCGGGGCATGTGGGATGTTAACACATACTTGGAGGGATTTTCTGGATCCCGAACACCTTGCAAGGAGACTTGAATCATCATTGGGGCATGTGTAATGTTGTTCCAGTGGTGCAATACCCTACAATTTTTGGTACATACATATTGCCCCCCTCGGAGAAGAATTTTAGCCATGAAGAGGCGTAAAACGATGGGTCCGAGTATGGCGGTCCTGAAATGGGAAGTAAGAAATTATACTTGATACGCCTGTGTGTTGAAAAGACGCCCTCTGAGATTCCCGCTACCTACAAAATGAAAAGAGGAATCAAGTGTAGATAGACAAAATAGATCAAAAAATAAATACTAAAATAATATGAAATGAGGACGTACCATTTGTGCGGGGATAAGAACTTACCTCCGTCGACGCTCCAAACCTGCGAAAAAAAGGGCCATTCAAAACAAGTCAAGATGCTATATATGTAAAAGTGGGCCCATTTTCTTATTCATTTGTGCATGTCGATTTGATTGATTTTGAGCTCTGGGACCCATGGTGATGGTTTCTAATGTGAGTATAGTCAAAACATTCAGGACGAGATTGTGATCATGCCTCCACGAGTGGAACACCGACCAGCGAGATCACAGGTTAGTTTTTCTTGATTTACCATTTTTATACCCAAAATGTTAAAATAGCGAAATATTTGTCATGGGGGGATTATTTTCGAAACTTTCAATTTTAATAGGGTCACTTAGGGGGGCCGCCTAATGGGTAGGTTTTATTTTGGTCAAAATAGTCTTTATTTTGCATTTTTAGGCATTTTTAGGGCACGTGACCTGCGTGGAAATTCCGGACACGACCGCCGCCCTAAGTAGAGGAGAAGTTACACGATCTCCGCCCTGATCAGGGTGGCGGTTACAAGACCTCCACCTTTAAGTTGGAGATTACGAAACCGCCACCCTGCTCAGGGTGGTGGTCCTTCACAGAATGCATAAACAACACTTATTTGACATTGTTTTTGCGTTTCTAGCATTCATATATGTTCTCGTGATTTTTCTAATTTGGTTTGAATACTAACTTACTCTATTTTGTGTGTTTTTGGGTGTATGCAGGTGAAGGAGGAGTATATCCGTTGGAGCTGAGAGAGAGTGTGTGTGATTGGCTTCCACCAGTATTGCATGCCCTTTCTTAGGATGAGCAGGACACTCTTCAGAGGGCTAGTATATTACACATATCATGGGTGCCACATGTTGCACCTTCTAGTCACATACTTTGTGACTTGTTTTCATATTGGGATGCTGATCGGAACAATTTCTGATTACCAAGAGTTAGAGGTGAGTGGACCATTACTTTGGAGGATGTTTACCACATCTTGGGGATCCCAATCATTGGGAGACGGATCACACTTGAGACAGTAGTTTCACGGGCTCAGATAGCACAGTGGGCCTTATATATGGGAGACTTAGTTATCTCCACTGGTTCAAAAAAGGGGGTGAGGGACTGATCTATTCCTAGCTTGCGTATCCCCTTGATTTGCCAGGCCATTATGGGGATCCTTGCCTCGAGATTGATCAAGGACAAGGGAGGAGACACCTTACTTTTTTTTTGGTCCCCCATCATTACAAAGATTGACGGACATGGCCAGATTTACGCCTAGGGAGCCGACATTCTTGGGACCACTTATCATGATCTATACCAGGTGGTTCGTTTATAGGGGTAGTCATTGAGCCATTTGACTCTGGTTATGAGTTGGGTCTACAAGTGTTTCATCCCCCATGGGAGAGGTGTAGAGGTGACAAATCATGGAGCTGTGAGGGCAGCCAGATGGACAGACATGTCGGTGCTCAGAGCACCTCACCAGCCAGTCACCTCCTTGACCATTGATGACATGGAGGCCACACCCTATTAGGCCATGGCAGGGTAATGGGGCGAGGAGGCTCTTACTTTAATTTCTTTCTCCACCACAGGGAAGCTTATGGACAGGATGGGGAGGGTGGAGATACATCATTTTGATCGAGTGCCTCAGCAGTTTCACCTTCCTTACATGGGTATGCTTCCCCCTAGTGGTGCCAGTATACAGATCGATCCGGGAGGCTAGAGGAGGTCCTAGAGGCTAGGGTTGGATAGTTGTTAGTCGTGGTGTCCCCGTTGTAGCTAGGAGGGTAGTACACGCTTGAGGGAGAGCCGGTGCTCCTCAGGCACTCTTACTTCAGATTTCCGCTAGCCCCACCCACAACAATGACGACCCCATTGATATAGAATTTGAGTCTGAGGATTTCATAGGGGGAGAGATGAAGGAGGAGACCGAGGATGAGGTCAGTAAGTCAGGCAGAGAGGAGGACAACGATCCTGAGTGGCATGAAACTTAGGATATCTTACAGGTGGAGAGGGTGGAGTAGAGTGCAGAAAAGGGTGACCCTAGCTTCAGAGGAGCCACTTTCTTAGGGCTTGGGTGGAGAGGATGAGTCCATAGCAGGACATTATGTTGCTCTAGCTATGGGGGGAGTACATCAGTCAGCGGAGGCATCTGTGGCAGGTGCTGACCCTAGAGATCTTTTTTGGAGGCCCGGAGATCCGAGTGAGTTATCATCCTTCTTTTTTATGTTTGTTTAGGATTGTCTTAATTGTTGTCTATCCTTTTACTTTTGTTTATATCTTTTGATTATTTCTAATTAATTTTCTCCTTTTCTTGCAGAGACTGTTGATGAGTGGTGAGATCTAATTCATCGGGTATGCACTGATACCTTGATGATCCCCATGGAGAAGACCCGTGTGAAGCTATCCGTGGATGCAAGGGAGCCTTCAGCAGCCGGTAGGAATATCGACATTTTTTCCCCTGTCTAGCACGTGGCCAGGATGGTGTCTACCCTCCGTACCAAGTTGACAGGATATAGGATAGCAAAGCACTTGATGAGGAGTCATTCTCATGGCAAGGCCGCAACTGCTCCTCGGGATCATGAGCCCTCTGTGCACTCAGAGCGCCGGTGTAGCCGGAGTCCTAGACATGGGCATACACCTTCGGAGGGATCTCATAGGGGTTGAGAAGCCACTTGGCTCTGTTAGATCATTTGTATGATGTATTTTGTATTTCCCGGGCTCTTTGAGTGTTTTGATAATGCTTAGCGCATAATGGCATTATACAGGAAACATTGATATATATATATATATATATATAAATTTTTTGGATCATACTCTTGGTATCTATGTTTTTATGATTCATTTCTGCATGTAAACTATAATGTTGTTTTTATATACTTTTCAGAATGTATGTAGTGGAGAAGAAATGATACAAGTGCTTTCTTTCTTTTTGTATTTCATGATGTTGATATATGATAATGTAGACACAATGTGATTTTGAACTTTTAGTTTCTATAAGAAATTGTTTGGTACTTCATATTTGTTTTGAAAAAATGAGATGATAAATCGGTATGATGAGCAGATAAACTTTCCCCATTCCTAACTTCATGCAACTAGTAAGATGCGAGGGCTCATCACCGAGAGCTAGAAAGGGCACAAGCTATGAAATTTGTTGAATGATAGTGATGAGAGATAGATAAAGATTTTGTGGAACCAAATTAGGATGATACAAACCTACTCTACTCAAGTGACTCCATAGTTTAGAATGCTACTTGCTTTTCGGTTTATCTAGAATTAGATCTGTAGATGGCCACATGGTAGACAAAATCTGGTTTTCGGGGTTTTGAGCTCTCTTGGAATTTTGGACATCTGATTCATTTTTTTTGACTCAAGATTTCAAAGGTTTATTTGAATTTTTTTCTTATGACCTTCAACGTTTATTTGTCAAGAGGACCCCCTACACCTTGCCCCATGCTACTAGTAAGAAGCATGGGATTATCACCATGGACAAGGTATAGGCAAGTAAGGGCATTCCCATCCTTTCCCAACTCTAAGTCACTAGTAAGAGACACAAGCTCATCACCGAAGGTTGGAAGGGCAAGGAAATGTGTAAAATAACATTTTCTGTGTTATCTATGTTTGACTTATATACTTGAGAAAAATGTCAGTATGTTCTTATTTCCAAAGAGATATGCATACGGGATAGATGTGACACTATGAAGCTTCTAGAATAGACCATAGGCAAGACACCTATCCTAGGAATAAACCAAAAGTGAGAACAAGCATGCAGACCTTAGTGTGGTTACCATTAAGACTTTGGCATATCTAACTTTATATGGATGAAATGATTCAGAAACAGTTGATGATGTTATGAAAATGAAGAAGTATGATTAGAAGGATTATGCCAATACCATCAGAAGTTTGTAATGCATTTATTTGAGAATAAGTTCCTTGATCGCAAAATTTTACGAAATGAGTGGAAAAAATGAACCTAACTATATGAAGATGCAATGTAGATATAATTATACAAATAGTGCTGGTCACTTATGCATAGAATCGTTTAAGGTGTAGGGAATTGATGGTTTCACCAAATTCCTCACCTTCCAGTGTACATAAGAGATATGTACCATTTCCATAGTCTTTAGTGACTTGGTATGGGCCCAACATTTGGGCCGGAATTTCCTTCCTTCGCCGGTCTTTTTATCAATCTGGCTATCTAGTCTTCGAACTAGATCTCCTTCATATATACCTCATTCATAGACCTTTTTATTATACTGCTGGCACATCCGGTCAACATAGACTCTATGCCACTGTTCAGCATCTAACCTGGCCTCATCTAGGCTTTCTAGTTGGGAGAGAGGTGCTTCTCTATAAGTGTCTTTATCCAAAATCCCTTGTAATGAGATGTGGAGACTGGGTATTTCAACCTCAAGTGGGAGAACTAATTTTGCTTTGAATACCAGTGAGAAAGGAGGTGCTCCTGTTGGTGTTCTTATTGAAATTCAGTGTGCCCACAAGGCCGAGTATAAATTTAAATGCCAATCTCATTTGTTTTCTTTCACTAGTTTAAGGAGAATATCTTTCAATGTTTTGTTTGTTGCTTCAGTCTATCCGTTGGCTTGAGGGTAATACAGGGAGGCTATATGATGGCTTATTTTAAATTTATTGCATAATTCACGAACCTCGTCATTCTTAAAAGAAGTCCCATTCTCTGTGATAATTATTTGTGGGACACCATACCTGCAAATGATTTGGTTAAAAATGAACTTGGCGATCACAGAACCTAGTACAGTGGTGAGAGGCATAGCCTCTACCCATTTGGTAAAGTACTCGGTGGCCGTGATTATGAAGTTATGGCCTTCTGTAGATGAGGGAGAGAATTTCCCTATCAAATCTATGCTCCATGTAGAAAAGGGCCATGGAGTTACGATTGGTTGTAGAGATTGTGTCGGCATGTGAATCTCGTGGGAAAATTCTTGGCATTTATGACACTTACGTACAAACTCTATTGTGTCATGCTCTAGAGTGGGCTAGAAATATCCCATCCGATGTATTTTGCGAGTGGTGGCATGACCACCAAAGTGGCCTCCATATATTCCACTATGATATTCATGGAGAATCTTCTTGGATTCTTCTGTGTCAACACACCTTAGAAGCATTCCATCAAAAGCCTTATGATAGAGCACTTGTTCTATAATAACATATTTAGCCACGATACTGCGTAACCACCTTCTTTGTTGCGGTGTAACACCTTCTGGATATGCATGGCTCATGATATAATTAATAATATCAGTATACCATGGACATTCAGAGATAGGCGGTCTAGTTTCGACGTAGTATATGCATTCATCGAGAAAGTCTAGATCTACTAGATCACCTCCATCTAATGGGTTATCACCTAACCAATCCACAACTATTTGTCCCTTAATGGACTTATGATTTAAAAATGTAAATTTGAATTCACCCATTAAGGTTAAAATCATCCAACCCTTTTAGATAAGGACCCTTGCATGAGGAAGGTTCGTAAATGGTCTATTTTTATAATGACCCTTGTTTCTTGATTTAGCATGTAATGTCTTAAGCATTTGGTTGCGAAGATTATGGCGAGGCATACTCACTCTGCTTGTGTATAACGTGTCTCATAATCAAGTAATGTCTGGCTAATAAAATAGATCGCACGTTCTCTCTTGTCATCGTCTTCTTGAGCCAGCATACAGACTAGCGAGACATTGGTAGGTCATGAATATAAGATTAAAGGGTGGTCTAGCTTAGGAGGAATTAGCGTAGGTGGTGACAACAAGAAACACTTAATTTCTTCGAAAGCCTCATTGCAGTCTTCAGTCCTATCGATATTTTACTCTTTCTTAAGTATATTTTTGATTAGATGAATGATAAAGCTTAAATCTGGGATGAATCTTCAGATAGCACCATGTTTCCCAAGAAATGACCTGATTTCAGATTCATCCGACGGTGGGATCATTTCAAGAAAAACTTGGATTTTATCTGGGTCTACATCGATCCCTCATGATGATATAATGTAACCTAGGAGCTTCCCTCCTATCACACCAAATATGCATTTTTCTGGGTTTATAGTGACTTTGTATTCTATCAAACGTGACAGAATGATGCGGAGCACTTCCTTGCTTTGGCCAACAAGTCATCTACATAGGATTCCATGATTTTATGAATAATATCATGAAATATATATGTCATTGCCAGCTGGTATGTAGTGCCAGCGTTCTTGAGACCGAATGGCATAACAACGTAGTAATAAGTTACCCAAGGAGTTATAAACATGGTTTTGGCATGGTCTTGTTTAGATATTCTAATTTGATTGTATCCTGAGAATCCATCCATGAGAGACAAAATATCAAACCCAACTATTGCGTCAACAATGACGTCTATGGATGGTAACGGGAAGTCATCTTTAGGGCATGCCTTGTTAATGTCTTGGAAATCTATGCAAATGTGTATCTTCCCATTCTTTTTGAGAACGGGAATGATATTAGATATCCACTGAGAATAATCAACTAGCTTGATGAATCCTACTTGGAGAAGTTTCATTACTTCTTCCTTCACCATGAGAGCCACCTTGGGTTTATTTGGCCTCGATTTTTGTTTAACTGGCTTTGCATCTGATTTGTTGACGAGGTTGTGTACCACGATGTGTGGTGCAACCCCTGTCATTTCTTTATAATTAAATGCAAAAGCCTTCTGATGTTCTTTGAGGATTCGAGTGTGTATTTCGATCTCTTCTGGAGTTAACGAAGATCCTAGTTTTAAGATCTTTGGTTCATCCTCCATTCTGATGTTAATATCAATCATTTCTTCTATTAAAGAAGCATTGCCTTCTTCAAATTCAGGTGGGTCTGGAGGTAGTTCCAGATCGTCTCCATTCTCTACCATTTATATGCCAAATTATTTTTGTGAGGGAAGCTCTATCATGGGATTCCCGAAGTAGGAGGATGAATGTGGGATTAAGGACAAATATACCACGTGATGGGTGAGATGTAATGCTGCATAGGTGTCTAAGTAATCAAGAGTATCTCTATCACTATCAACATGATCCATGCTAGTAAAATTGTTCTCAGCTATGTTTGTTAAAAGTGGGTTTGACACTTTATTCACTAATGGTTCAGTGTAAAGGGATACTATGACACGAGTGTCCCCTAACTCACTTCTTGGAGTGAAACGTGAAGCTGAGGTTGCTATCGAATCTACGAGAATATTTTGTTCTCGCGGGATTGCTTCAATTGATATGAAGTCAAAATCTTTGCTCAAATCTAATACTGCTATTTTATAGAGCTATAAGTGTTCAACTCTGGTCTCATACACCTCAGAGACTTGGTTTTCTACTAATTGAGAGTCTCCTAACACCCTGATGTCATTAACATCAATACTTTTAGCTAGGATGAGGCCAAGGAGGAGGGATTCATATTGAGTGCCATTATTTGTACATTTAAAGTTTAATTTAAAGGTGAATGGTAAGATATTTCCTTCGAGAGAAGTAAAGATCACACCTACCCCAGCCCCATAATGACATTTAGCTCCATCGAAACGGAGAGTCCAATATTTAGTTGGGAAGATGGACATTGGGACATTTGCTACGTCAACTTCTTTAGTTTCAGTTACTTCTACCATGCAGAGACCCTCTGCTGGAAGAGAACCAACATCTAGGGTATATCCCATGCTTACAGAATTAAATGGTAGGAAAATTGGTAGATCATGTTCTAGCAATTTTACAATCTTCACAGTAGCTCCTAATGATATTGTTTCAAAAATGTTAGCCTCATCCTTGAGGGCTGGGAAATTCTTGACTAGGCTTATAGTTTCTAGTTCTGTTGTAGGTACCATCTTTTCTTCTAGTTTTGCATCGGTTGGTTTATTAAGTTGGTTTGTTAGGAGTCAAACTCAAAGTGAACACCTTGCCTTCTCTTTAAGTCAGTTAGGTGTATATCAAATGCTTTTGGATCGCCTTTGGCTATAAATACCTTTCCTAAGTGCAAGAATCTTAGTTCTTGGAATAATGTAGAAGGGATTGCCTTCATACGGTGTATCCACAGTCGGCCGAGGATCATATTATAGTTGGTTTCCCGATCTATAATATAAAATTCAGTTAGGATTATTTTGGGTCCTAAGGTGACTGGTAGTATTATAGTCCCAATTGACATGGATTTAAGGCTATCATAGCCTCTTAGCATATTCTGAGTTGTGGAACAATTTGTTTCTCCATACCCTAGCTTTTGAAGGAAAGAGAAGGGGACTATGTTAACTGCTGCCCCATCATCAACCATTTTATGTTTAACGTAATTGTTATAAACCCACACTTGTAAATGTAAGGTTGGATCACCTCTACGTGCAATCTCAGCGTCTGTTGGTATTTTGTTTATTTTGAATATAAACTCAGTATCCCTATCCAGCTGCCTCAGAGGGTGGATATTAAAGTCTATATGGTTTACCTATGTTTCGGGAGGTGGAGTGATGTTAATTAAATGACCTAAACCTAATGCTTCTAAAAGAGCATACCTGTGGGCAGGAAAGTTCTTCAGTAAGTCCAAAAAGGATATGTGAGAGAAGGTTTTTGCTAGGTCATTAATTAAATTATAGGTGCCTACAGGTTTTACTAATATTTGCTGGATGTTATCTACCTCTAGCGGGTAACTTGGATTTGGCTGAGAGGAATACTCTCGTGTCCTTGTTACAGCTTCTACGTGTAGTTTGGTGTCTAATTCCACTAAGCCGACTATCTCAAGGGTCGTGGTTGACTCCCTAATTGTGGTGCAACTGGTGGATTTAGTGAGTTTGAGGCTTCATGATCATTGTTTCCTGCCATTACACCCTTGTTCGTCCCATTTGGATTTAATTTTTTGTTATTGTGATTCGGGAGCGGATCGTTGAAGATCTTGAGGGGTGCATTTTTAGGGGAGACTACTCGAGTGAAGGTATTTGGGGCAGGTGATGTAGGATCTGCTAAGAACATGTCTATGAAACGTTTTCTTTGTTCTTTTGGTAGATGTTGCATGAATCTATTGCAATCATGGCAAGTCCTAGTGTCGTGGCCTCGAATTTTGTGGAAACCACAATACGAATTGGGATTGTAATTCTAAGGTTGCTGGTTTGGTACATATTGTGGTCCAAAACTCTGCTCAAACCATTGCCTATTAGGATTAAAGTTTTGCATTTGTTGTTTTTGGTTTGGACCTTGTGTCTGGATCCGCCTTTATTGTTGTTGTTGTGGATGACTAAAATCCACCAAATTGATTGTTGGGGTAAATTTTTTATTTCGTTGATTATTAATCAGTAGTGGAGTATTTACAACATTGTCCTTTTTAGCTTGGTCAGTTACTCCATCTGTGGTTACACCACGATTTTTGTTAAGGATCTTAGGTCCTTGATTGATGTTTGTGGTAGTAGGATAAGTCGTAGTAGGATAAGTCGTAGTATTCTGGCTGGGGGTAATTAGCTTCCCATTTGTTCCATATGTCTTGTGACCACTATCTATTGCCACTTGATCTATTCGGAGAGCGCTCTCAAGTATTTCATCATAAGTCCTTAGTGGGAACTTCTAGACTTCTTCCTTTACTTCTCTGCTGAGATAATGAAGGAATAAATCACATAGTTCCATTTGGTCCATATTTGGAGCACTTGCCGAAGAATAAAGGACTGTACGCCATCTTTGGGTGAAGTGAGCAACAGATTCATTGAGTTCTTGTTTAATGTGCAAGAACTCCCTAATTCTTGTTCTCAATAGTCTTTTCATGTCAAACACCTTGATGAACTCTAAAACAAGTTATTTAAACAAATGTATGGAAGCTTCAGGTATTCTATAATACCAATCGAGGGCAATGCCCTCTAACATTTTGGGAAATATTTTACTAACAACCCCATCCCAAGGGAGTAGTTCTCAAATAGCTATGGCATAGGCCTTGATATGTGCATTTGGGTCTCCTTCCCCTTTATATTTGGGAAAATCAAGAAAAGGTCTTGGAAGCATGACACTTCGTATAGTGAAGTATTTGGGTTATTTCAAATATTCTGAATAAGTCCCTATCGCATAGGTTTTGACCATCGATGGTGCCTGTTGAGGGGGTGGAGGTGGAATGGGTTGTTGATATGGCATAACATATGCATTTGCAGGGGTATAAGGAAATCCCTGTGGTTGAGAAAACATGCCAAGAGAGGAGAACACATCTCCCTGTGGTGATTTGGAAAACATGTTTAAGTATGAAGGAGTATTGCTTAGGAATGGATTATTTTGTACTAGACCAGGAGGTAACATATTCGCCACCGGAACAATGTTAAAAATGGCGGTTCTAGTTGGAATTTTTTGTGAATACTGAGGAGGAATTCCCAACATGCCTATTCCTGTGAGGATGTATACTTGGCTAGGATGATGTGGAGGATTGGAATTTATTTCTTGCATGAATTGAGAATTTTGACATGCTTGAGCAAGCTCTAACCCTCTAACCTTTTCTACTAAAGTTGAGATGAATTCATCTGGAAAAGTTACAGTATTTTTCCTTAGTGGTGTTTTTCGTATTTCCTGAGGTTGTATAGGCATGTGGTACCCCGCTATGAATTGATAATTGCCCTACCATGTTTCCCCAAGGGTATTTCCTATGGGTAGCGACATGGAGGAGTTTTCTTGAAATGAGAGCCCGAGTTGTGTTTGTAAACTTCCTATAGGTGGGTACATACTTCGAGAGAATTTTTCATTCCTAGCATAATGCACTAAATGTTCATCATCTAAAAATGGATACAGATCCGATTGTCTACTAATTTTCAGTCTAAGCAATATATGAGGAGATGAACTAGATTCTCCTGTGAACGTCATGGCGTCTAAGCCTGAAGGCTCTGGGTGTTGCATTTGAGCGAGCTGATCCAACTCCTCTATTTGGAAAGAATAACTATATCTATTCCTTGGGGGCAGAGTTTGTGTTGACAATTGGTTAGTTGAATAATTTTCACCCCATGCTAAGAGTGAGGGTGATGGTTGTCTATTCAGTTAATCATAATATGCTTCAAGACCTAGGAGAGGTCTGCCATATGTGTCGAATCCTGACATATTCAGGGGGTATATGAATACCCGTAGAATAATGAGAGAGAAATAAATTGGATGGAAGAATATGAAACACTAAAAGGGGAAAGGTGAGAGTGAATCAATTGTTCCTTTCATGCCAGGTTCACGTCAGGTTCACCAATTTGGTTGGTGAAGCTGATGTGAAGGATAATGAGGTGGAAAAGATAAAAAATTTGTTTGTTCACGTAGGGTTCACCAATTTTGTATGATGGAAAAGTGACAAGCGAGCATGGGAACCTATAAGTAACTCTTCCTTGTACCTAACCTCCCAAGGTCGTGCCAAGACAGCTGGTGGGGATGGACTATGTGTGGGATGTAGACAAGCTAGTTAGGCAATCTTATGTCTTCAACACACACTAGTGGAATCTGTGAATCTAAGGAAAATAAGGCCCTCATAACCTGAACTATCGTGATAGATCGGTCAGTGAGGATGAGTGCTCGAAGGATCCAATCAATATCAAGCTCTGGCGTAATCTGATCTATAGGTTGTGGGATATAGGGAAAATGACATGGGATTGTTTCGTGTATATCTCCAGATACTGTCATAGGATGGATGATGGATATAGTGGACTCTACAGGTGATTCTCTGGTCTAGTCTAGAAATCCTTAGCTTCATTAGCTACTATATCCAACAAGGAGTAACTATGTGATGATGATAGGCGGAATTGGAGTGGATCTAAATACTAATGTGCGTAAGCCAACGTCAACGTCGGATTGACCTGTGGACTTGTTGGGTTGTGGGATTTGTGGATCACAACCATAGATTCATGGTTGTTGTGGACTTGCTATGGTCATGTGTGAAATCAGTCCCTAATCACTAGTATCCAATAGTCGTATGCCTTTTCGGTCTCTATTTTTAGAACTACAAGTTGTGCAATCTTCTCAGAGTACCTTACAGGTGTTCTGGCAACCTGAATTCTTAAGCTAGTGTCTATATCAGTGAGAATGTCTCCTACGTCTGGCTGTGGAACCAAAGGGTCACAACCGAATGTTTGTTCTCTTTCAAGCCCTTCTACAGTCATGTGAATTTTTATCTAGGGTAATATGTAGTTTGGTTAGTTTGACCAGAATGTGTGTGCTTGGTCATTTTCTATGTTTAACCCTCTTAACTGTGAATTGATCTGTTGTAAGTCTATTGTTGTTCGGAAGACTTGGATTCTAAGATTCTGATCTATGTTAGCTATTGTTGTAACAAGATTAGGTTGAGGCACGATTGGCTTGAATACGTATTCTCTGGGATCTTTGGGTCCCATGATTGTCATGCAAAGAAACAATGTAAATCTAATTGTAGCAAAGTAAAATTAACTATGTAAAGTATATCTACGGCATATATAACTTCTCTTTTTTTGTAATTTTGATGAAATTTTGAGCATAATTGAAAGAGAAATTATTTAAAATATCTAGAAATTAACAAGTAAAGTAATATAACGAAATTAAAACAAACAAAGCAGTCGAGTATAGCTACTTGCCTGTGTAGTTGTAAATCTATTCTAATTAACAGGATAACTGATCTAATCTATTTGAAAGACTCTCGATCCTACCTCAGAAGTGAGGAGTGAGTAATCATAGTTTATCAAAAACTCTCAATCCCGACAGCTTCCCCAACAATATCAAAAGTGATATTAACTCGAAATTAAATGATTGACTACTCTATTTGATATGTTTTTAACTAGAACTTTGAAAGCTTGAACGTGGATTTTGTAGAATAGCGGTGAATCCTGGTTGTGTGTGGCTTTGTCCCCTCAGTATGATCTCCTCATTCCTTCGTGCCCACGTGAATCCAAAAAAGCGTGTGATGTTAGCATCAACAGAAGTTGGTATTGAAATAACGGTAGCTTAGGATGTAGACTGAATACAACACGAGTAGGAGAGGGATAGCGCAAGAGAACAGAGCTTGGCTTATGCAATTCCTAGGGGGATTTATTTCAAGTCATACAACATAAAACATCCAGGAACCTGAAACTATCCTGCTTGACGAACAAGACCTGCAACTTTAATGCCTTCCTACTGAAAATCAAACTATCCTTTTTCGATGAATTGCATGAAATAGTAACTACACTAGCACAAGAAGATTATGTGGCTTCCTAACAACTAAACAACACTAAACATGCATACAACAAATGAAACTATGAATCCTAAGAAAAATTGAAAGACTAAGCTATTGCAATGGGAAATTGAGAGGCAAATTTGAGGGGCCATTTTCTTGAGCATAAGCCAGCTATTTATAGAATTCCCATTTCCAAAGGTGAAAACCAAATTGAACTCTTTAACCATAAATAATGCTAAAACACTATTCCAGGGAACCAAAATCATAAATACAAGCAAAGGTGGTGAAAAAATATGGTAAACGTTGAATTTTTACGTGATTCACGTTAAAAGAACATTCTGGAAAACATGTGAAGGACCGCCACCCAAGCAGGGTGGTGGTTTCATCATTGAAGACCAAAACGTGAAGAAAAGGAGGGGAGAAGAGAAAACAAAGCATGCAGGGGCTAAGTGGGGCATGTAGGATGATAACGCATACTTGGAGAGATTTTCTTGATCCCGAACACCTTGTGAGGAGACCTGAATCATCATTGGGGCATGTGTAACATTATTCCCATGGTGCAACACCCTACAATTTTGGGTACGTATAATGACCACCCCTGAGCTATGTGATCTCAAGTTGCAGTTAGACGGACTTCTTGAGAAATGCATAATCCATCCTAGTGTATCTCCATGGGGTGCATCATTTATTTTTGTGAAGAAGAAGGATGGATCCTTGCATTTGTGTGTGGACTACAAACACCAGAACAAAGTAACGATCAAGAATCATTATCCAATTCCTCGTACAGATGATTTATTTTATCAGATGAATTGGGATACCACATTTTCTAAGATAGATCTTGTTCCTGGTTACCATCAGCTAAGGATTGTGGAGGTGGATATCCATAAGACAAGGTTTCACACAAGATATGGCCACAATGATTTCACTAATTTTCTATTTGATCTAACGAATGCCCCTGCAGAAATTATGATTTTGATGAATGGGGTATTCAAAATAAAATCGGACCACTTTTTAATTATGTTTATAGATGACATGTTGATATACTCATGCATGTGTGAGGAGAACGACGAACACCTTTGACAGGTTTTGTAGTGTCTTCGAGAGTAGTAGTTATTTGGGAACCTGGAGAAGTGTGCATTTCTCTAGTTAGAGGTTCAATATTTAGGTCACATTATTTATGGGAAAGGTATCACAGTCGATCCTTCCAATATTAAAACTATTATGGATTGGCCAACGCCAACCAATGTGACCAAGGTACGTAGTTTCATGTGATTGGAAGGTTATTACAAGAGGTTTGTTAAGGGTTTCTCTTGTATTGTGCATTCTATCACTTCCCTAGAGTGGAAAAGGAATAAGGTTTTTTTTGTCAGATAGATGTGAGAAATCCTTCATAAAACTAAATAAATTCCTTTTGACAACACCTAATCTTGCAGTTTTTGATCCTCAGAGGGATATCTTTGTGTGTAAAGATGCTTCTTTGGCAGGATTAGGAGGTTTTTTTATGAAGGATTGCCATGTAGTAGCCTTAGAGTCTCGTAGAATAAAGGATTATGAGCTCAACTATTTAACTCATGACCTTGAGCTTGCAGCAGTGGTCCATGAATTAGTGCATTGGTGACACTTCCTATTAGGCAGGATATTTATTATCGGGACACACCATTTGAGCCTATGACACCTCTTCACGTAGCCCAATCTCAACGCAAGTCAATGGTATTGGATGGAGTTTTTATGTGAGTATGACATGGAGATAAAGCACGTGAAGGGGAAAGATAATGTGGTTGCAGACACTTTGATTCATCATAGGCATTTAGTTATGGATACTTCAATAGTTATAGACTTACGGAGAAGAAGCTTATGACAACTTCCACATGACAGCTTCTACCTTTCAGCTAGAGTATAAATTTAGTCTCAGAGACCCCTTGAGTGGAAGCTTTAGGGATTTACACTGGAGTATGATGGGCTTCTTTGACACAGAGGTCAAATCTATGTACCTAGAGATGGAGGATTGAGGTAGGAAATCCTTGTAGAGGCACATCGTGCATTCTATTCAGCCCATTTAGGGGTAAAGAAGATGAATGCCACATTGAGACAGTTGTACCATTGGATAGGAATTTAAGATGTGTAGCTCATTTTGTGTCTCGATGTTTGGAGTGTCAGAGGGTGAAGGCAAGGAATCAACATCCAGATGGGTTTCTTTACCTGCATGTTATACCAGAGTGGAAATGAGACACCATTTCTATGGATTTTATAGTAGGGCTACCTACATTGAGATACCAACATGACACCATCATGGTCACGGTGGATAGATTGATGAAAGTGGTTCATTTTTCATTAGTAAAGACCACTTATAAAAATAGTGAAGTGGTGCAAGTATACTTTGATGATATTATCAAACTGCATGAGATTCCATGGAAGATTATTTGTGACCATGATCCCTTGTACACCTCTCATTTTTGGACTAGCATAAAACATGCCCTTGGGACAAATATCGAATTCAGTACGATATATCATCTTGAGATAGATGGATAGATGGAGCAGGTTAATGAAATTTTAGAGGACATGCTTTGGATGTACATCATGGAACATCAGTCAAGATGGAAGGAATATTTGTACTTGGTTGAGTTTACATACAACAACTTTAAAAGTTTTATTGGTATGGGTTATTTTCAAGATTTATATCCCAAGGAGTGTAGACCTCCACTGAGTTAGGATGGGTTAGAGGACAGACTATCTCTTGTGCCAACTTTGTTAAAGGACATGGAGCAACAAGCCGATATGATTAGATAAAGGTTCCACGAGGCATAATATAGAGTGAAGAAATATGTAGATCAAAGGAGAGTGGACCACAGTTTTGAGGTTGGCACGAAGGTGTTTCTTCATGTCATGACTCATAAGAGACCTATCCATTACAGAAAATGCTCTAATCTAACTCCTACATTTGTGGGTCCATTGGAGATATTGGAGCAGATCAGTCCCTTAGCTTACCATCTAGCCAAGCCACCTAACTTGTCATGTGTCCATGATGTATTCCATGTTTATGATCTTAGGATATACATTCCTGATCCTTCTCACATATTTTATTTGACTGTATTGTATGCACAGGAATAAGGGCAGGTGATTGTGGAGCTTGTGTGCATCATAGAGCGCAGAACCCTAGGCCTTTGAGGCCACAAGATTGATCAGGGGATAATTCAGTGGGATAGGTATGATGAGACTATATCCAGATGGGAGGATGCTACTTTGTTATGGGCTCATTTTCCACACCTATTTCAATGACTTCCAGGAGGAAGTTGAGTTTAATGTGAGGGGGATGTAGTGCCCACTCCTCTTTCACACTATTTGACTATGAATTTATTATTTTTGGATAGATACATTGACATTTTTATTATAATATCTTGATTAGGATATGACAGACTATAAAAATATTTGGAATATGGATATGTTGTGATTTACATTTTATAAATGATATGTTAGATGACACTGATGGATAGTTCTACATATATGTTGATTTGCATTATTCTACTTTTATAGTGCCATGTTATATTCATGATGAAATTTCTTATGTTTGGATGTTATGAGTATAATTACAATCTCATGAATGTTAGAAGTTAATTATTTGATATGTTGATAGATGATAGAATTGTTTAACTTTGGATGACGATTATTGATTTCTATGTATAAATTATTTCTGGATGTTGTTGATGTGGCCATAAAGCTAGAGAGGTATTTTTTTTTTGTTTGTAGGGACACTATATCATATACATCGAAAGTGGATAGGTGACCAACAACATAAAAATTTTACTTGTTTTGCAACATAGCCAAATTTGACAACTTGTGTTTAATGTTTATTTTATGTTATTGCATCCTTAGTTATGAGTTTTCCATGGGGGAGATGACCTCACATGTGTGGCCATGAGGTGTAATGTTTTCCTTTCTTTTAATTTTTGTGTGTCTTGTTTTGTTGTGCATGTATTTAATTATTAGGAAAATTTAGTCAATTTAATAGCACTTATTAATGTGTCTTAATTAGCTAATTTAACTTAAATTTTAAACTAAAAGGAAGAGGTGACAGGTGGGTAATAAATAGAGTAGATATTCCTTTAATTGTACTTGATATGGAATGAATTAATTGCATTTAGGTGGTGTTTCCCCTTCTTCCCTTCCCAAATTCGAATTTAGCCTTGTAGGCTACTTTTTGAGACTTGTGGCACAAGTTAACCTTGTCCCTCACATCTCAAACTCTTCTACCAACCATGCTTATGAGGTACGGGGCTTATTTTGACCATTTTAATGCATTTGTTGAATGTAAAAGAGAAAATAATTCCACTTTTCTAGTTACCGCAATTAATTTGTCCTTAAAAGGCATAAAGTGCATGTTGGAGTGTAATGTTTGCATGTCATAAGTATTACATGTTCATTTATTGCATTAGTGTTGGTGTGTTGACTTATGAGTTATAATGGAGGGATGATAAGGTGGCATCCTACATGGAGCCACCTCATCATCCTCACCTCTCTTTTCTATTTATTGATTGAATTTGAAGTATTTTTGGTTACTTGTCTTATTTTTTTCTCTTGCACTTTTTGAATTGGGAGATTTTTGAGTTGCATTTGGATTGTTCTTGTTATGAAGGTGTTGAAAGCTTCTTCGAGTGAAGAATTTTGGAAGCTTGATGGAGAAGTAGGATCTCCACTTGTTGTTATTTTTTTATTTATGCATTTAGATGTAAAATTTTTACTTGTTTGAATATTGTATGAGTATTGTGAACGTGATTTATTGTGGTTGTGTATTTTTCCTTAAATGGGAAAATTGGGGAGGGAAAAGGTAGATGTGAGACCTTTATTTTGGAGGGAGTATGATTAGGATTTTCACGTATGGGGAGTGAAAAGGAAAACATGGACATATTTTTCATATTTGATAGGGGAGAGATAAGGATGTATTTTAATGTTTTTAATGGTGCACATGGAGTATTTTGGGTGGAACTCTTACTTTATTTGGGAGGTAAAGGAGGTGGTTCCCATATTCCTTGCTCATTGTTTCTTGTTGTTAGGCCTATGTGTTTTTTGGAAAGTGTAACTCTTGTGGATTATGTGTATTCGGATTTGTTTTATGTTTTGCAGATTGTATGTTTTGTGTGGAAGCCATCTTATAAAAGTTGTCAAAGTTACGTAATAATCCACATTGCTCTTTCATTCGAGCTCAGGGACCAATAAGGAGGATGGATTCTTTTCTTATTGGATTATAGGTTAGGAAGAGAGCATCGCCTAGACCCCTTTCTTTGTATTTTGATTCAATATTTGAAGATTTGAAGGATGAAAAGTTGAAGCCATGAAGCTGGGAGAAGACATTGAAGTGAAGATTTGTGTTTGAAACATTCGAAAAATCTCTATATTGTAATTGATTTTATTATTCCGACTTAGAGTGGATTTTTTTAAATCTTGTATTATTAAAATAAGGCTTTGTATATTTAATTTAATCAAATTTGTAATGTTATAAAGAAATGAGAAACCTCAAGTTGTATAGTTTGTTCGAAATGAAACTGTGCTAAATTTGTATGTTTTTTAAAATTGCAATATGTATTGTTGGAAATGAAATAGTGTTATTTCAAGGAAAGAAAGGAGTCACTCTCTCATTATTATTAATAGAATTAGTGTGTTGAATGTTGAAGTTATTGAAAATAAAATCTCCCAAATCTAGACTTGTATTAAAAAAAAATTGTATTGTTGTTCCCTTTTGCATTATTGGTAAACTTGATTTGAAAAGAGAAGGAAGATTGCTTATTGCTGGATTTTCATTTTAGTTGTTCTTGTAAAATTGTCCAATTATTAAACTCATAGAAAGTTGTTGTCACAATTAGATCGAATTCACATAATGCAAATACTATAAATTATTTGATTAAAAAGAGAAATTCACTCTTCCTTTAATTGTGAAATTTCCTCCAAACCTTTTTTCTATCAAATAGTTACATTTTTCCATATACCTATATTCTACTAAAATTGAAATTGATGGATTATTTTGATAGGGCAAAACAAAATTATACAATTATAATGATATATAATTATATAAATTTATTACATAAATTTATATAATTAGATATATATTATAATTATATATATATATATATATATATATATATATATATATATATATATATATATAAACTTAAAAAATATATCCTATGTATAGCCGAATGCATTATCCTAAAATAAAGTTTATTTTAAACCAAAAAAACAAACAAATAAATAAATAAATATTGTTAAAATGGGGCGCAGATTTTATAAATTAAAATGTGGGTTGGGGGGAGGTGGGCCCCGCCCTATCCACACCCATATTAATATAATATGGGTTAGGGTGCGGCGGCGCACACACTCCTCCCCGATAGAAATATAAACCCTACACTATAATAAGGTCGTGGCCAATCTAAAAATCAGGTCACTTAAACAAAAAATATACGTTGCGGCTCCACATCTAAACCTGCGTTGTACATATTTTTAATTCGACCAAACTTCTTAGTTATAAATCAATACAAAGTATTATATATATGTAATATATATAATAATATATATAAATACCCTTATTGTTAAATTGCCCTTTTGTGTAAATAAAATAACAACATTTTTGTATTATGTATGTAGATATATATGTGTATGTGTGTGTGTATATATATATATATATATAGCGTTTTATATTTATCCACCGAAAATTGGTATAAACACAATGTATATGCATTCAATCGACAAGAGAAAAGCTCAAATAACATAAAGAAAATGTGGTAACTAATACCCGCAAAGAGAAATGGGAGATCTATTATTTTATCACAAAAATAATACAAAATATGTTGGAGAGAAAACTCTTCATAGCGCTCATGGCCTCCATGGCTTCTCCTCCTCCTCTTTCTCCAAACCTGCAAAACAAAATGGAACAAATGCATGCATTTAGGGTAAAAGAAAGAAATAAAATAATATTATACGGAAATTATGGTAACCTAGATCCAATGGCTCAAATAGATCAAATGTAATGGTTGAAAATAAACCCTACATCACTTAAGTGATGTGAATTTTGTGGGAATGAGATTAAATAAAAAGGGTTTGGGTTATTGGTTTAATGGGGTCACTTGGTGGCTACGCCAAGTTGTTAAATGTTTGTGGTAGGAAATAAATTAGACATTGTGAATGATAATTAAATAATGAACTAAAAGGGAGTTTTAAATAAATATTAGTAAGGTGTAGTTAAATAAATTAAATGTATCATGACTATTAAATAATTGTAAAATATTTTAATAAAGTAAATGATCTTAATGGGAGAAATTTAAAGCACAAGCTATTTTGGAGAAATAAATTAATAATATATAATTATTAATTTAGTTGCAATCACCTTACGATCATGTAAAGTTTTTTAATGAAAATTGACTAAACATAGTGGATATTTATAACCCTTGCAACTTTCTAAACAAAAAAAAATTACTGAAACTTTTCTCTAATAAATTAGTAGGTTTTATTATGGTTTTGAACATCGAAAATTGTGGATATTACAAGAAAGAACACAATGAGGTGATTTTTCTTCAACTTTCTTACATTCTTTTAGTCATGAATATTGAATATATTATATACGTGAAAATTGCATAATTTTCTCTTCATATTTGAGAGAGAAAACATAGAACCATTATAATAGACTTTCCACACCTATATAAACTTTTATCAGACTACTACTTTTTTACAACCTCCTATTAACTGAGTGACATTTTTATAATTAAATTGTGACTTAAGTCACAACATAAAGTGAATATATTGATTTTTTTATTATCCAAATGGAGAAATAGAAATATCCACTTGAATTACTTAAGTGATTTTATAAAATGTATTTTTTTAATGGAATAATAGAATAATCAATATTATATAGGAATAAAATAATAATAACAAAACACATGCTTAATAATTCTTTTCTTGATCCACTCAGGAACTTTCAACTTCAACAAACATAACGTAAATCCTAGATTTTTTTTTGATAGATTCAAGTCTCCATGCGGATTATAGTGTTGGATAAAAATTCAAGTTAGAAGTGTGTAACATAATAAATAATCAATAAACGTGAGGACCAAATAGGTGTTAATTATTTAAAGAGAGATCCCATATAATCAATACAATCCAATTTGGTGCATTCTTTCTTTGATAGGAGACCTCTTTCTATTAGTCATTCTTTTCCTAATCATGTTAAAGCTCATATGATGAACATTACTATCATAAATGGGAAATTAAATGACAAAAAACTAAAATAAAATAATCATGATCACACATAAGAATTGTTGGCTCCATAGTAAGGAGAATATCAAAACTATATATGTTACATTTAGTTGGTAGAACTCAAAATTTAAGAAAATCAAGCTCTCCAATGAACGAAAAAACTTAAATTGAGAATTGAATTTGATGAATATAAATATTTATTATTTTATATTTTTTAACTGATAAATTGTTACACCTTTCTTCAAGATATTTCCAAATATTCAAATAAAACTATGATTGGATCCCTAAGGAGAATGATATTGTGAAAATGGAATTTATTTTGTGACTCCATCTCAAAAGTGTTTCTCTTACTTAGGTTATGAATTTTTTTTTTCAAGGTTCATAGTACATCTATAATAACCCAAGTGACCCTTTTGAGAATGACGGGTACTTTTGAATCCTTAGGAATTATTTTTCTATCTTAATCCCACTTCTGGTGGCTATTAGGAACCTCATAAAATGCCCAAGCATGGTTTTGAGTGCTAAATGGAACAGTTACAAGAATCAATGCCATTTACCATAAAAAAAGGAGCTTAACTTAATTTATAAATGCATGTTTTCACATCATTAAGAATATGATTTTACTTTTTGATATCACTAGAAAAATGTACTGCAAACACCATTTTATATTTTTGCGCAACAAAATTTTAATTCCAACAAAAAATATAACTTTCTTTGATGCAAAAAAATGTTTTAAGTGCATAGTGTAAATTTTGAACTTTTTTCAAGATGATTTATTCACTTACACAAATTAAAACCATTTCATGGGATTTAGTGATGCTTGGAACAAAGCCCAAAGTGTCAAAATTCCATCTAATGAGTGCTTCTTAATTGTCAAAACTACAAGTGTATTAGAAACTTATCTTCTTACACAAGTACACTTGAACTCTATGGTGGCATATCATGTGAACCAATAAAATAGGTGAAAGTGAAGGTTCACATGAGGGAAAGAGGAAAAAAAATTGTTGGCAAGAGAAAACCAAACAATTTTATAATCAGACAAATAATGTCATAGCATTTCTTAGATGCAAAACATGTTATCAAGGAAAATTTTAAAGAATGATAGCAAAATTTTGATATGAAAGTAGGAGGAAGTTAGAATGAAAAATTAATATATCTTACTCAATTTATGTTTCTCTATCATTTATTTTAATTTCTTCAATTATGGAGTTCAACTTTAAAAACGAGAAAAATCATATTATTAATGGGATCATAAAACTAAAACTAAAACTAAAACTATAGACCCTTTACAGGAGTGAATGGTTAAAAAAAATACATACAAAAAATATCAACCACCTCTTTTGGGTTAAAAAAACAAATTTTACCAATAATATTAAATTATAATAGCCAACTTTTATTTTTATGATTTAAATTTCTATATGCAATGTAGGTAGATGTGACTTATTTTTTAGGAGTGATCACATTATACCCTTTTTTTTATGATAAGTATACTTTTTTATTCTCAATATTTAAAGTTTGATTCTGAATAATTTAAACAAATAATCATGTTTGTAGGAAACATCGCGGTGTGTAGATTAGTAACATGATAATGTTTCATAATTAGGAGTGCATCAGTAATGCACCAGAAATAATATCTAATGTCCATCTAATCTTTCTCCCCAACATAAAGATAACATCACATGTTCAACATTTAGCTAATGCCTCAAACAAGTTAAGGAAACCATCTTTTCTAAAGTCATCATAATGTCCCTATAAAATTCAACCTAATGTCACATAAATATTATAACAAAACTTTATTGGACTATAATCAATCTAAATTTTTTTAATAAAATTACTTAATTTATCTCATCCACTAATTTAAATAGTAATAAATAAATTTATATTTATTATATAGTAAAAAATCATATCTATTTAGTCTCCAAACATTACCATAAATCATTAACCACTAAAAAAATTATATACAACTTCATAAATTATCCACTTCTAAAATATACAGTACTAATCCTACCAATCGAAGATTCTTTGAAAAAAGAAAAGATGAAATATTTCAATAGGGAATTGCAATAATAGATTAAAAAAATTCCCTAGTAATCCTTCCAAAGTGTTTACAAATAAACAAAGGTGGCATCATATTAGCATATAAGCCCAGGAAAAAGAAAAAAGAAAAGAAAAAAAAGACATACATTAACAAATTTTAATATACACATATTTACCGTTTTGATGTTTGATGTGTAGGAAAACGATGATCAATAGTTTTTGACTTTACTACTAAAAGATTTAGAAAACTATTTAAAAAGAGAAATTGAAAATGTGTTAGCATACCTATATTCTCTAAATATATGTAATATATGCCGAAAGGTATATATTACATATATTTATATATTATGTAAATATATAGGTGCCTCGTGAACTTCACCTCTCGGCATATTTTACATACCATGTTTTGGTTTATGTTTCTATGTGTATGTAAAATATGCCGAGAGGTGAAGTTCACGAGGCACCTATATATTTACATAATATATAAATATATGTAATATATACCTCTCGGCATATATTACATATATTTAGAGAATATAGGTATGCTAGTAGCAACCGCAGGGGTTGCATTATACATAAAACAATACCAAAAATAAAGTATGAAAAATAAGGGGGAATTTAGTTCGTGTATGAATAAAATAAAATTTATAATTTAATATTATAATTACTTATTATCAAAACATAGTCACTTATATGTAATTTTCTTATGTAATTATATTACTATATAACTTAACACATATTTGACTTTGGAGAATGAGTATGAGCAAAAAAAATCAAGGTCTATAATGCACGAAGTTCTTATGGATTTTATTAGTAACCGTATTATCAAGTTAAAAAAATACAATCCTTTTTCATACGAATTGAAATGTGCAATGTACATCACATGTAATGACAAATTCATATAATGCAATGTGTGCTACATATGGTACATTATTTATATTCCAAGGACATAAGTCTTTTTTCCTCAGCCTTTCGTTTCGAAAGTAGTTTTCCGTTCTTCATTTTTGCATAGCGCTCATATGAAAATGGCGGAGATATTCTTAGACTCTGCAACGACTTCACTCGAGAGATAGCCACAAATGTTAACCCCATTGTCTCTCTTTCTTCAATATCAACTGTAGCCTTGGAAAGAGTCAAACCTTGCGATTTATGTATCGTCAATGCCCATGCCAACCGTAAGGGTAATTGGTGTGTGCGTCCCCTTTGTATTGGTGTAATTGGGATGGTATGCAGAGTTCTATCTTCAAATGGTATTCCGAAGTAACTATCAAATTCAACCATTACATATGTTGGCGGGTTCGGTGGACCAGTACCAGGTGCATATACTATGTTTCGAATATATCCCAGAGCTCCATTTACAAGACCTGCTTCTATCCAAAGATTGGATGTTAGCATAACCCTTGCATCATTAGAAATTAATAATTCTAAATCAAGTTCATCATTCAGACCTCCTACCAGTGTGTTGGCGGTACTTGTTCTAGTTGCAATGCTACGTGCGACAGGTCTTTTCAATGAATGCAATTTTTTTTTGTTGTGGTTATTCACGTTAATCTTTGTCACCATTAGGTGAATATTATTATAGAATTCTTCATTTTTATCTTTGTCTAATGCAGAACTTGTTCTACTCATTAACAACATCCAATCATCCAGTGTTGGATTCGCATCTCTGAGATTGGCCAGAAGTTCTCGAAAACGCTTTTGGTCTTCATCCTCTCCTGCTTGCCTAAATACCTTATCCAATGTAACAACTGTTCCGAATGCTTCCCATAACAGCTTTGCACGTCTATTACTATCATATGGCGGTTTATCGGTAACAGGAGGAAGTTGCCCCAAATCTCCTACCAAAATCATAGAAACACCACCAAAACTCATGTCTGCTCTTTCAGGGAATGCTTGACGAAGTCGGGAGTCCACGTTTTCTAGCAAAATTTGTCCGACGAAGCTCATTTCATCAATCAATACATATTTTATGTGGCAAATCTCTTGTTGGAATGTTGCAAGTCTCGATCCCTCCAATTCTGCAAAATCTGTAATAGGTATTCGAAGTTGTGAATGGATGGTCGAGGCACCAATATTAAAAGCTGCAACTCCTGTTGGTGCAAGCAATAGAAGAGGAGAACGTTCAGGGAATGATGCATCAAAAAGTGCCTGACGAATCACACCAATCAAATATGATTTCCCTGTTCCCGCTGTTCCTTGAACTATCATGAGCAATGGAATGTTATTTCGATGTTGATTATAATGTGTCATTATTATATCAAGTGCTTGTTTTTGTTTAGCACCCAAGGTGTCGCAATTGAAATTCGGGGCTAATTCATCATCTATAACCAACCCATTATCTTTCATGCTGCTTATGAATTTTATCGCTTTGCTTGTGTATTCTTCACCTCGATATTCATCATTCCATGGTGCTTGTCTGTCAATATCTCTCCTTCCCAACATATCTATTTCCGTCGCTTGCAAAAATTGACCATGATGAAGCCTACACATGATTTCCCATTCATGTTCTATTGTATTCTGTTGAACATGTGGATTAATTTCATCTTCAGAATTACTGTTATTTTCAATGTCTTCTACTACAATCCTCCTTTCGACATGCCATGGATTATAACGGAACGAATCCCAGTTTAAACTTATTGAATCAGAATCATGTCCGATATCTCTGTCTATATCTCGAAACGGCTTGTAAAGCAACAAATCTGACCAACAAAAATCAACCCATTTATGAGATTCCCGCGAAGGGACAGAGGAAAACCTCGGGAAAACTCTCACAATAGCTCCAAAACTCCTGACCTCCCACTTGTTATCCCATTTTCTCCTTGGATTATATGTCCAAGATCTAGCGGCATCAATAAGAGACACACTTTCCATGGAAAAAGGCCTATTCTTGTACCCATCAATGAAACTTTTTGCATGTTCCTCATGGTCATCTGCATCAGGTGTTGTTACTTTTTTGAACACCTCACGTGCAACATTCAAATTGACAAATACTCTACTGCTCTCTACCAAAGGGAGCTCTAACAACATGTGACATGTTTCTTGTGCACCAATGTCTCTTTCAACAATTGTTTCAGTTAGAAGTCTCCTATATGCTGTCGCTGCCATTTCATCTGGGTTTTCAATATTTGCCATCCGCATCAACATTTGATGATAAGTTTTAGAGCTTTTCTCCACTTTCACTGCATACTTTGCAATGTACTTGACTACGGCATGTTTGGAAAGAACAGGTTGCCAATCTACGTTTGCTCTCCACAATTGTAATATGTAGCGATTATGTGTATTTACCCTATCATCATTTCTCGCAGGTTCAAAATTTTTATCTCCCGTCTCTGAGTCTTGATATAACTTTGATCCATTGAGATTCAATGGCCACGGTGCATTATACCTGCAAAATGTAATAATCAATTATTAGTTCTTCCATGTATGTGTTTTTTAGTTCAATTTAATTATTCAAATTTTTGAACACCTTACCTACAGACACTTTTTCCCCTTTTCTTACGTAGGCAGGCACCCTCTCTACACATCGTATGTCATTCTACACTATTGAGAATCTCTTCATAGTCACGTTCCATATCGAATTGTGTCAGTTGTCTTGTATTTCGAAGACACGGATGTTGCATAAAATTTTGGTAGACCTGTAACATAGAACATAAGAATACACAATATATTTTGAGAACGTAAAAATTCTATATAAATCATAGACTCGATGAGAATCGATAAATTACCTGTATGTTTCGTTGGTGCGGGTCATCCCGAGGATTCCATGCATGGACAATAGAATGGAAGTATTTTTCAGCATTTCCACGTTGAAAATCATCATTCCAATCAAGGTTGTCCATATTCGGTGCCCCTTCTAACCATATGAATCCATGCACATGTGGCGAACCTCTATGCTGCCATTCATATCTAGACCAATAATCTTTAACTTTCATTCCTTTTTGTAATACCTCCTTTCGGAAAAGTGTATGTCGCAGGTGCATATAATGTGCCACTATATGTGGAAAATCGATGATATTTTTCCTTCACCAATTTTGCGCTTCTCGTGGATTATCCGGCGGTGTTCCAGGCATTAATGCATGTAGATCAGGCCAATACATATCAGCCACGCTCAATGTGAAAAAAATAGTAGGTGATCCTATTTGATGCAACATGTCAGCCAATTCACCACGACATTTTTCCCAGTAAGACCTTGTACCCCTCAATGATGTTCCAAACCGCATCAAACGATCAGCCAGATTGGAATGGGGAACATTCTTCATATGCTCACGTAATTCGTTGATGGTGATTGGCATATCTTGGAGGTTTTTCTTCACAAAAACTGCAGATGAATTTTGTGCACGATGTCTCATGATCATGTTCATCATGTAATACCTGAACCGAGGATGTTCGGCCAAATCGGTGATCCCTATATCGCAATAAATGCTTTACAAATTCATGGAGACGTACTCGTCTTAATCGCGGTTCTATCCAATCACATTTCCCATCAGGAAAGAGAGTAGGGAATGCCATATCAAGTAGTCCTACTGTCACATACTCATTGATAGGAGATGCTCCTATCCCTGGCCAATCAATGAGTGCTCCAGGGTCCGCATGAGGGTTATTCACCCACGCATGGATTAATTCCATCTCCCTTGGTGCATTAGGAAGTTTAGATGCCATCGATGTTGTATGACTAATTATATTTCCTTCATCTGTCTCCACGGTCGGACCTACAAACACAATTTCATTTGCGTCGGAATCAAACTCCATATGAACTGAGTTCAGCTGCTCGAACACATTCTCAGCAGAATGAGGTGGAAGTTCATTCAGAGCATTTTCATCGATTTGGACATCTGAATAGAACTTATCATGTTCTATTTTATATTTCAATGCATTATAAACTCGCTCTCTATTGACTGTAAAGTCATAATTTGTTCCACGCTGATCTCTCCTCCGAACAATAATCATCGGCAAATCTTTCAATCTATGGGGTAAAAGATTAGCGATTTCTTTTACTTCTTGAGGAAAACTTATCGTGTGACCTTTATATTTATATTGACCTCCTGTTGCATGTGTCACCTGTAGGATTGGGTTGACACGGGCTATTAACATTTCCTCAATTTGAGTTAAGTTTGCAAGTTCTGGCAGTTGTGGCCCAGGATCCATATTGTTTGATGCTGAAAATCGATGATGACCTTTCTCTTGTCGACATCTAGTACACACAGGTCCTTCAGGTGTTCGAGAAACTTTTATTCCAATGTAACATTCTTGACAAATATAACACATGACCGGCGAAGAAAGGTTATCAAGACCGTGTCGAAAAATCATTTGGACCGTATTGAAATCTCTCCCAAGCATTCCATTGGGATCATCTATCATGTGTTCTCTCGCAATATGCGAGTCTTGCATTCTTCTTCTTCTTCTAGGTTCGATTGTTAACTCCTCTTGTACTCCTTCTTCTTCTCGTTGTAAATCATTATTTTGCATTCTTCTTCTTCTCGTTGTTCGTATTGGTTGTAATGTCGTCTCCTGTTGCACACTATCATTCTCTAAATTATTTACAACATCTATATTCATTATATCTTGGGCCAAGTTTTCTGGTGTTTCGAGCACGCAATCCATCGATGTTGAATTTTCTGCCCCAGAATTAACTTCAACATTACCAGCCATTCTACGATAATTCCTCTGAGATGCTTCGCGGTGAAGTTCTTGTCTATGTAGTCTTTCCTCCTCTTGCAACTGACCTGAATGAATCTATCTTTGTAACCTTGCTCTTGATACATGTGAGTCATCTTGAGATGATCGTTCACGAATTATTGTCATGTTATTTGCATGTTGTCGTCTTTCTGCATCCAATTCTTCATTTGTTAATTCAGCCCTCCGTTCTGCGAACCTTTGTCTATCGTTATCATTTCAAAGTTTCCTTTGTTCCTCTCGTTGTGCATCTGTCATTTCTTGTTGTCTCCTTCTGCGATATTGTCTTTGATATTCTCTTCGATATGCTCTTCTTTCATCTTCATTTTCAAAATTTAATCGTGGTCGAGCCACACCTATAAATTATTTTCAACAAATTTTGTAATTATTTATATAACTAAAAAATCCACGTACATGTAATAGAAATCAATCATATATTATCCACGTTGTAACAATTAGCAAGGCTAGTCAAAGAATGATATGAATTTAAGAGAATAGGAGATTAGAAAAAGCATTTTCATTTCCATATCTATGACCTTTTGTTTGATTTATAATAGTTTTTTCACCAACACACTCAAAACACTATGCAATTTATAAAATCTTTTATATAAATAATGCAAGTAAATCCTCACATTCTCGTCTTTCTTCCTCAGGAAACCGATCTGTACGAATTTGTCCTTGTATCCTTATTCTTGATACATGTGAGTCATCTTGAGACGATTGTGCATGAATTGTCATCATGTTATTTGCATGTTTTCATCTCTCTGCATCTATTTCTTCATTTGTCAATTCAACCCTCCGTTCTGCAAATGCTCTTCTATCATTATCATTTCGACGTTTCCTTTGTTCCTCTCGTTGCGCATCTGTCATTTCTTGTTGTCTTCTTCTGCGATATTGTCTTTGATATTCTTTTCTTTTCCTCTTCATTTTCAAAATTTAATCTTGGTGGAGCCATGCCTTTAAAGTATTTTCAGAAAATCACCTAATTATTTATATTATTTAAAACTCCATGTGCATGTAATAGGAAATAATCATATAGTAAAGAGAATCTAAAAATTATGAAGGACGCTCAAAATATGATATGAACTAAAGCGACACAAACTATCACATTTACTAATACCTCAATTCTCTATTAACTCAACAATTCTTCATCAACGTCATTGTATAAATCGTTATTATACAGGCAAGTTGTGACAATTCAACAATGTTCCTCTCATAAATAACACAATATCAAAGACAAAAATATAAAACAAATAATTCTCAATTGCGTATTCAAAAATCAACTATATCCATGTCCTTCAATGAAATAAACACACACCACATTGTAAAGAAATGTTCAAATGCACATATCCACGTTAATCATTGCTTGAAAAAACACAACATACAAAAAATAATATGTCATCCACTCATAAAAATGAAAAACATTATGATGGAACCATAGTTCCTGAGAATTTATATTAAAACATTTTTCCAAGCATACACAAAATATGATTTCACGGTTTTGCTATAGAAATATAAAATATTTATATTTGACATTTCTTATAGAAAAATTGCATTGTTAGAAGATGCATATGTTATACATACATCGGGATTTCCCTCGTTACGTTGCTTTAAAAACCTTTTTGAGAACACAGGATGACATCCAAATTAGGACGTGCTAGGAGAGCATAACAGGAAACATCCCATTTGCAAATCCTAGCTCCCGGTATCGAAAAAGGCACATGCAACGATAGATTCCGAGTTGGACAAATATCCACAAATGTTGCCCAATGAAAATAATGTAAGGATATATATACGCATACAAAAATTTCTCATAAACATCACATTCTTTTTTTTCAGAAATTTTATATTAGTCAATGTCTTAAAATTATAAATGTACAAATATTCAATTTCTAAATACACAATGCACACTAAGATGTTAAAAATTGTCTATATAATAAAAGCAAAATCTTAATAATTGAACTATTTAAAAATTATCTATATAACAAAAGCAAAATCTTAATAATTGAAATATTTTACAAGTTTCTATAATTTTTAGATGATATTGCTAATACATCTCTAATTGTAATGTTTCCGATTGTCTTTTTAAAAGTAAAGTTTGTAGAGAGACTATCACATCTCACTCTAAGTTACTACTATTATAAATTACATATCACTTTGAATAATAACTATTTAAAAGTTTTATTTAAATAAATTGTTAAAATAAAAATAAATATTTTTACATGGGTTTATTAAAAATACAAACATTAATAAAGTAATAATTACCATCTACACATAGAAATGTTGGTTTTCTATGTCAGGGAATATAGAAACCTACATTAAACATGAAATATATTGTTTAATGTGTTAGGAAAATTTTTATTCAATATATGGGTTGATAAAAATACAAATATTATTAAAGTTGTAATTTGTCTTGGGCACATAGAAATGTTGTTTTAATAATACATCTCAACCGGAATCTTTTCCTAAACAATTCAACTTACAATGTCTACATTTTTTTAAAAATTACTCAAAATTTCAAGTATATTTTTTTCTTTCAAAATTAATAAATTTTACCAAGATAGAAATTTAAATAGGATATAAATTTCATAAAGTAACTTTTAATAATACATCTCAACTAGATTTTTTTCTTTTCATTCAAAATTATTAAATGTGATATACATTTAAATATATATAAATTCATAAAGTAACTTTTAAAAATACATATCAAACCTAAACATCAAAGTGAAAAAGACATTGAATATATTTTCTAATAATAATTTTTTTTATAAATTTCATACCTATATCATATTAATTACTAATCCTGGAGTGTGTCCAAGTTATGTGAACTGCAATTAATAAATTTGTTTATAAATTTCATACCTATATCATATTAATGACTAATCCTGGAGTCTGTCCAAGTTATGTGAACTGCAATTAATTATGTCTCCATTTCCTGCAATATCATGTAAGGTAAGAATTTATTCACATAATCCCAAAAATAAAATTGAAATATATAAAACACTGTAACCTGTCACAATTTCCAATCCGGGTTTGTTTATAAGGAACAAATTAAATTATGCAGTGAGCAATGTTCTATCTAAAATAAGGAATTATACTGAAATGAAACATAAAGAATAAGATCTTACTATCACGTTATTGAACCTGTCACAATTTCCAATCCGGGTTTGTTTGTAAGGAAGAAATTAAATTATTATAATGCGTGGGGAAGTTATGTAACTGTTTTTAATAACTTATTTATTACTTAAATTATTTACCTAATAATATATTTCATATTTAAACTTATTTATTTATTTAAACATTATAGTTTTTAAAATTAACACATTAAAAGTATTTTTTACTTGTTTAAACAATTTATTTACTTTAATTTTTAAATATAATTCACTTCCCCACATCCGATAATTTAAAAAATTAATTTACTAAAGTATTTTTTTTAATTATTTACTTCCCCACACCCTCTACACTTTAGTTTATGTAATTTCCCCAAGAATTAAATTAAATTAGTAAATTACTAAAGTTAAATTAAAAATTATTTACCTAATAATATATTGCATATTTAAACTTATTTATTTATTTAAACATTATAGTTTTTAAATTAACACATTAAAAGTATTTTTTACTTGTTTAAACAATTTATTTACTTTAATTTTTAAATATAATTCACTTCCCCACATCCGATAATTTAAAAAATTAATTTACTAAAGTATTTTTTTAATTATTTAACCTTTAAATTATTTACTTACCCACACCCTCTTCACTTTAATTTATGTAATTTCCCCAAGAATTAAATTAAATTAGTAAATTACTAAAGTTAAATTAAAAATTATTTACCTAATAATATATTGCATATTTAAACTTATTTATTTATTTAAATATTATAGTTTTTAAATTAACACATTAAAAGTATTTTTTACTTGTTTAAACAATTTATTTACTTTAATTTATCTAATTTCCCCAAGAATTAAATTAAATTAGTAAATTACTAAAGTTAAATTAAAAATTATTTACCTAATAATATATTGCATATTTAAACTTATTTATTTATTTAAACATTATAGTTTTTAAATTAACACATTAAATTACTAACCCGATTATTTAAAAAACTAATTTACTAAAGTATTTTTTACCTTTAAATTATTTACTTCCCCACACCTGAGAATTTAACAAATTAAATTATTTACTTCCCCACACCCTCTTTACTTTTATTTTAAATTATTTACTTCCCACACACCGAGAATTTAACCAATTAAATTAGTAAAGTGTTTTGTAACTTCTCCACACAAATTTTACAAATTAAAAATAAATATCACGGACACAATTTCACGGGCACGACATCAGACTCCTCCACTCAATATATATATATATGAGAATGCCTCTCGGCATAATAAATGGCATTTTTTTTTGTGGCATTATTACATATGAAGTCTAATTAATTGAAAACTTGAAGAGTAGTTAAATAGTGCATAGGTATTAAAACTAGCAGGTTGTATCCTTTTTAATGATAAAAAGAAGATTATAATAATGTGTATCAAAATTACTATTCGATAAATAAGAAGGAATAGTACTATACATTTCACAAATCATTGAAGCAAATTTGGTCTTAGGATAAGTTTCGGAATGTGTCAGAAGTGTATATGACATTATAAAGATATATTGATGTTTTTTATTCATTTTCAAATCTTAGTTTATATATATAATTTTCATAAAATAAACTACGGACTATAGAGTAATATATTTATATAGATAGAAATGGATAAGAGTCTCTTTTATATGAAAGGAAGAAAAAGGGATTGATAACTCAATAATAACCTATTTTGTATAAAATAATGTAATTGCATTGCACAAAATGTTGAACTTTGATCCTAAAAGAATTTCGTCTTGAATTATTTAAGTTCTAGCTTAAAACATGTCTTTGTTTTGATTCAATATTAACTTTCTTGTTTATTCCTATATATGTAATCTCAATCAATGTATTTATTTTATTGTAATTATTTCTAGTGTCAAGATATTATGTAATTATGAAAATTATATGTCTTATTGTCTTTGTATAATATAAAATGAACACACCATGAATTATTCTTTACTACATCCTATGGCAAGTTGTGATGCCATGATCCAGGGACCTATTCTTGAAATAATCAACACACATGAGGACTGAGTATTAGTTTTGTATTGAAAAGGAGAACACATGATAAGTATAATCCATTATGGTTTATTCTTTCTTTGATAGAAGACCACTTTCTAATTTTCTTTCTTTTCTTGATGTTTTTGAAGTGCATATAATCAACATTTCCATCATCAATGGAAATGTATATGACAAAAACTAAATTAAAACATTAATGAAAACACTTAAAAATGCTCTTTTCATTGTAAATAAGTTATCAAAAATGTTTAAGTCAGATTCCATTAGTATAAATATAACTATAAACATCAAATCAACAACTCGAAATGAAAGAAGAAACATATTTTGAGAAATCATTGTAATGAAAAGCATATATTATATTTGACAATTTCAAATATTGAAAATATTAAGCCTTCGTTCAATATATTTCTAACATCTCAAATTGAACTCGGATTGAAGCCTTAACATGAACGTTATTATCAAAACAATATTTGTACTCAATTTCATCTCAAAAAATGCTTCTCTTACGTAATTTACGAGTGCACTCATCAAACTGCACGAAACTTCATTAACACCCCAAGGGCTGCATTTGAATGCTCTGGGCGCTTTTGAAATCCTTTTACTTTTTGAACTTTGGGCACTTTGGTGACCATGAGGAATGTCATTAACTACCGAAGATAATTTTTAAGAAATAACTGTAAAATTTTAAAGGATGAGTGCATTTTTTCATGCAAGATGGAATTTCACATAAGATCCAAACCCACATTTGGGCGTCACTAAGAATGTGATTTTACTTTCGAAACCAGACACACAAGACTATGAGTTGTGCAGAAACATTCTTGTAACGCCACTAAAAAGACGACGCCACGCGACAAACAAACAACCCGAAAATGTGATAATTTTTTTTTTTTGCGAGGTAGTGGTTCTTGTTTGATTTATTTTATCCGCAAGTTTTGTGACCTGCTTGATATTGCGAACTGATAAGCTTCAATCTTTTACTTTGTATTCCGATCGCAAATCTAGAACTACATGGTTGTCGCAATTCCATTCACTCGAGCTTTACTTCAATATTTGTTGTATTCGTCTCTTCCTTAGCGGAGAATTTTCGAGTTTCAAACATGGCGGTACTTGTTTGCATAATGCATGCATTATGACTTTATTGATGTTTTTTTTATATATATTTTAATATATAATTGTAGAAATATGTTACGAGGATAACACGTATATTACCCATTTGTTATTTTATTGTATTATTTTCCTCACTTGGACATGGTTAGTATTCAGTCGAATGATATTCACTTGATTAGTTGTTTGAAGAATACTATACTTTACTTGGTTTATGTGGATTCAGATATTGACTAAGTAATAATTAGAAACTCTCTACAGGAAATTAGTTGATATTCAAGAAAAGGAAATACTACGATTTTTTCTTAAGTTAAATTTAATTTCTAATTTGAATTCTTGACTGTAGTGACATGCATTGAATGGCTAAGTTGGATCATGAATAGTTTGGGCATTTTTATGGTTTTTTGTTTATGTTAGAATAGACTCCCTGATATACTAAGTGATTTTGTTTCTTAGATATCTCTTAAAAGGGGTTATATACTTTTAAATCAAGTGGTATATATATAGATATATTAAAAAACTTAAACACAAATCAGTCTATATAATTATACATACATTTTGAAATTTGAAATTAAATAATCAAGGTCAAATCGGGGGGAAAGTTTTTCAACCATGCTTAAATTTGTTGGTTGGGACGGTGGGTATTCATTCCAACCACTTTTCCACCATTAAGACCTCCTCTCCTTGTGTGCAGAATGCTCTCCTTGCTGGCTGCATGTTTTCCTTGTTTTCATTTAATTCTCTCTGATTTGCAAATCCACATTCCACACAATTGGCCTGCTGTCCAAGATTGTTTTGGCCGCGTGGAATCAAAAGGGAGGTGGTAGATGGAGCTACGAGCGTTGAGATTGGGCTGCGTGAAGAGGTGGCGAAGACTCAAGTGATCAGTCCTGAGTGTAAATCTCTGGCTGAGAAGAAAATGTCTCCACCGCACTAAGGCATGTACCACTGCTGCAAGCTCAAGGTCATGGGTCAGATAATTAAGCTCATAATCTTTGAGTTTGCGAGACTCAAAGGCAACTACTCTACCCTCCTGTATTAACACACCTCCAAGTCCTGCCAAGGAAGCATCTGTGCAGACATAGAACTCACCCTGAGGATCTGGCACTGCAAGAATAGGTGCTCTCGTAAGGCATTCCTTCAGCGTACTGAAGGCCTACTCACACCTATCTGACCATAATAACTTCTTCCCTTTCCGCTGAAGAGAAGTGATAGGGTGCGTAATTCGAGAAAAGTCCTGAACAAACCTCCTGTAATACCTTGCTAGACCCATGAAACTACGCACCTCGGTCACACTAGTGGGTGCTGGCCAAGCCATGATGGCTCAAATTTTGGAAGGATCGTCTGCGATACCTTCCCTAGAAATGATGTGGCCCAAATACTGCACCTCAGGCTGAAAGAACACACACTTCTCCAAGTTCTTGTAAAGGCACTGCTCGCAAAGACACTGAAGAACCTGGCGAAGGTGCTCCTCGTGCTCCTCACGTGTGCGTGAGTAAATCAGAATGTCATCAAGGAAGATGAGCATGAAGCGGTCATGGAAAGTCCTGAATACCCCATTCATCAAACTCATAAACACTGCGGGGGCATTCGTCAAACCGAAAGGTACCACTGTGAACTCATAGTGGCCATATCTCGTACGGAAAGCTGTCTTGTGAATATCTGTCTCCGCAATCCTATGCTGATGGTACCTTGACTTAAGATCTATCTTAGAGAAAACTATAGCCCCCTTCATCTGATCAAATAAATCATCATGAGTGGAAGGGGGTAACGATTCTTGATCGTTACTTTATTCAGCTGACGGTAATCAATGCACAACCGAAGAGATCCATCCTTCTTCTTTACAAAGATCACTGGTGCACCCCAAGGGGATACACTAGGATGGATTAGGCATTTCTCCAGAAGGCCCTCAAGCTGCAACTTAAGCTCACACAACTCAGGAGTAGTCATCCGATAGGGTGCTCGTGTGATAGGCTATGCGCTTGGAACTAGATCTATATGGAAATCGATCTCACGTGGGGGAGGTAATCCCGGTAACTCCCTTAGGAACACATCAGCAAACTCTGATAAGATGGGATGGTCATCGAGGGAACGGTCCTCTCGACTCATCCTCTGATCTGTCACTGACCGTAATAGCAAACATCTGACAACCCTATCGTGCACACCGCTTAAGCTGCATAGCAGAGATGGTGCGAATGGAAACGGCCCTCCTAACTCCTAATATCACTGACTCTACTCCAAGATCATCTATGCAAGCAATAGTCTTATGGTAACAATCCACTCTAGCTCTGTGAGTGGACAACCAATCCATGCCTAAAATGATGCCATAAGATCCTAATGGAAGGATCCGAAGATCAGAAGTAGTGGTGAAGGGTCCCAAATCCACTACACACTCCTTAACTAAGGAGTCTACAGAAATCTTGGCTCCTGAAGCCATCTCAACGTCACAACTACAGCCCTGCCTAACTACCACCAGCCTACAATGCTCTACTAAGGATGGTGCAATAAAATAATCAGAAGAACCAGAATCAAATAATATAGAGGTGGAAATACCACCAATACTACCTGTCGTCTCAATCATAGTACTATCTGATGCTCGGCCTGGTGGTTCTCGACCGCTGCATAGATCCAATGACTCCATGCCATATCTCCAATAGTAGGCTCTGAGCTCTGTGTCTTACCCTTGGTAGGGTTATGTGGGCAGTCTCTCCAAAGATGTCCAACAACACCGCAACCATAACAACTACCTAGTCCTCTCCAGTGGGAAGCAGCTCCAGTTGGTACTCTAGATGACTGAGATACAGATCCTGAAGATCCGGCTATGGACTGCTGAGGTCTCTGCTGACGAGCTCCTACTGACTGAGCTCTCGGTGCACCCTGTGTCCTGATGGGACCCCTAGGAGGAGGCCCCATACTACGTCCTCTCTGTGCATCGAATCTCTGAGGAGGTCGGTAACGTGGGTGGGTTTGCTACTACTACTGCGGTGGTGGCCTCAATGAAGGTTGCCCTGAACTCTCTCCACCCCATGGAGGAGGGACTGACCCCTTCAACCTACTATCCTGCATCTGCTGGATACGGCTTCGAACTCTGTCTCTAGCCTTTTGTGTCTTCCCCCGTGTCTCCTCTGCAATATAAGCCTTCTCCACGGCCTCTGCTAATGTCTGTGGGTAGTGAATGCACACTGCACCACCTAAATGCAAATTCAGGCCCCGAGATGAACCTGTGAATCCATACCTACTCATCCTGCATATAGTCAACGTACTAGAGTAGGTCTAGAAATCGACTCTTATACTCAGCTACTGTCATCGATGCCTGACAGAAGGTCATGAAACTCGTCTATCCGATGCTGAATAAATCTCCTGGGTAAATACCTGCTCCTGAAACGCTCCTCAAATAGCTCCCAGGTAATTGTCTCTAAGTCAACATGGAGTTTCTACTCCTCGGTCCTCCACCAGACTCCTTCTCCATCCTTCAGAAGATGGATTGCAACACGAGCTTTCATGTTGCTAGTAAAAGGGCAGAGCTTGAAGCATCCGCTCAAGCTCACCAACCAGGCCTCTACCTGAAAACTGCCTGTATCACCCGAATAGTGAGATGGTCATAGCTTCAGGATCTCCCTGATATGGTCTTGCAGCTGATGTATGACGAATCCTAGATCTCTCTGTATACTCCTCCCTCTGTCTAGGGCTCCGAGACCTATCCATATCTCCTAAGATCCTGTCCCCATGTACTCTCTGTGGTGACTCTGCCCTAGCTGATTCTGCATGGAAATTCTCTACTCTGTGCTCCTCACTGTGTCGAGGGGATGCCTGGGCATCTACTGATGGCTCCAAACTATGTCTAGCAAGTCATCCTCCCAAGGGCTCTCTGCGTATAGCGGTATTGACATCCTGGAGTGTCTGCAAGATCTGAGGTAGAAGGGCTGCTACGAGTCTGCTCTGGTGGTGGTATGTCTAGGTCTATGTGAAGAGACCCCTCGCCCAATCCGCGCCTCCTGCACAGATCAAGGCGAGAGTTAGTTCATTGTTCTAGGTCTTGAGCCAGTTTTCTAAGTTTGCTGTTTACTATAATTATCAACATTATGGCTTTATATTTTAAAAGTAACAGCTCTGAACTAAGTTAAAGGTTCCTGTTTTTTGTTCTCCTGCATGTGCCCAAGGGTCCCAAATTCGAACCCCTGGCTCTGATACCAAAATGTAACGCCACTAAAAAGATGACGCCTCACGACAAACAAACAACCCGAAAATGCGATAATTTTTTTTTTTTTTGCAAGGTAGTGGTTCTTGTTTGATTCATTTTATCCGCAAGTTTTGTGACCTGCTTGATATTGGGAACTGATAAGCTTCAATCTTTTACTTTGTATTCCGATCACAAATCTAGAACTACATGGTTGTCGCAATTCCATTCACTCGAGCTTTACTTCAATATTTGTTGTATTCGTCTCTTCCTTAGCGGAGAATTTTCGAGTTTCAAACATGGTGGTACTTGATTTGCATAAGGGTATTTGACAACTGACCCCGTTTTCACTTTAAGGACCATTTTATAGGAGGACAAAGGTGACCAGGGTAGATGCATGCATTATGACTTTATTGATGTTTTTTTTTTTTATATTTTAATATATAATTGTAGAAATATGTTACCAGGATAACACGTATATTACCCATTTGTTATTTTATTGTATTCTTTTCCTCACTTGGACATGGTTAGTATTCAGTCGAATGATATTCACTTGATTAGTTGTTTGAAGAATACTATACTTTACTTGGTTTATGTGGATTCAGATATTGACTAAGTAATAATTAGAAACTCTCTACAGGAACTTAGTTGATATTCAAGAAAAGGAAATACTACGATTGTTTCTTAAGTTAAATTTAATTTCTAATTTGAATTCTTGACTGTAGTGACATGCATTGAATGGCTAAGTTGGATCATGAATAGTTTGGGCATTTTTATGGTTTTTCGTTTATGTTAGAATAGACTCCCTGATATACTAAGTGATTTGGTTTCTTAGATATCTCTTAAAAGGGGTTAGATACTTTTAATTCAAGTGGTATATATATAGATATATTAACAAATTTAAACACAAATCAGTCTATATGATTATACATACATTTTGAAATTTGAAATTAAATGATCAAGGTCAAATCGGGGGGAAAGTTTTTCAACCATGCTTAAATTTGTTGGTTGGGACGGTGGGTATTCATTCCAACCACTTGTCCACCATTAAGACCTCCTCTCCTTGCGTGCAGACTGCTCTCCTTGCTGGCCGCATGTTTTCCTTGTTTTCATTTAATTCTCTCTGATTTGCAAATCCACATTCCACACAGTTGGCCCGCTGTCCAAGATTGTTCTGGCCGCATGGAATCAAAAGGGAGGTGGTAGATGGAGCTACGGGCGAGTACAGTCAATGCCCAGACCGCGGCAACCACCACAACCCTCTGTTTTGTTTTATTTCTAAGCGCTTAAGCTTGCAGGGAAGATCATTGGTTCTGTTCATGGCCTCCTGAAAACTCCATCAGGTATTATTTTTTTTGTTAAAGCATCCTACTATTATTCTTCCCAATCGATGGGATTATTTGGATTGATTCGTTCAGTTATATGCGCATATTAGAACAGGTAAGTGGAGTTTCTTTACCACAGGAAGTCGTCCAGGGCAGCACGCCTCTCAGTCAAGGACGTGGTGTTAGTTATACTTCATATTCAGTCGGTTTTAGACTAATTTTATTTATTATGGCGTAGCAAAGACAGGAATAAAGTTTATATCAAAAATCGATTAAGGGATAGAGCAGGCGTTAAAGCCAGCAGTCTGTCCAACCATGTTGTTATCTGTCTAGTATCGAACACATCCTCAAATTCGGGGTTCATCTTCAAGATATTTTTGTCAAAATCGATGGAAGAACACTCTCACTATCACATAGTTGATTTGAGGAGAAGAGAACTCAGTACATGTTCTGGGTCTGAAAATTATCCTGTTGCCTTCACCTCCCAAGACATTTTCTCTAACATTGCATAGATCTCCTGTGTCGTGCAGAGATAGAGAAGCACAAGAGCTTGCTACTTTGACAGATCCTTTGATCAAGGAGTGCACATCAGACCAAACCAGACTCTGTTCTATATTTTTTTTGTCCTATATACAGCTAGAAACTTAAAATGATTTATCCGTGGAAAAGCAACGCATAGAGGAGGTTCTATTACATATCAAAATATCCATGTAGTAGTTGGCTTTACATTTTAATGAGTATTTCTACGTGTGTTTTTTTTAAGTACAGACTGCCTTACATTTTAGGACAGTCCTGTGACATGGAAGCTTTATAGAGGCGTATCCTCGTTTTACTTGTTCCATATGATATTAATGTGTGGTTTGATATAAAATTTAGCATAGTTTGTTTGACAAATACATGATTACTCATGGACCTTCGGGAGCGCCATAGACAACGATGCATACACAGGTTCCTTAGCTTATAAGTCATTTATATTATGTCTTGACTGAGTTCATAGTAATATTCCTTGTTAATATAATGGGAATACTATAGTATATTGTTATAAATGAAATATAATAGTAGTAAATCCAATAGTTTTAATGATACTTAAATATGAATAGCATTTAGAATCTTAGTTTTCTTATTACCGAAGTATGGGTAAAGAACTAAATCAGCTTGGAACCTTTACATTAAAATCTCCTTCTACATATTTTAGTAAGCCTTGTACGAGAATTCAAGAAGGTTTGATTTCATTTCCTTTTATGATTTGTAAGTAGATTTACAATGGATTCATAAATGAAGAGAACATAAAAGAACTAGAGCTTACAATGTTTCATTGGCATATTAAAAGCCAAAAAAAAACTTAAGTCTTTCCATCAACTATTCAAGAAGAGGTAATGCACTATTTTTCCAACCATTTCAATACATCACTTTCAAGTAACAAGGCAAATATTTAATAAATTTTCTTTTGTAATTTCTTTCCAACATTCCACAAGAGAGTTCAACAACATTTCCAATAAGTTTTAGAGCAAGAATTTCTAGCATTTCAATACAACTTCCTTAAAAATCATGTTACAACACTTTCTACCTCATGTGGAAACAAATTACAATAATGGAAGCTAAAGAAAACAAAGCAATATTACATTTTTTTTTCTCCACTCAAGGTGGGTAAATACATGATGTTTTTACATTGTCAACAACAAGGTTCTTGTGCTCCAAGGTGTCCTTCATCCATGCTCCAAGTTCCAAGTATTTCAATCACAACCAAGATAGGGGGAGAGGCAACACTCTCCTCCCAACCAAAACTCAATGGAGAAGAGAAGCAATCTCCTCCATTGACCCCCGAGCCCCAAACACAACACAATGAAGGGTGGTCTCTAACTCAAGGCAACAACACTTGCTTCCACAATACAATTTTCTTCACAACATTCAAGGTTAAAAAGAAGAAACAAAAAGGAAACACAAACAACACAATACTTTTCACAACAAGGCTTTCATCCAAGCCAACAAGAGAAGGAACTATGGGAAAGTTTTCCTTATGCCTCCCCATTGAGATGAGATGCCCATCCAAACCCTCCACAATAAAACTCAAGCCCCTATGACTCTTATGCCTCCCTCAAGTACCCCTTTTTCCTCCCATACTCTTATGCCTCCCTCCTCTTATGGCTCCCTCAAGGACAAGGTAAGAATGTGAAAATTCTTACCCAAGATGGGCATCCCTCTAAAACTCCCTCCACAATTTCCTATTCTACTCTTATGCCTCCCTCATGAGTTTTCCCATAGACCTCTCCTACACTACACATTAAGCATTCTATCCATTTTTCACAATACACAAAGTAAACATACATTATCCACAAATTTAGCATAGAAGCAACAACAATATGAAAGCAAAAAAAGGGAGAAGGTTTCCTACCTCTCCATTGGAGAAGCCTAAACCAAGAAGCTTTGTCCAAGCTCCCTCCAAAACAATCCAAGTATGCAAGTCCAAGCTCCTTCTTTTTCTCTTCCTCCCAATTCTTTTCTCTTCCCCCAAAAGAAAATAACAAAAAGAACTCCTCAACAAAAACCTCCAACCCCCTCAACAAGAGAGGAAGTTTCCGTAAATAGACAAAAGGGAAGAGTGAGGGTGATGTGGCTCCTTATAGGATGCCACATCACACATCCTCAAGACCACCTCCCATAGTCAACTCAACTCCCAAAACACAATAAATGGGTGGTTGGATTGAATGACATCTCTCTTCCACATCCATCCCTTCCCATGTGTCTTAAGGCACAATTAAATGCAAAAGGAAGACAAGTGCACTCCAAAGTCACATTTCCCTTCCCAAAACAATAAATAATCCCCTTTTTGGATTCCCAACCCATAGATATGGTTGGTAAGGGGTTTTGGGAAGTGTGGGACAAGTTCAACTTGTCCCACAAGTCCCCCAAAATTGCCCTAAATCTCAAATTCGAGATTCAAAGGATTTGGAGTGGGCAACACTCAAAACAAGCATTCAATACAAGAGGAAAACACAAGGCTCAAGGAGCCAACCATCAAAATTAATTACACCCACTAGACTTCCCTCCAAAATAAAAAAATTAAAACAAGATGTTACATTAATCTAAACATACTTAGCAAAAGTAATTAAAAAAAAACATCACAAATGAAATCACCTACTAAAGTAAGTTAAAACAAGTAATTACAATTCTTACCCCCTTGGTCACATTAGAAAATTTCCCCCTCATGGAAATTTTTCTTAACACATAAAAGAACAAAGGTAACACAATACAATTCACTAGTTGCCTTGACGACCAAATGTTGTAACCACCCGACATCTTGTTGTGTTTGGTTCCCAATCCCCCTCATGGTTGTGATCATGTTGTGTTTCCTGCAAAATACAAAATACCTCATTCGGCCTTGCGGCCATGTCAAAATGTCCAAAATAACCATATGCATGAAATTCATTAACATCTATACGTAATTCAATTATCCATTATTTCAAGGTTTAAATCACAACTTAATTATGCATTCCATCATTATCCAAAGTTATAGCAATGTAAATTCAACAACTACATTCTACTTATCATGGCGAAGAAATCCAATGTTAGAACACATGCAATATATCCATATAAAAATAATATCAGTATCCAATAGTCTGTCCATGAGCCAGTGTAGATCATACAGAAAACAAAATCCAATCATAACCCAAATGCATCTACTCACAAAACATCATGCTAATCAACGTAAGTATAAGTCATGTTCATATCCAAAAGTCTGCATAACTCAAAATGATAATCAACTAAGTGTCATAGGGAAGTGGGCATTACAATTCTTTTCACAATTTATTTGTGAATGGAGAGTTTGAAATTGTGAATTCGATTTTGTGGACTCCAACACAATTTTGAGTGGAAACCATGAAATATGACAAAATCCCACTATTATTGTAGTTTCACATTTTTTCACATTGTGGAAGTATAACAATATTGGGATTGTCGAATTTACCACATATTAATTCATTTTTTTCAATTAGACAACAAAATTGTGAGTGAAATCTACAAAATCAGATTCACAAAACATAAAATAAAGACAAAAAATATATATTGTAAAATATAAAGTAAAAACTTTTCCAGATTCACAAAACATAAAGCATATAGCACAAAAAACAAATATGGAAAAATATAAACTTAAAACGTTTCCAAATCAGCGGGCCAACAGATTATTAATACACTCGAATAAACTATTTACCGTTGTGATTTGCGATGTGCAGGGATAAATTTCTGATGTGCTTAGCTGTCACTACCATTTATAGTGATAGATTTAGAAATTTATTTAGAAGGATAAACTGAATATGTTTATTGGAATCATACAAGATTGTATATAAATGACACAGATGAAAGATTTATTACATAAGAAGCTTGACACTTATTATCTAAGATCTCCTCTTTAGATTTTTGCAGCTAATACCCAACGACACAGTCTGTTATAGTATTGAAACTTCAAGAATGTACTTTAAATAATATATCGAATTGTAGATTCTTGTTCAAAGCAAACATATTTCGGATTACTTTATAAATTAATTAAGGGGGAGCATAAGCCTAAATAGTTTTTATTAAATTTATTTTGTTAATACTTTATTTTGGGTTTGGTGGACATGTGTGATGCCGGTCTCAATTGTTCGACCAAATCCAATGGATTTCAAACGTTTCCTTCTTTCTTCTTTTGTGCAAAAAGAATCTCTCATTTTCCTTCCTCCTTTCAGACCTGTACTGTAAAAGTGTGGTTCAGTACTGAATATTTCCATACGAATTGTAGTATCGTTTTCTTCCACGTTATTCGTGACGTACCCTTTTTTGAATGTTTGCCTCTCCACTTTCAAAGATCGAGAAGACTAACAATGAAAAAAACATGATTCATTTCCATCAACGACGTATAGATTTGACCGAACAAACAAATATGTATCCTACCTATTTGTACACAATATGTTCGTTAAACTAGGCAGCTTCTTATCATATAATATCGTTGAAACTAAAAATGTCGATTTAACCAAATGAAAAATAACAGTGATGTTGTATGTAAATGTTATACCTAAACCAAGTAAAGAATACAATTACTTTTTGTCACTTTGAAAAAAAAAATTCATTTTATTTTGGGTTCGTCATCTAATTGCTAAAAAAATTGTTGTCGCCTGCACACATCCCACAGTTACACTCACTTGGGAGACTTCATGTATGTTCTGTGTAAAATTTGTTTTTTAATTATTATTGTTTTTATTGCCTATTAAGTGTACTAAATGATTTTTTGAGTTTACTGTTAAGAATTGATGAGTATTTATTTTGTCAAATTCACTTGTATTTCATTTTTTTTTTCATACTTTGAAAATTTGTGGAATATGTTTTACATTATCATCTTCATGAGCGTAAAATTACAATGCAGTAGATAAAATTGATATATTTCTTTATGAAAATATATTTACTCAATTAAATTAATTCAACAATTATATTAAAAACATAATATACATAAACTACATATATATATATATATATATATAAAAACACATTTTAAAAAAGAATTCTACTATAATGAAATGTAAAGATAACATTTAAGTATAATAATTATATATATTATAGTTTATTATACAATCAATATATAGATAAAAATTCAATATCACATTCCTTTCTATTATTACTAGTTTCTCTTTAATTATTGGGTGAGAGGATAATAGGGGAGTAGTCTATAAACATTTCATACATTTGTACAGTAAATTCTTGAAATGTTGTGTTCCGTGAAAGCTACAAGACCAAAATTTATTGTTTACTGCTTTTAGTTCTGATTTCGTGCAAATATACGTAATGTTTAGGTCTTCCGAAGAAGAATATTATGTTTGGAAAGTAATAAAACTTAGAAGATAATATTGAGTACGTTAAATCAACTACCAATTATGTTGAAAACATAATATACATAAACCTAATATCTATAAAACAAAACACATTTTTATAAAGAATTCTACTATAATAAATTATAACGATAACATTTAGATATAATAATTATATGGAAAATAGGGGAATACTCCCTAAGCATCACGTATAATGTTAAAGTTTCAATAATTTTTTTGAAGAAATTCTTCAAGTGCCGTGTGCCTTAAAAGACCAAAATTTATGTTTTACAATCTCTAGTTCTAATTATGAGCAAATGTATGTAATATTTAGATCTTCAGAAGAAGAATGTTATTGTTATGTTTAAAAAACTAGAAAATAATAAAACTTGGAAGATAATGGTTATAAATATCAGCACAGATTGTAAAACTCAAACCTTTAAATTAAGGAGGCCATCCACCCATGGATAAAATTTAAAACAATGGATCTACTTGTCATGTTTTCTAAACGTGGAGTATTATCGAAACGAAAAAATGTCTTCTCAAACAATCTATCAAAAATGTTAAGGATTTAAAAATTGCGAGAAAGAGCTTAAGCGACAGCACTAAAAATGTAAAGATGTATGGCATACAATAAACTACAAACTTTTGACATGCATTGCTTGGAGAGTAATGAAATATATTATTTACGCTCACAGTGTGAAGGAAGACCAATTCAAACGACGTTAACAAACATGATTGTTTCATTATCAAATATAAAAGAAACTGATTATGTGCGTGCGAGTCATACGAGATCTGGCATGCGAAGGAGAAGACGATGCTATGCCAAGAATGAATCGCCCACGATACCAAATTTAAAATTGCCATGTGGGCAACTCATTCTTGGCTAAGCAACAAGCTGCATCTCTCCATGCTAGATAACCCATGAATCGTTAAAACTCCAAAATATTGTCTAATAGCGATTCATACCATGCAACAATACCTAAGATCAATGCAGTGCATGGGAAGCTACATATAATATTTTCACAGGCAATGAAAAGCTGAAAGGGACATCGAGAAAGATCTTCAAAGGTAATGTCTTTGTCAATCTTTCAGATTTTTGGGGATCCGAATCACGTGCATATTACTGTGGCGTGTTTGAAAAAAGAAGAATCCAAGGGCATAAGACAAATGCCTGATAGATGAGACTGCCATTTACAGTTTTTCAATCGTGTTAGGATTCGTTCTGGAAAAGGTGTGCCATTTTGGTTCGAAGAATCTGACGTTAAGAGGACTTAAAAAGAGATGACACCGACCATGCGAGTGATACTCTGGTCGACATTTGAATTACTAGCCCCACAAATGCTTGTACTCAGATTTTAGAGAGGTCATTTCAAAGCGCAATGTGTAATTATAAAATTTTCATACGAAACCTAAAATCAAATTCGGTGTGTACGTGATTGGGGGCCTACTATAAAGTTGTTCCCAGACCCCTCGTTCAATTTGCTGACCAACCTACCAAAAGTGACCCTGTCCAAGGTATGCAAGAAATTTATGCGAGGTCTCTCTCTCTCTATATTTATCTATCTATATACGTGTGTCCGTGTAGGCGCGTTAATTCGGGTATATTATAGTAACGATCAAAGCTTCTAGTTCTCAATCTCTTTTTAAGTGTAAAATTCGATAAATTGATTTTATAAACTTGTTAATTTGTATGAAATTTTTCATTTTACCTTAATTTAGATTTGTCATTTTTACTTTACTTAAATTTAATTTACTTTTTATTCTTGTAATCCTTCTTTTTCTCAATATTATATTAATTTCTTAGTTTTACGTCCTTTAGCCAACTCTTCCTTCTTTTTGTAAATTCGTTTTTAAAATTATTTTTATACTTTAATCTATCAGAAATTTTACGCAGTATATTTCTAATTTGTCCCTAAGGATGGGTTCGGAAGTGTGACAAGAAACGTTAGACTTTGTAACAAACTTCTACAGAAAGTATTCCAAATTACATTTTGGCACAATGTTGAACTGTGGAAATATCATAAAAACATATTATAGAGATGTTTCTCCTCGTCATTCAATTTGCCAACAAACCTACCAGGATGGGCCCACTCGAAGGTATCAAAGACATTTAAAATAACATAAACATGCGAGAATTCACATTCTCATGATTATGGACTATGCACCTCATTACCCTCCTTCACCTCACTTATCACTCTTTATTGTTACTATATTTTCCAATATTAATCAAATAGACTTCAATTTTGAGATATTATAGTTTAAGAACATATTCATAAAAGTTACATTTCGCCACTATTTTTATCATGTCAAGAGGTGTTCCTACAATGGCAACCAAATTTGTAATGGCATGAGTTGTTCACTTTTATTCTCAACATTGTATTTGACGTCTATTTGACCATCAAGTGCCAATTCATCCATAAATTTGACTTCCATTGGACTATCGCTTGAATGTTCTAATTCCTTTTTCTTGGAGAATTCAATAAAAAATAGTAATAACTTAACTATAAAGTAATGAATGAACCCTTTTTCCTATTCGAGAGATAAAAACTCTCGACCCAAAGATCTCTCCATTAGAATAACCATTACCACAAGCTCAAAGTCAAGCCATCAGAGACGTACACACCACACAAAAAAATGATCAAATCTCAATATTATTCAGCTCTTAAATGTACAATTAAAGATATCACACCCTTTATCTCAACAATTTAGGTGTCACAAAAAAATCTAGCACATAGTGCAAGAAATTCCTAATAAATAGCCCTAGGAGTTTTTTTTGTATGACAATAATTTGTTGCATAATACCAAAAAAAATTGGGGTTGGAATATTTACACATGCACAATTAGTATGTGCAAATATTTATACACAACCTACTAACAAACTCCCAAGATAAGCTTAACTCAAAAATTTCCTTGAATAGTTTTTTGAGACCAACACAATTGGGCAGCTAAATGATTCAATTTGCGAAAATTCATAGGAAATTGATAGAGAATTTAATGAATTTAAAATGATTAAATAGGTTATTTGGAAAATCAAAGTTATTAATCTTTAAAGTAACATTTATTGATGTGTTTCATATAGATACAATTATTATAATATACTTACTTTATATATTTATATGTATTTATTATTACTATTTTTATTGTACTTATACTACACTAGTTGTAATGCAATTCTTGGTGGGACTCTACTAGTTTTAAACTTTAATTTAATTTATTTTATTATTCTCTGGGCCTCCACACATGCCTCTTCTTTTATACAATTTCAGTGATGGACTTTACTAACCAAACCACCGACTTGCCATCTGTTATGGCCATTCAATCCTTCCTGATTTGGCATGGTGGAGAATCTTACCCCATTGGTGGGTGGGAGTGGTTGAACTCCTGCCAAATTTTTTCAATGCAATTAAATTCTTCCCCTCTCCATATTTCTCCTTGCTAGCCGTGGATTTTGTTTAGTGGGTTCAATTTTTTTAATTTTACAGCCTTGTATTCTTCTGTCATGCCTGGTCTTCTCTCCTTGTGACTTGGCTCTTGCCCCTTTGGTCTAGCCATGTGAGAGGGAAAGATATTTAAATGCTGGCGAAGGGAGAAGGCCATTTAACTTACTCCTTGTTGTGCATTCGTTTGCACTCCTTCTCGGGTGTCTACAACTACAACCTTTCCTGAAGTCTATTCCTTTGTGCTCTAATGGATGTCCTTACCTTGTTTCATAAACTACAACCTTGGCCCTAGCTGCATGTAGTTTACAAATTGGAGTAGAGTAGGTTGGACACCCGTTGGTTGCTTTGGTGAATCAAAGTTGTGTTACAGATCCTGTTTTGTGCCTACCCTGGTACCATGGCATTTCTTGAGACCACATCTCTTTGAGGCGGTTTTTTCATGTTGTTTACCTGCCTCGTGTATTATCTCCCACATTTTGCATACTTTCCTTCCAAGGCACAACAACTGAAAATTTTACCTTTGTCCCTTTTGTATTATGCTTGGGTTGAGGTCCATTTTTATTTAAGAGATGCTATCTTAGATCTAGCCACATGCATGTTTGCGAAGGTGGGTTAAGAAGGTAGGGACACCTATTGGTCACATATGGTGGAATCAGGGTCATAAAATCAAACCCATTTAATCAGGAATTCATTTCAATTCATATGATCATGTTGCCTCCATTCCACATGCTTCCACCACTCCATACCCGCTTGGTCTTTATTAGGTGATTTTCCTTACCTTACCCCCCCAATGATGTACTCATATTTTTACAGTTCTTAGATGACTCTTGAGGGGATTTTTACAATAATAACATAACAATATCTCCACACTACACATTATATCAATATATTTATCTAGTGTACCTTATTGTATCACTTCCCAATGGTGCACTCTTTCTTTATGGTTTCTTTATTCACTAGTACAGGGTCTTATATAAATGAACCTTATCATCTATGCACTAGGGGCATCGCTATTATCCTTCCCCCTTTTCATCATACTAATGCATGTTTAAGTACACTATTATGATGTAGACATTCACATACTCTTTTACATCATTCGTGTTATACATACTCCTACATACAAAACAATTTTTCCTCATTTCTATATGACATGCAACAATCAAACTCTTTACATTTCATACACTATCTATTATCGCATACAATATCTCATCCTCTATCTATCTATGATCATATTAAACATCTGTATCCATTAGTCAATATTAACAACTACGTAATGTAATTCAAATCAACAAATACAAAGAATGCTTAAAACATCACAAATCAAATATAGCAATGATAATCACATCATCATACATAAAGATAGAAAAATTACGATGCACACACACCAATAGTCCATATATATAAATAATTCAAAATCATAGTTACAATCATGTCAATGTTGCGGGGTAAGCCCCCATGCATTGTGACATCACTAAATATTATATCTCATCATCACTATCACTATCTACAAATGTCAGAGATATAGAACTACAAGATTCACCACTCAATTTGCGTTGCTGATCACTGCCACTATATCTCTCTACCTGTGTGCACAGTAAGGTCACCTTAGTGGACTGCTTCGTAATTTTTTTTTTCTCCATGAACCTTGTAAATACATCTTGTGCTAAAGGACCTCTACCCTATGCATATCTAGCATTCATGTCTCCTCTCATGCCTCATCCCTCTCACTCAATAACACAGTACACATAGCCTCCACTAATGCCACTGGATAAAACAAATGTGCATTCTCACCCACAATGATATCCTCTACTCTAGCATACCACCACCTATGAATACATCAGTTAGCACATTCCACATTAAATTACGGATACATGTGTCCATAATCAGTGACCAATACACATCACCTACATCCATAAATATATAAATTAGATAAAAAACGATAGTTAAACAACCAATTAAAAAATTAAAAACATAACTATACAAATACTCACTTTTTTCTATCATTATCGCTTAACTATCGGGGGCATGTTATTACCCCTTTACTCCTCCCCCTAGTGGTGTTGCCGCTGCGTCCCAAAAATATTGAGAACACAAATACCCATCGATGTGATGCCCACCATACATGGTATGCCTTCGTACACCCTTATTCATCCACATCTATCATATTTATCACCGCATTTGCTTCATATAGCCCAGGAGGCACTATTTGCACTCCTGTGGGTCCTACTCTAACTCCAATCCTCCTCAGTGCCCTAATGGTCCTCACCCATATATATGACTTTGGGGGCACATTCCAAACTAACGTGAAACATGCTCTACCTTATATAGCTCAGTCACCCTTAAAAACTGATCCTCTAACCACATAGTCTAACCGAATACATCGTAGCTCTACTCCATCCTCTAGCCACCATTTGTAGTCTCAATATGGCCTCTATATCAGGACCTTTGGCCCCATATGATCTAACATCACCATGTAGGTATCATTTTCCATCCCTCCTACTTTGAATGCCTTTCCATATCCCAAAAAATATATCTAGCCTCACCCACTCTACAAGTGACCCACCAACCACCCTCAATATCGCAATATGATCATAGGTTGATACATGTAACAATGTGGTAGCTCGAATCCTACCCCCATGGTCCTCTTGCGTAAATATGTATAGATCTTTATACAAGTGGGCCATTAGAAATCATTCCCAAGCATATGTCATCCCATCCTCCTCTATCAAATGAAAAATATCATGCATCTTATACAAGATGCCTACACCACCACCCTCCACTGCAACTGATGAAGTAATCACAACAACAATAAAATTTTGTAATCACAAACTCCAAGACCTCAAAATCACACTCACACAATAATAAAATAAATTTCCTATTCACTTTTTCATATTAATATTTATAGTAATTTTTTATTACCTACCACGCTATAGTCATTATTTACACCTATCCTATGAGCTAGTACACATAACACAGTTTCAATCATATCTTGAGCACCCCTACTATGATTATTGTCTCGTTTGTGAAATTCTCTTAAAAATTCCACCTAATTTAATACCATAAACATTGCAAAAATGCTATCATCCTCATCAACATATTTTTAACTCAATAAACACACACTTTTACAGTTACATCATTATGTGATTACTTGCCTCTCAACGTTCATTCTCATCATCACTCTCCCTTTCACCGAAAGGGAGGCATACAATCTAGGCATCATATAATCTCTCTCACACTATTATGTGATCATTTTACACTCATAAATATTCATTATACAACATTTTCCCATACATTACACGATATTTCTCACCACTTTCTATTGATCCCCCAAATGACCTAACCTTGGGGAAATAAATGTAAAATATCTGTATGAGTAATTAATGAACCAGTCACACACATTCAAATCTCGACAACACAAAACTCATACTATTCGAAATCACATCAATCAATCGACATAACACAACGTATTTATCCTCCCAGACGCCGTAATATGGGAGTCACATCACCACTTTCCGAGATGACCTAACATGGAAGCCATCTCACATACATTGTAGTGACATTCCTAGAGTAGGGTAAATGAGACGTAATTTCCTTTCCTATACTACTCCTATATGGGTTATTCACGTTTGATCGAAATAAAGAAAAATGGATCAAAATGAGAAAAATTTATCTTTTCCCATCTGCAGTGGCTAGACCTTTTGAGGATGTAGTTAAATTTGGAGAGTAAAACTAATCCTCTCTCCCTACACTCTACCTCTAGTGGCAGGATGCTCAAATCCTCAGTTTTTCACACACACAAAATCATTTTGGGAATAGATCACTTCCTACCCCAAGACATCTCCATTAGCAACAAAATCAAAATCTCCAATCACTCAATATCAAAATCATCAATCTTACTTAGTGCTACTCATAACGTTCCCACATCTCTTGTTATGTTGCAGTGATTGACACACTTATCCATGGTTTTCCGTGTTATACATCCTTATTCTACAACATGGGCTTCTCTATACTTCTCATAGGTATGTTCCTTACTTCCTTTACACTACTTGAATTTCATTCAAATAGTATAAAGGTGGGAAAATGTAGACACAAAATCACAGACTTAATATTATTCTCTATACCACCAATTAATTTTATTTATATATAAATCTTGCGTGATAAAGGTATTAACTAATGACACATTCCCTAGTGCATCTGCTTGTCTTGTTTATTTCTATTGCTTTTATCTTTCACACTTCTCACTCATACACCGAATCCTGATTAGAGCACATGGATCCCTATCAATCAGTATCCACTCATTTTTCATCATTTATCTCCAAACACTTGTGCCTAGGACTAGACACTAATACCTAGGCACTCATGTCCATCTAAAGTGCCCATGCCCTCTTTATATTTGATCTTATTTTTGACACTTGAGGTCGGTATTTTAAGTTTTCCCACTCATACCTCAAGGTACTTGTTGAAATGTTGGGTCATTAGTGTCGAATTCAAGAAAAATATCCCTATATAAATGTTATCCCAATTTTTCCCCCGCTAAAAAATTGATCAAACAAGACCCCGCACATTGAATAAAACCGGAAGGGTCAGTTGAATCATGTGCAAGCTCTCAAGCGATTCCTAAATTCAACAATTGAAGGAGCAGGGTCGGTAAAGTGATGCCAACGGCATACAAAGGATATTAGAGCACATAGGGGGAAAATTGAAGAAAGGGCTATAAGTTTTTGGACTTCACATGTGAAGTCAAGTCGGGGCAAAGCAACAGACTCACGGAAGGCACCACGTGCCTCATTAGGCACCTAAATTCAAAAGGCGGGGCCCAAAGAGAGACCCCAAACTTGTGCCAGCCCTCCATGTGTCCAAGGTCCAGAAAAGGGATAGAGCCGACCATTTAATCGACTAAGTATAAGAGGGTAGATGGAAGCCTCCATGTGCCTCATCGATGCAACTTCAGAAGTGAGACCTAAGGGACACAGGGTCCTAAATGAGTGCCAGCCCCTCCAAGTGGTTAGAGCCTTAAAAATTTAAATCAACTGTTGAAAATTGTAAGGCCAATAGATAGTGTCTATGTGTCTCATTAAGCACCACCTTCAGGGTCGAAACCAAAGGTGGTTCCCCAAACAAGCACTAGCTCTCCATGTGTCTAGGGTCGAAAAGAAGTCAAAAGGGGGAGAACCCATCATTGAATCGACTAATGAAAGGAGAACCATCACAAATCCCCATGTGTCCCTTCAGTGTTCTTTCAAGGGGTGAATCCAAAATTAAGTCCCAAACATGAGCCATCTCTCCACGTGTCCAATCAGTGCACCTCCGAAGGTCAGTTCCAAACAGAGTCTCTGAGTGAGTAGGAATCCTCCACGTGTCCCAAGTAAGACATAAAGCCTTCACCAAATAGAGGGACTTAGTCAAAACACAAAAATGAAGAACATGCCTAGAAAGGGACATGTGGCCATGTTTCAGGTCAAAGCGGGAAGGTGGGTTGTCAAAGGAACTTTGGAATTTTAGATTTTTTTTTGAAAAGTGCAAAAGTATAAATGTAAGCCGCACCTCCTCCGATGCCCAAACAATCTAGGTGTCATTCCTAAATTACATGCGGGGAGGGTGGGCCATGGGGGAGAACTTTAGATTTTTTTACAACTTTCTCAAAAAATGTAGTTTGCAAGTGCGGGCCTGCGAGCCCAAAGACGTTTGTTCTCCAAATGCAAAATGTGAAGTTGCAGGCTTGTAGGGCTGAGGGGAAATTTTGCACTTTTGTCATATTTTTGCAAAAGGTGCAAGTTGTAATTTTGGGCCCGCGGATCCATTCTGGAAAAACTGGTTTTTTTTCCATTTTTGTACGGATTCGATTCAAATAATCAAATGGGCATAACTTTCGATCCAGTGCTCAAAATTAAAAAAAATTGGTACCATTGGAAAGATATCAACATCCTCTACGCAATGGAGGCATAAAATATTATTTTTAGCAGGCTTTGACTACCCATTAATACATGATTTCATTGCTTTAACTACCCAAATCTAATCTGGTTTGCCATCTTTCCTTCTCCAACACATGCCAAACAGACATGGGGAACCATAATTGATAGATTTTAGGTGGTTTTGGAGGGCATTGATTGTTGGTGGTTGATATTTCAAAGCATAATCTAAGTTTTTTCTTCTTTCTCTCTCACCTTGACGTTCTATATATTGAAAAACACTTCTCATTTGAGAAAGGACAGACATTCTTGGTGTTGGGAAACTCTGTAAAATTTGTTTCTTGAACTCCATTTGAGATGTAAGCCTTCTCCTATGCCTTGCAAGCATGTTTGTGCCTCTGAGTAGAAATCTAATGGTCTGTGCACCTTCTCGAGCAATAAACTCATGATTTTGTGGCATTCTTCAACCCTTTCTCGTGTTTTATTGTATCTCCGTGCCTCTCCCTTTCAGATCTATTTTCTGTGCATGTATTTAATGTTTACAGGTGTAAGATGTCATGTTTCATGGAGTTTTGATTGTGGATTAGGATTCTGGGTCTATGTCACTTCTATCTGACCCCCCCTCATCTCCTTTTTCCCTATTTCATCCTCCCTCAATAGAGTATCTCACCACCTTCCTTTTTTGGTGTATCACTGGCTTTATTGTAGGTTCTGTTTCCATGTATTTTTCTCTCTCTCCCTATTAACATGGAAGGTTAGATTAGGATTAGATAGTTTACCAACACTTGAGTAGCTTTTGGTCAGTAGGTTAGGAAGAAGAAGTTGACTTTCTCATAAGGTCCATCTCAAGTCTACAAGTCCCACAACTTGAGAGATGGTCCCATGTTATGCAGTCACATCAGATGCCCCACTCAATATCTGAGGCCATTCAGGGGGTGCTGTGATTTTGCATTAATAGTTTTGGCATGCCCAGTGGGACACTGGAGTTAGATTTTCTCATCTTTATGAGGTTTCTCATTATCAAACAAAAAATATTAAGCCATCGTGTGACCACAACAATAGTTTTGGCATGCCTGGTGGGATAGGTATGAATCACCCTACCACCTAATTTCATTAAGTTAATGTGTTCTTGGTGAGATTCAACCTTTCGAGGCACTATGCAAAGCACATCTGGCGACTCCATCTGGTTAGAAATGCATTCTCTAAGTTGGAGACCTTCTTCCTATCCATTTCCACCCACTATTCTTTCCACATATTGTCATCTTCTTCCATCCCATGAAATTGTGCAATCATGACTTCATTCCCATCTTGGAATCCACACTTGTAGCAAAAACAGTGCACTCTTTCTCCAATGTATTTCTCAACTCCTCAAGATTAGTGTTATGAGCAAATCTGAAATCACTATGGCTACCCCTATGAGCAGTACCGGGATCAGATCAACTATGGAACTTGTCAAGAGGGATATCCATGCAGTGAAATCAACTACATGGAGAATGTTTATTTGCTGGAGAAGTTTCAAAAAATGGAGGCACACATGGTACAATAAAGAGCTACAACTCAGATGAAAGTGTTAAAAATTGGCTATAGGGAACCTTGTCCATGGGTTGGCCCTATGCCAAGACATTTCAGCCCACAAGAGAAGATTGACTTCATGGTTTAGATACTACCTTAGCTTACGTAGTGGACCGAGGGGATAGAGGCCTACGAACTTGGTGTCAGGAGCCTTGTCAATGGGTAAGTCCTGCACCATCATCTAGTGATTTCCTCTTCATTCCCCAAGCTACACCATCTCAACTGGAGCTTCAATTTCCAAGCTTCCCATCTGCTGCACCAAGTATTGGTTTCCCTTCTCCATCTCCTAGTCTTCCATCTCACCTCAATTCTTCTACCATTTTCCCTTCCAAATTCAAGTCCCCTCCACAAGAGCTAAAAGTAGTGCCTTCCCCTCCACCACAAATAAATCAGTAACTAGTGGAGACCCCACACACCAATCCTCCTACTCTCCCAAGTCCATGTTAGGGAGACACTCCAGAAACTAATCAAGGAGAGAAGCAAAAAGGAGAGCCAAACAGAGAATAAATGATCAAAATCTTAGTAAGCCTGGCTCTCAAATTTGGGATTACAAAAACCCCTTGATGGTTAAACCTTGAGAGGAGGTTAGGGTCAGACCACAAGTGATGGTAACTAAGTTTACAGCAGAAGAAGAACAAGAAGAAGAGGAAGAAGATCAACAATTTTTATGCTCCGAATGCAGTGTCCCATAATGGAACTTTTTCTGAAGAAGATTTTAATCCAATCCAAGTTGCAAAACCAGTTAAGACAGAGGAAGAAAAAATAGCTCCAAATCCAATTCAAGAGGAGCAGATAGAAGAGATCAAATCAAAGTTGAGTCCACTTAATGAAGAAAGCATTATCGAAGATTTTTTTCTTTCATTTGAAGGACATGATTTGATGAATGAACCCATGACAGAGGAGGACCATACAGTTTAAGAAGCTTCAAGTGAAGAGTAGGACACAGAAGGACCTTTAGTTCTTCCTCCCACTTCATCCCCTTCAATCTCTAATGTCGAAGAAGAGTTTGAGCTTTCAAACTTCATGTTTGAGGATAAGGGGAACCATGGTGAGAAAATTGTAGATCCGAAGGAAAACATGGAGGAGGTCAAGCACACACAGTAGGAAAAACGAGAAGGTAGATTATTTGTCTGCCTTGATGGAAAGGATCCCAAAGAGATCACATCATTTTATCCTCCATCATCCACCTTCTAAGCACTTGAGTTTGATGCCATGAAGGAGAGCATATAAAGACAACAGCCTACATGTCACAATGGCTCTCTTAAATAAAGGTTGGAGGAACATAATCTTCCAGTGTTTTCGTTAAGGAGGAGGAAGGGAAAGAGCACGAGGATCCCATCTCTCTCACATCACTCATCTAGGAAGGTCTACAGGAAGAATCCATCCATGGAGTTAAATTTCACAACCATGGGCACATTTAAAGGACAAGACCGTGCCCTATCACATACTTGGCTTCATTGGATCCAAGGAAGAAGCCAAAACTAGTCATGCCCACTTTAGGGCATGAGGTTGAGTATCAAAGTACCAAGGGTCACCATCAACACCTCCACAAGTCCAATACCAATCAACTTAAGGAATTTTTTTTTATTGATGTTCATACCTTGATGATTTGGGTGGAAGATCAACTTCTTGTTGAGTTTCTCACTCATAATAAGAGCCATGTTCATATCCAAATCATATACATGGCCGCATTTTTTGAGAAAGGGAAGCTATTTCTCTCTACGTGTAGTAGGATTTGTTTAGATTTTCTTTTTTAGGGTTAGTGTAGGAGTAGGATTAGGTTTAATTTCAGCAACACAAGTGCTTTGTCTAGACTTGACATGTTCCACTTGGGGCATGTATGATCTTCCTCTTTGTATATAGTGTGTTGTGGTGTTTTATTGCTCCAAGGTTGTATCATTATACAATTCAATGTGCCTCCAAGGTTAGGGTTGTAGCGGTGGCTCAAGAACATGTGAAACCCCAGCTCAACACAATTTCCTACTCTCATAAACCTCACCTTCAAGACTTTTCTTATGAGAATTGAGAGTGCGGACAGTGGGGCAGGTTCAGGGTCACCAAGTGCAAGCAGTCGCGCTCACGTTTTCAAGGGAAAGATTAGTACCAGGCTCTCATTCATTTCTCCATGCCCAATGGATACTTTAAGGCCATTGATCACTTCATCTAGTAGGAAGATGTCCCCATGAGTCATCAAACTATTATACCAATTTCCCCCCTAGAAAAATTGATCAAACACGACCCCAGCACAGAAGAAAATTGGAACAGGCTGGTTCATTCATGGGATCCCACATTCCAAATCCAAAAATGAAGGGGTAGGGTTAGTGAAGGAGGCCAATGGCGTCAAAAGAGATCAGAGTGCACAGGAGAAGATTGAAGAAAGGGCTCAAAGTTTTTAGACTTCGCATGTAAGTTGACTTAGGGCAAAGAAATGGACTCATGGAAGGTGCCACGTGCATCATAGATGCAGAATTCAAAAGGTGGGTCCCTAAAGAGATACCCCAAACTTGCGCCAACCATCCACATGTCCAAGGTTCAGAAAAGGGACAGAGCCGACCATTTAATCGACTAAGTATAAAGAGGTTCAGTGGAAGCCTCCACATTCCTCATCAATGCAACTTCGGAAGTGAGACCCAAGGGATAGACCCCAAATGAGTGTTAGCCCTATGTGTGGTCAGTGCCTCAAAAAGTTAAATCAGCCATTAAAAATTCTAAGGCTAGTGGATGGCACCATGTGTCTCATTGGTGCACCTTCAAGGTTCGAAGCCAAAGGTGGTTCCCCAAACAAGTACCTACTCGAGACATGTGTTTAGGGTCCAATAGAAGTCAAAAAGAGGCATAACTGACCATTGAATCGGAGGTAAGGAAAGGAGAACTAGCAGAAAGCCCCACATGTCCCTTTGGCCACTCTTTTAGGGGGTGAATCCAAATGTAGGTCCCAAACATGCGCCATCTCTCCACGTGTCTAATTCGATGCACCTCTGAAGGTTAGGTCCAAAAAGAGTATTGAAATGAGTGGGAAGCCTCCACATGTCCGAGATTAGACATAAAAGCCTTCTCCAAATAGAGGGACTTAGTTTAAAACATACAAAAATACAGAACAGGCCCGCAAAGGGACACTTGACCATGTTTCAAGTCAAAGCGGGAAGGCGGGTCGTCGGAGGAACATTGGAGTTTTAGCTTTTGTTTTGAAAGGCATAAAAGTATAAAAGTAAAGCACACCTTCACCAATGCCTAGAGAAGCCACGTTTCAAGTGTAAATTACATGTGGGGAGGTGGACCATGGGGGGAACTTTGGATTTTTTACAACTTTCTCAAAAAACATAGTTTGCAAGTGTGGGCCTACGAGCCCGAGGAGGTTTGTTCGCAAAATGTAAAATGTGAAGTTACAGGCTTGTGGGGCTACGGGGAAATTTTGCACTTTTTTAATTTTCGTGCAAAAGGCGCAAGTTGTAATTTCAGGCCCATGAATACATTTTGCAAAATTGGGTTTTTTGCCATTTTTGTACGGATTTGATTCAAATATTCAAATGGGCATAAATTTTGCTCAAAATTCAAAAAAATTGGTACTATTGGAAAGATCTCAACATCCTCTATGCCATGGAGGTATAAAATATTATTTTTAGTAGGCTTTGATGCGTGAAAATATCAAAAAAATTATTTCAAGCCATTAATACGGGATCTGATTACTTCAACTACCCATATCTGATATAGTTTTCCATCTTTCCTTCTCCAACATGCCAAATAGACATGGGGAACCAGAATTGATAGATTGTATGTAGATTTGTATCACATTGGTGGTTGGTTGTTGAGATTTTAGAGTAGAATCTGATTTTTTCTTCTTTCTCTCTCACCTCAACATTCTATATATTAAAAACACTTCTCATTTGAGAAAGGAGAGACATTCTGGGTGTGGGGAAACTCTTTAAAAAGAATTTCTAGACTCCGTTTGAGCTGTAAGCCTTCTCCTATGCCTAAAAGCATATTTGTGCCTCTGAGAAGAAATGTAAATGGTCTGTGCACCTTCCAGAGCAATAAACTCATGATTTTGTGGCATTCTTCAACCCTTTCTCTTGTTTTATTGTTTCTCCATGCCTCTCCCTTTCAGATCTATTTTTTGTGCATGTATTTCATGTTTGCAGGTGTAAGATGTCGTGTTTCATGGATTTTTGATGGTGGATTAGGATATGGGTCTGTGTCACTTCTGATTCACCTCCCTCATCTCATTTTTCCCTGTTTCATCCTCCCTCAGTAGAGTATCTCACCTCCTTGATTTTTAGTGTATCATCTCTTTAGTGTAGGTTTTGTTTCCATGCATTCTTCTCTCTCTCTATCTCCTTCGAAGGTTATATTAGGATTAGATAGTTTTACCTTCACTAGAGTAGCTTGTGGCAGGTAGTTTATAAAGAAGAATTTGGCTTTCTCTGGAGGGCCATCTCAAGTTTGCAAGTCCCACAGCTTGAGAGATGGTCCCATGTTATGCAGTCACACCGGATGCCCCTACTTAGATATGAGGCCATACAAGGGTTGCTGTGATTTTGCATCAACAATAAACATAACATAGATATCATTATAAGGGGGGTAAATTATTTTCAAGGGATATATATTTACATATCAAATGGACTCCATCTTGGACTTATTATTCAGCATACACATTGCATAGGAAGGTGAATTCATTCTATTCCATCCACACATTTACATTTTTTTAAGATACCACCCACTATCCTGACATCATTGGCATGAGGAAAACCTAGGATAAATATTACAAACAAAAACACATATAACTACATTGGTTTTGATATGTAGTACAACACTCAGTTGTAAGTTCACTAGGTTACAACTGAGGAAAGTTCCACCCCTCATTTTTCATCTTTCTTTTTCAGGGTTTGATATCTTTTTTAGGGTTTTATACAAGGATATTTTTTATAGGTTTATAGGTACCTCAACGATCCAACTGCAAAATACAGGTGGAAAAAGGTAAAAATTTGGGAAACCCTAGCAAAAGTATCATATCCAACTTTTGAGATTTTCTAAAAACCCTAGCGTCCCCATAGAGGTATTGCATACCCACATGCCCCCTGTTCTTTCCCAAGAGCCATGTCTAAACATTTCCACCTCCTCTATATTTTTTTTAGGTTCGTTGCTATGACCTATCTTTTTGTTTCATCGCATTCTTATTCCGGGACACATTTCGGGATAAGTGAAATCAAGGTAAGTGCCCTGTCTCTTTAATTTTATTTTATAAATAAGATTAGAATTTTTTTGTTAATGATAAATGTTTTTAAAATGAGAACCATACCCCAAGGTACAAAATGGTTGAAAAAACATATTTAACAAAAGAGTATCAGTAGATTTAAATCCAATGGGGACCACACCCCATAAACCAAGTCCTAGCACACAAGATACCACAATAAGACAAAAGCTTGTGGTATCCAGCCAATAAGCCACCTAAATAGCCAGGAAAAAGTAACACAATGACCGTGCAAGCAAAAAAATAAGTACACAACAATGAACTGCTAGATTGGGGAAACAATAATATTCAGAGTGGTGTTTTTCCTTGTTGTGTATTTTTTTCCAACTGCTAGAGACATCCTTGATAGGCAACATAATCTCAATAGCTTCAATAGACATATAAATGATTTTTTCCATAGGAAAAAGAGGAGGGATGTTTTCTTTAGCCACTTCACACATAGGTGATTTAACTTTTAGATTATTTGTGTTAAGTCCAACAATAATTTCTGTAAGAGGCAATTTTTGATGGGTAATCACAACACCCTTGATTATTTGCAGCTCAATAGATTGAAACTATCAGTGTGATTGCATAACATTAATATTTTCCCAAAGTGTGGGACTTTGCAATCATGGCATCTCTTTGGAGAAATCTGGTTTCATGTCCTAACCTACTGTATACTACTCCTAAGGGAAAAGAGTTACAAATCTAACACTAATCTATTGCTTATAAGGAGAAATAGATACATAAAATGAATGAAAATTAAATCCTACTCTAAGGGAAGGTGATGCACCAAGAGGAATGTTGAACAACTTCTTTGTATAGAGATGAAAACCAATAAGTTTGAAGGGGATGAATACACACCACAAGTCAACCAATTTTTATGAATTCATTCACCATTAAACACAAACCATTAAATATGGAGCACAATTTAACAAGCAGAGTTAACATATCAACCCCTCATTTTTCATCTTTCTTTTTTAGGATTTGATGTCTTTTTAGGGTTTTACAGGAAGATATTTTCTATAGTTTTACAGGTACCTCAGCGATCCAATTTTGACATATAGGTGAGAAAAGGTGAAAAAGTGGTAAACCCTAGCAATAGTATCATATCCAACATTCGACCATTTCTAAAACCCCCAACATCTGCACAGAAGTCTTTCATACTCACAAGCCCCCTATTATTTCCTAGGATCCCATGTCTAAACATTTCCACCTCCTCTATAATATTTTGAGGTTCGTTGCAATGACCTGTCATTGTGTTTCATTGAATTATTATTCCCAGACACACTTTGGGATAAGTGAAATCAAGGTAAGTGCCCTATCTCTTCCATTTTCTTTTATAATAAAGATTAGATTAAAAAAATTGTTAATGGTAACTGGTTTTAAAATCGGGACCATACCACAAGGTACAAAATGGTTGATAATCCATATTTAATGAAAGAGTATTAGTGGATTTAAATCCAATGGGGACCACACCCCATAAACTAGGTCCTACCACACAAGATACCACAATAAGAAAAACACTTGTGGTATCCAGCTAACAAGCCACCTAAACAACCATGAAACAATAACACAACAGTCATGCAAGAGAAAAAACAACTGCATAACAGTGAACTGCTAGATTGGGGAAAAATTATTCTTAAGAGTGGATTTTTTTCTTGTTATGTATTGTTTCCAAACCACTAGAGACATCCTTGATAGGCAGCATAACCTCAATAGCTTCAATCGGCATATACATGATTATTTTCCTCAAGAAAAAGTGGAGGGATGTTTTCTTTAGCCACTTCACACACAGGTGATTTAAATTTTAGATTCTGTGTGTTACGTCCAATAATCATTTTTGTAAGAGGAATTTTTTGTTGTGTAATCACAACACCCCCTGATTTTTTGCAACTCGATAGATTGCAACTATCAGTGTGATTGCATAACATCGATCTTTTCCCCATGTGTGGGAATTTGAATTCAGGAAATATCTCTGAAGAAGGCTGGATTCATGTCCTAACCTAGTGCCAACTACTCCAAATGGATGAGAGTTACAGATCTAACACTAATGTAATGCTTCTAAGGAGACATAGATAGATAAAAAAGAATGAAAATTAATCCTATTTTAAGGGAAGGTGATGCACCAAGAGGAATGTTGAACACCTTCTTTACATCCAGATGAAAACCAATAAGTTTGAAGGGGACAAATACACACCACAAGTCAACCAATTGTTATGAATTCATTCATCATTAAACACAAACCATTAAATATTCAGAACAATTTAACATGCAGATTTAACATATCGACACCTCATTTTTTATCTTTCCTTTTTAGGATTTGATGTCTTTTTGAGGATTTTACAAGAGGATATTTGTGCAGGTTTACATGTACCTTACGATCCAAGTGTGACATACAGGTGAAAAAATGTGAAAAAGTGGGAAACCATAGCAACAGTATCATATCCAACTTTTGACCTTTTCGAAAAACCCTAACACCCCCACAGAAGTATTGCCTACCCGCATACCCCCTGTTCTTTCCCAGGGGACCATGTCTATAAATTTCCACCTCCCCTATATTTTTATGAGGTTCGTTGTGATGACTTGTTTTTCTGTTTCATTGAATTCTTATTCCAAGACACACTTTGCGATAAGTGAAATCAAGGTAAGTGCCCTATCTCTTCCATTTTCTTTTATAATTAAGATTAGATAAATAATTATTAATGGTAAATGGTTTTAAAATGGGGACCATACCCTGAGGTACAAAATGGTTAAAAATTGATATTTAACAAAATCTTATCAGTGGATTTAAATCCAATGGGGACCAAAACCCATAAACCAAGTCCTAGCACACATGATACCACAATAACAACAAAGCTTGTGGTATCTAGCCAACAAGCCCCCTAAACAACAAGAAAAAAGTAACATAACAACTGTGCAAGCACAAAAACAACTACACAATATTGAACTACTAGATTGGGGAAACATTAGTCTTCAAGGTGTATTTTTCTCTTGTTGTGTATTGTTTCCAGCCGCTAGAGACATCCTTGACAAGTAGCATAACCTCAATAGCTTCAATTAGCATATACATGATTTTTTTCTGCAGGAAAAGGAGGAGAGATGTTTTCTTTAACCACTTTACACACATGTGATTTAACTTTTGGATTCTGTGTGTTACCTCCAATAATAATTTTTTTAAGAGGTATTTTTTGATGCATAATCACAACACCCCTGATTTTTTGCAACTCGATAGATTGCAACTATCAGTGTGATTGCCTAACTTCAATATTTTCCCAAATTGTGGGACTTTGCAATCAGGAAAACTCTTCAGAGAATGTCGGCTTCCTGTCCTAACCTAGTGCCAACTACTCCAAAGGGTAGAGAGTTGCATATCTAACACTAATCTAATGCTTCCAAGGAGACAGATAGATAAAATGAATGAAAATTAAATCCTACTTTGAGGGAAGGTGATGCACCAAGAGGAATTTTTAACACCTTATTTTCATAGAGATGAAAACCAATAAGTTTGAAGGGGGTGTATACACACCACAAGTCAACCAATAATTATGAATTCATTCACCATTAAACACAAACCATTAAATATGCATCACAATTTAACATGCATAGTTAAAAAAATTACAATCATAGATCAAGAGAATGCAATGAACATAAGAGAGGGTTGAACTTAATCAAAAGGCTTATACTATTACTCCACAGATTTGATACAGAGCATTACAATGGCCAGGAGGCACTAATTTTCATTACAGCTTGAATGGGATGTTTAAACTCCAAAAATTCACTTACAGACAAGAGAAGAAGGGAGGGTGCAAAGCAAGATAATCAAACCTTTTGAAATGAGCCCCTCGTTACAATAAATAGGAAGAATTAAAAAAGGGAGAGAGAAGGAATTCAAAATCTTGCTTTAACCACCCAAAAATGCATTAAAATCACCTACAACAATGATGGGTGGCACTGCAAAACCCATGCCTCCGTGTACTTATCCTTGTTCGAGAAGAAAGGAAACCCATACCTCATCATTTTGCTATATGAGAAATTTAGAAACCCCATCTAAAATGGTACACTTTATTTCCTCATTTTGAAATACTTAGTCTTACTAAAAATTAAGAAGACCCTAAGGGCTTTCCAAAAAGTTGAATTTTGTGAAAATCTGAGCTTTCAGTCAAAAGTTATGGATATCTAAAGATGAGGGTGCTATATTGCAATAAATGTTAGTGGTGATCTCTTCCTTTTCATCTCTCACGTTGCCTCAAGATTTATAAAATGTTGAACCTACGAAGTCAGAAATTCAGGCTTCAGAGTTTGGACTCCAAAACCATGTTGTATGACATTTTTCATTCCTCAAGCCAAAAGTTCATAAATTTTGAAACCCCAAAATACAAAATTCAAACTTCAGGTTTCAGACCTTTTTCATTTTGGGGGTTCGAGTTTTAGGACTTCAGATTTTAGGGTTTGAGGAATTCGTATTTTGGGGTTTCAGGACTTTATATTTCAGGTTTAGATTATCTACTTGGCACAGAAATCCTTCAAAATCCTGAAATCCCAAAGTCCAAATTTCAGACTTCTGGCTTTAGAATTTTCTTCTCCTCACATAGTACTATTCACTGTGAGCTCATGGAACCTCTGAAACCCTGAAGTCTAAATTTTAGACTTCGAGTTTTGTACTTCTCGCTCCTTTTTTGCAGTTCCTTCTGTCGAGTCCCCAAATTTTTATTCGGCCTACCTCTGAATGACCACACATCTGAAGCTCGAATTTCATACTTCATAGCTCCTTCATTTTCTAAACTCCTCTACAATGTGCTTGACCTAACTAACCTATTTTTCCAATCCCAAAGTGTGATCTCCCATATCTGAGTCGACACCTCATTTTTTCTCCATGGGGTTTTATTTGTCTAATTTCACCGAAGGGGCCAAATTGGGTAACAATGTTTTTGATACCGATTCATGCACATCATCCAAATAAACATTTAAATCTAGTTTTTCATTGGTGTTAAAAACCAAATGCTTAGGGAGGGAATTTTTCCACCAACTGTGTTTCACATTTTTACACTTCTCTAACCAGCATTCAACAGTAGTAGTGTGTCCTAAAGAGAGGCACCATCTACACCTAAATTGTGATCCTTCATAGTCCAATGGATGATACCATGTTATATTCTACACTTTGAGGTTGATGTTTGCAGGAAGATTAGTAGAAGTATCAAGTTCAACAAGGATCATTGCATATGTTGTATGGGTAAAATTAGTGGTTTGAAATTCAATGTAAAGAGTGTGGCAAAAAACATTTCCAATGGAAATCAAACATTCACAGCTCTAAAATTGTAATGGTAAATTAGGCAACCTAATCAAGATGGGTTTGTGAGAGAATGATTCTATGAGTGGGTTAAAAGAGGGCAACCATGGTTTTAAAACAAGGTATCAGGATTTACAGACCAAAATTTTACCTTCTATGACGTCTTTATTAGTTTTTGAATAAAAACCCATAATAAATCTTCCTTTAGCAAAAGGCTAAAGATATAACCTTCCTAAGAGGAGCGGGATCTAACCTGGATTAAGATTGGATAAATTACCTAAAAATTATATTTCATTATATATTAGTTATATTAGTCATTTCTTTAAGATTCTAATAAAATAAATAACATACTTTATTAAATCAATTTTTGCTTACTAATAATTTGATAAAAATTTCTACACTTATCTAGGGTTTCTATTTCTTTCACGTGACTACTATTTATTCCAAAGTTTTGAGAGAAAGAGAAACATATATAAAGAAAACATAGAGTAATAGCTCTATAGTACCAAAGGGTATAGGATCATACAGTTCCAAATTAGGACTATACAAAATAAGTATACATATTAAAGATATTATAAAATCCTACCACTATTGGTTTTGTGTATCCAAAACATTCACTAAAGCACCTGCATATTTTCATTGGCTTGTTTCACCATCCTACACATTTGGATAATCCACATTCTACAATGTATGGTTGATTTTTATTTATCCATTTTTGTATTTGAGATATTCGTTATCATTTATCAATTGTCTCAATCATTTCAATTATGGATTGTTTTATTCTAATTATGAATTATATTTTTTGTTAATTAATTCATCACAATAGTTTACCTTTTACAAACCCTTTTATCCTCTTATTTGAGTACATTCTTGTACTATACTATATACTACATTAAGGGTGAAACCATTTTATCCACTCGATTACTCATTCAAATATATTTTTCAAAACCCCGGAATTCCTAGGGTTACATTAGATTTAGTTTGCACATGATTTCTCTATATACACTTTCAATTTAGTAATCAAATTAATAGATAAACTATTAAATGCATTGATATTTCCACTCCTAGTGACAAGTGTAGTATGCTCATGTATTATTATTCACCCCGTACATATAACATCCCTTCAATATATGACTATTATATACATGGTGTACCTTTGAATGATCTTAAGATCCATAATACACATTCTTATGATTTTGATTATAATGAGGAAGATGGTGCATACCAATAATGGGTTAAACTTGTTCCTATTATTCATTTCTAAATTAATGGTAATCCTCATCATATTGAACCTTTCATTTATATTATATTATATATGAATCTCACCCATAATCAATCCTTTAATAATCACTAAATATTTTTACAACTATCTCCTTTAATGTACCCATATCAACCATCCCTAAATCACTAGTGACTAAATAAGTAGGGGAATCTATTAACTACCTTCATATATGACTATTCCTCTTACTAATACCATTCCTACATCCCTTTTCTACACTCATAGTGTTTTGCATAATTTTCTTCCAACATATATTATTTAGAATATTTGTGTGTACTTTTCACGATAAAATTTAAAAAGCACAAACAAAAGGCTATAAAAAATAAGTGTTAGTACAAACAATAATGCATGTATAAGATAATGTGTAATCTACATAAACAATGTATAAGCTACCAGGGAATATAGTAGTGTAAACATGGGACATTACTCATGATGTCATGGGACACACAAGGCCATCATGGCTACATACAACAAACAAGTGTGCATAAAAAACATAGGGCAAGGCCCGCATACAATAGAAAACAAACAACAGATATCCATTAAAGAAAATACTCTTACAAAACAAATATCACACATCAAACACCCATTAGCATGTTAGAAAGATAACCAGTATGTCAAAAGAATGTATAACCCCGTAATACAGAGTGCTAGGTACAAAATGAAACAATAACACCTGTGAGAGATGAATGTGAATGCCCCAAGTAATCAATGTAGGATGGGTAGAAGGTCAACATCCATGCCACATGTAAGAGACTTGTATCTACAATCAAAACTAGGAAAATATGTGAACACATATGTGTGGATGGTATATATAAATGACACACAAGAGATCTAACTATCATGTAAAATTAAGTGACCATATACAAGAAAATGCAATCCAGAGTAAAACCAACCAAGATATGCAAGATGTTGTGGATGGGTGGTGTGGAATGCGAGTTGGAAATATAGGTGCCACATTCCTTCCATGTGCATGGAAATGTATGCAGTGATGTTCATTTGGATTTCCCCCTCACTAGTAAGAAAACCCCCGTAAATGAGAGTGCATCATCAAGAAATGCTCGAATAGTGGGTTGTGTCAAACACGTTGTGATGAACATGTATGTATGTGGTGATGAGATGCAATCTAGAAATGATGTGTGCGTGACCCTTATAGCTGAAGCATATATCACGACAAGATAATCGAAAGAGTTATGATGTAGCCTAAAACATATACCACTACAATATGAAGGGATAGATGACCATTTATCCTAAAGTGTATGTCACTAACCTAGTAATGTCACATAATGGAAGGTTGAATGATGATCATGTGAGTATGATAAGGTCTATTTTATTTGTAAACACTCAGTAGTCAAGTATGGAACGAGGAACTAAATTACATCATAGGGTAGTGAGTATATAGTTTAAAAGATGATGTACCATGCATAATGAGAATAGATGACCATATGATGTGTAGAAATGTTCAACATATGGTCAATAGTATGCAATTCAATGTGTGTAGGGAGACTAGTAACGTAGGTAGACTATTATGTAGTAGGTAGGTTGAGAAGTATGAGATGCTAAAATTGTAAACAATAGAAGTGTAATATGATGAATATAAGGATTATGTAGAGGATATGTATGGTGTATAGTAGTGTGAAAACATGAATGACATGAAAATGAAAGATGTAATATGCATGATATGTAGATATCCTGAGAGTTTTAAATGTGCATGACATGTAGATGAAGAGTAGTCAATGTGTTAGCCTAGGTGATGAATATGGATGACCATGTAATGAATGTAATGTGTAATTTTTAAAAGTGCATAATCAAACCCAATGTAGATGTATGCACGATGAAGACTACTGTGATGTGCAGAATGTGTGATGTATGATGCATATGAGGAAATTCAAAGTTTATGGGTATACTTATAATAGTAGGTGTGATGAGTAGAATGGATAATGAGTAGAATGTATTGCTAGACTAATAGATAATAAGGGTGTGACATATGTATGATTATCACTAATATGATATATAAAGTATGTGTTGGTGCCATTTTTGAGCTTGCACCTTGTTGCCCTAATTTTTCAAATCTATATGTGCTCAAAAAAAAATTATCCTTTGGATTAATGGCCTAAATTTCTTCCCCTCCAGTTGATGCTTTAAAATGCTCACAAACTTGTTGTTTTGCCCTAATTTGAAGGAAGATTCCAAGTTTTCCCTTTTTTGTGCCCTAGTTCTTCCAATTTTGTGGATTGTGTAATCTTTCCCTTTGCTAGATCGTGGAAAAATCGAATTTGATCAATTTATACTTCTTTGTATTTGAAAATCCAATCCCAAGGTCGAAAATGTTGTAAAATCATGCTTCAGTTGATTTAGAATCAAAAATCTACCATCCTTGATGAAAAAATTGAATTCTAGGACATCCTTTGAATTTTTTAGATTTTACCGGTCATACAGGCGTCATTTTCCTATCAAATTCTTCCTCAAACATGCATTGGCATTGAGGCAGGTTTTCATTGGCCAAGGATTGGCAGGGAAATATTATAACTTGTCATTTTTTAATTTTTTGGCAAAAGGGGCATTTTTGGGCCCGAGGCCCCGATTTTTCCAAATTTACCTACGTGGCATGTTCTGATTGGCAGGGGGATGGCGGGTGGTCAAATTCCCTTAAGGTTTTTAGACCTTACTTTGTGAAATTTCTAAAAGTCAAATTTTGGCCCGAGACCCCACAACCAATCGAAAGAGGAAACGTGTCCTAAAAGTTTCAAAATGGAAGTGCAGGCCATGGGGGGACTTAGAATTTTTCGGCTCTAATTTTATAAAGTATCAAAATCAGTTTTTCCCCCACTCCAATCAGCGATGGACACATGGCATCACGACAGGGCAAGGCAGGTCGGAGGGCCGACGAAGGTTTTGGTGATTTTACATTTTTTAAACTTCCAATGGTTTAAAGTCAAGTTTCAGCCTGAAACCTCGTAGTCAATAGGAAATGGACACATGGCATCATGGTGGTGCGGAGTGGGTCCGCGGGTCCGCGGAGGGAAATGGGGTTTTTTCCCTTTTTTTGGCAAAAAGGCTCAAAATCAAAATTTAACCCATGTGCCCACAAGTGAATCATCAAGCAACATGTGGCAGAGGTCAAGGCAGGTTGGCAGGCTAGTGGAGGTAAGAAGGAAATTTTTCCCTTTTGCCAAAATGACTCAAAACAAAAATTTGATGCACTGGCCCGCTAGTGAATCAAAAGGAGATACATGGCAAGGGAAGAATCGAAGGTGCAGACCCGTGGGGCAAAAGTTAAAAATTTTCCAATTTCCAAAAAAGGGTTTAAATGTGTAGAATTAAAGTGTGATTTCAATGGGACCCACCATATGCCACATGTCAGCTCCAAATTTCAAGGGCGGAGGGGCGGAGAAAAAAGTCAAAATTTTCCATTTTTCCAAAAATTGTGGAAAAGTAAAAAATGATCCCAATTTTGGTCCCAATTGTTTTTTGACAAGTGGAGGGCCAAGATTAAAGGAAAAAGATGGATAAAATCGATGGTTGTTATGCATCCATTTGTTTTGACCACCATATGAGCTCCATGAAGCTTGGAATCATGATTTTTGCACCAAAATTCATCAAATTTATAGTGATTTTGTGTTGTCATGGCATTCTAGGATCATTGGCATCGGTTTCATGGCTCAATTCTTTGATTTGAGATGTTTTTGTTAATTTTTTTCCACATCCCAGGAAAACACGTGAAATGAAAAAATCAAAAGTTATAGAGTTAGTTTTATAAGGTAAAAGGGTGAAAATGATGAGTAACAGGTGTTTGTAGGCCTCAATGATGAAAAAAATGCCTCTAGGATGAATAATGATCCAGATATTTGTAATGATTTAATCCTTTCGGCAAACCTAGCAACCTGTGAGTGTTTTTCTATTTGATATCATTTTCATTAATTCACAAGGAATGTTTTGTAACAAACTTGATCCCATGGCATATTATTTTCTTGGTAAAGAAGGCTCCAATGTGGCATAAGGTATATAGTGAATTTTGGAGAAATTGTACAGTGTTAGGAGTTGAATATCAAAAGAAAATTCTGAGAGAGAGCTCATTTTCTGTGAAATCCACAAAAGAACCAGGTTAATGTCTCATGTGTTGGAAATTCATGTATGTGAGTTGGTTACAAGTGTATAGCCATAACACAGCTCTGAGATTGTTCATGTAACTCTCCCTTGCTGTTGAATCTAACAAGTTTTGAATTAAATCTATGTTTTCTTTGGGCAATATGGTGTCTGTTATCATTTTTAAATGCCTGCAAATAAATTTTATTGTTCTTGTTGTAATCTTGCATTGAAAGTCTTTAGAAATCACATAGGATCACCATTTCTTGTTGATAGTTTAGTGGCATTTGCAATCTCATATTAAGAAGAGCCTTCATCTGATAAGGAGATAAAAAAATTTAAAATCACTTTACCTTCCTTGAGTGCAAATATTTCTTGTAATCCTTTGGGGGTACCTTAGGCATGGTTTGATCATGGATTTTTGTGTTTAATTGAGTTCTTTACTTCAATATTTTGTGGTGAATTTTCAAATATTGTGTGAAGAGTACTGCCTGGGCTTCCATTTATGCCTTTGCTGGTTGAAAGAAAGTCCTGATTATTTGAAGAATTTTCTCTGATATTTATTTCAAGTATTGTAGAGGTTGTCAAAGATCTAATATATCCTCATTTGTCCTATCAATCCCCCACCAAAAATCATCTAAACAACAAAGACCCTCTCATGTCCTATCCCTGATTTGCATTTGTATACCCACAGAAGATCAAAATCCATTTGCGAAAGTATGCATAACAGATCAAGATTTCTAATGTCTCTAGTAACCTTTGCCTTGTTTTGAGAACATACCCATGTTTTGAGAAGTGACAACTTGTGATAATTCAAATCTGGGGTGTTGAACATGTTTTCATCAAGGTATCCATCATAGAATTCCAAGCAAAGAGAAGGACATCTTCATCTCCTTCACAATTACAAGGTTACAAAATTAGTCCTCTTACCTTGGTTGTAAGGCACAACCTAAAATAGCTAGGACAAGATCAAGTCATATTGGAGTGCTATCCATTTCTCCACAAACCTAAGTGTCAGCTAAACCATATCCCCAGCTACCAACTACATACAACATGGTCTAATCTATCTTTAAGGTCCATGACATATCTATGGTGCTGCTCAGACTGAAAAGGAGAAAAAATTTGGATACCAACATGAGTGGCGCCATTGCCGGGGACTTCTTGGAATTTCTTGGTGTTTTTGAAGTGTATGAAGAGTTTGAGCATTTGTGTATTCAAGTATTTCAGCTACTAAGTTTCAAGTTTTGTCTGCCCTTTTTCATTTACTAGTAATTTATACACTTTATGTGCATTGTGATTGATTGATTTAAGAAGAAGAAGGCCTGATTTATAAAGCCTTGCAAAGGTTTCAAATCTAGCAAACATTTGACAAATTACTTTAGTGAATTTTCATAACTAAGGTGAAAGTCCTTAGTGGCGACTCTAATCTGATTTGATCTTTAAAATACCAGTTATCTTACCTTTCTATCATTTACTTTTGTGTTGCTAATCCCTGCAAAAATGGAAGGAAGAAGATCTCTCTTCATCAAGGAATCTACTAAGAAGTTGTTTATAGATTAACAAAGCTCAGAGCTAGAGGGAAGAAAAGTGTGGAAGGTTGTTGGAGACTTGACTGCAAGAAAGGATATCCCTATTATTGAGTTTGAAAGTGAGAATCATGTTATTGAGGACTGCAATTCTTCTTCAAGTGGATCTGATTCAGACAATCTGATTGCTGATTTGAAATCCCCATCAGGTGAGGAACCTTCTTGTGCATTTGAAAGGCTTGTTCCTAAATCTGCTCCTGTATTTTCTAAATTTGTTAGAGATCATTAAGAAGGAGATCCCTTAAGAGAGATCTATCTTGAAGTTTTCATTCCCATTCCCCAAATACCTCTCACTCCTCATCATCTTGTTTCACCTCCAAGATCCCCCCCACCAAAAAATATGCCTCAGCCTAGACCTCCAATTGTTGTTAACATCTTTGGTCCTATAAATTTTAGAAGAATGGATGGTTACCCAAATTCTGTCCCACAAGCTGTGAGAAATAGGTTGCCAAAATTCAAGGGTAACAATGCTATTACTGGTGATCAGCATCTCAAACTTTTTGATAATATTATTGAAGATTTTGAGATAGAGTTTGAGGATGTGTATGTTAACTTGTTTACTCATACACTAGAAGAGGATGCTAGGGATTAGTACAAGGCTCTACCTGATAATTCTATTGATTGATGGACTGAAATTAAAAATGCATTTAGGTTGCAATATGGGAACAAGACCAATCCTATATTTCTTTTATCTGAATTTGAGAATATCAAGAAGGACCCTAATGAATCAGTCCATGACTTAAACACAAGGTTTAACAAAACTTTGAGAAGGATTCCTGTTGGTTTACGGCCTTGTGATGAATCTTGTTTAATTAAATATGTAGATGCATTGGATAAGAAGCGAGCCTACTACCTAAGAGACATTAACCCAACCAATCTAAGACAAGCTTTCACCATGGCACTTTAAATTGAAAACAATATCAAGGCTATTGGGAAACCTCTCAAGAGAGATGGTGTAAAATTGATAAACCCTAAAAAACCTCAAGCTAGCAAAGACGCTCATTTAGAAGAGGTTGTGAAAACTATGGTAGGGGTTGTCAAAGAAATCAAATACAAGTTGGCAAGAGTTGAGAAGGGAATTGGGTAGACTTCACAAGGTCAACCTAGGCAGCAAGCACAAGATAGATTTGGAAATCATCCTAGGGGTGATCAAAGGGAAGATGATATAAGGAAAGGACCTATGGGGTTTGCAAATAGACATCCTCAAGCATGTGCAGGAAGAGTGTTACCTAATACCTTAACTACTAGGGTTGTTGTTGTTGAAAAGGTTGCTGATATGGATTGGTGTGATAGATGTTTTCTTCCTCATCCTCCATGTGAAGTGGACCAACAGATTGATGAAGCTAATAATGAGAATGGAACTGATGATGATATTTTCATGGTGGGTTGTTCTTCAAGCTCGCAAGGAGGAGCAATATCTACTAAAGTAATAAGTGCTAGGACTGCTGCTACCTTTTAGGATTGCATCAAAAGGGTACAAGTTTTTCCCCCCCTCATACTCTTGAAGTTGATGTAGTGCAAGCTTTTGAAATTCCTAACATTACTTTGAATACTTGAGAGCTTTGATGATTAAGAAGTATGATGGTGGTATCCTTTCGGAGGAAGATATACAATTGTTGATGAATGTTGTTATAGCTGAAGAGAAGGACTATAACACTAGAAGAAAATTTGTTAAGGGATTTGGGCCTCAAATCCAAACCTAAAACACCCTTACTCACAAGCATTCCACAAGAATATCCTAGGAAAGAAACAGTTGCTAAAATCTCTGTTGTCCCAAAAAAAAATTACAATCCTCCTCATGCCCAAGCTGCCAAGAATCCACTACCATCTATTGAATCTTCTTGTCTCCCTTACAATGTTGTTTTGCCAAAGAGTGTCCCCTATGACATAGCCCAAGTATTGAGCCAAATTAAAGTGAGTGTTCCAATCATTGAGTTTCTTAGAATTCCTGAGCATAAGAAGAGAGCATTTGAGTACTTGGGATTGAAAGAAGAGAAGGTTACTCTAGGCAGAAATGTAAATATTGTTGAAACTCCACCTTAGATCATTTTTGACCTTGAAACACCCTCAGCAGTAGAAGATCTTGGAGAGACACTTGAGGTATATTTGGGGACATCCTTGGTTGATTCCCAATTGAATGTTGATCCATTATGTACAACTTTGCTCATAAAAGATAGGCTACTTCACAATTGTAGGTCTAATTCCAGTGTATCATGTAGTTTCATACCTCTAGAAGTCATGAATGAGTTAGATATCAAAGTGACATTTGCCTATGGGAAGTGTACTACCATGGATTCAAGGGAAGCGCTAGTGGTCGGTTGTGTGAAGGTTTTAGTAGTACAACTTGCAGCCTATTTGGGAAAGAATTTGATACTTGATGTTGTAATTGTTGACTGACCTACCAAATGGGGTATGATTTTGTCAATAAAATGGGCTACAAGTGTTGGTCGCAACGTTCATATGGAAATGTCTTTTTCCACCATTCCAATTGAGGGCAGCCTTGTTAAACTTTATGCTGAGAAGAAGATGTTGCACCTAATTGAAGATCCCAATAATGTTTCCTATGAAGTGTTGTTTGTTCATGTAGATGATGAGAATTTCATTGGTTTTACTGATGGAAAAGAAAATAAAATGGATCATTCAAAGTTCTTGATAAGGTATGTTCTCCTTGGACCTTGCTCCAAATTTGGAAATGGTGCTGGTGTAATTCTTATTTCTCCTAGCTTAGAAGAATTTGTTTTTTCCTTTAAGCTTAATTTTGAATGTACTAACAACATTGTTTAGTGTGAAGCCTTGTTATTGGGTCTGAGGATTGCATGGAAGTATGGTGTCTAGGACATCATTGTAAAGAGAGATTTAGAGTTGGTTGTCAAACAAATAAGAAAACTATATGATATAAAAAATCAGCATATGAAATAGTATATGCATGTAGTTTAAGATCTAGTTGAGATGTTTGATTCCTTCAATATTATGCACCATGATAGAATTTTGAATGATGCTGCTGACAAGTTGGCAGTGTTGGCGTCAAGATTCGGAGTTTGCACTGTTTCATCTTATTGTGAGTACAATGTTGAAGTGTTGACTAGGATAGCTATCCCCGACAACATCAAGCATTGGCAAGTGTTTGATGATGATTCTCAAGTGCAAAGATTATTGTAAAATCAAGGTGATTTTATAGATCAGGATATTAATTGGGAACCAATGGTGTGTATGACTGAAGGAAGAGAGACTTTTTTTGGAAAGGAAATCATCTAATTAAAACCAAACACCATTCATAGAGATCTTGTTGCACTTGAGTCAAATTTAACAATGCTGATTGCATCATAAATAGATACATGTCTACCTTAAGGGATGTGGAAGAGCATGACTTGGGAACAAAGGACAAACCAAGAAAAATTTGGTTGGGAAATATTTTAAACAAAGACGAGAAATAGTCTTATGTTCAGCTATTAAAGAAATATCAGGACTGTCTTGCATGGTCATATTCATAGCTAAAAGCATTTAGAGAAATTTTTTTTCAGCATGAGATCCCTCTTGAAACAAATTCCAAACCATTCAGACAGAGGCAAAGGCCAATTAATCCAATTCTCTCAATGAAAATGCAAGAGGAGTTAAAGAAGTTTAGAGATGGAGGTATTATTCAGCCCACTAGATATTCATCTTGGGTTACAAACCTTATGCCAGTCAGAAAGAAGAATGGAGACATTAGACTTTGTGTGGATTTTACAAATCTAAATAAAGCATCCATAAAGGACAACTATCCCTTGGCAAATCTGGAAAATATGTTGTATCTTGTGACAGTGTTTGAATTGCTTTCTACATTGGATGTTTTCTCTGGATATAATCAAGTGGTTGTCAAAGAATCAGAAAGACTTAAGACAACATTCACTACTCATTGGGGAACATATGTTTTTGCTAGGATGCCCTTTGGTTTGATGAATTTTGGTGCCAATTTTCAAAGAGAAATGGATGTTTCTTTTTCTTGTTACATCAATGAGTTCATTGCATTTTACAAGATGATGTGATTGTATTTTCAAGGGAGAGAGGTGATCATTTGCAACACTTGGAGAAGATGCTAATAAGATGTAGGGAATACGAAATTTCTCTTAATCCAAAGAAGTTTCATTTTGGCATGCAAAAGGCCAAGATGCTTGGTCACATTGTGTCAAAAGATGGTGTTATGATAGACCCTTAGAGAGTGGAAGCAATCAGCAAAGTATCTATCCCAAGAACCAAGAAAGGCATTCAATCTTTCTTTGGTCAAATTAAATTTATTAGATGGTTTGTTTCCAACTTTTCTGAGTTGACTCTTCCAATCACAAGCATGGTAAAAAAGGAAAAATTTATCAGGTGGGAGGAGGCTATCATTCAATATTTTGAACGAATCAAAGAGGCACTAAAACATGCACCTGCCTTGGCATCTCTGAATTACAAGAAGCCTTTCCAAATCTTCTCTTTTGCTTCAGAAAATACTACTGCATCAGTTTTTCTCCAAAAGGATGAAGATGGGGCTGAGAGGCCTATTGCATTCTTTAGCAAGGCTTTACAAGATGCTAAGTTAAAGTATACAATCATGGAAAAACAAGCATTTGCCTTGGTGAAAGCAACAAAAGTTTTCAAGCCTTATATATTGAATTCAAAACTTTTTGCTTATGTTCCCCACACCATGGTGAAGAACATCTTATTAGAGATGGAGATCTCAAGTAAAATATGTAGATGGGTGAACAAACTATAGGAGTATGATATGGACATCCAAACCAAAAAGTTGGTAAGAGGTTTGTGTCTTGCTAAGCTCATGGCTGAGAGCAACTTGCAGAATGTGGAAGTGAATCAACTAGAGGAAGAAAGGGTAGATGTGCTTACAAAGTTCGTAAGTTCTGAGTGATACAAATATGTGATCTTCTACCTCAAACACATATGATGCCCTAGTCACTTGATTAAAAATAAAAAAATATCCCTCAGGCTGGCTTCTCAAAATTATATCATCACAAACCTTGGGCTAGCTTGGAAGAACCCAGAAGAGTAACAACACATAAGATCTTGAGAGCTAGTTATTGGTGGACTACTCTCTTTAGAGATGTAACCCAGCTAGTTAGAAAATTTGATAGTTGTCAATGTTTCTCTGGAAGAATGAAAGCTTCAGGATCCCTTCCTTTGCATCCTATATCAATTGAATCTGCTTTCAAGTAATGGGGGATGGACTTCATTGGTGAGCTTTCAGATTATTCTAGTGTTGGCCATAAGTGGATCCTTGTAGCCACTAATTATTTTACAAAGTGGGTAGAGGCAATCCCCACCAATAAAGTAACACACCAAATAGTTATGGACTTCTTGTTGAATTAAATCATATGTAGATTTGGAGTCCTAGTAAATATTGTAGCTAATAATGCCATGTGCTTTAGAGCCAAACCTTTAATGGCAATGTGCAATGAATATGGAATCAATCTGACTTATTCTTCAAACTATAACCCTAAAGGGAATGGACAAGTTGAGTCCAGCAATAATAATTTGTTGAAGATCATTAGAAGAACCTTGGAGAAAAACATGAAGAAATGGGGTGAACAATTGAAATTTATAGTTTGGGCTGATAGGATAACTCCTAAAAGAGCTACTGGTAAAAGCCCATTTGAATTGGTGTATGGAACTCACTCTTTGCTTCCCTTGCACCTACAATTATCTTCATTTCAGTTTCCTCAATAGTTGGAAGATCAAGATCTTGCCCCATATGAATCAAGGATCAATCGGATTATTGAGCTTGATGAAGAGAGGAGAGCATCCCATCAAAGGCATGTCAGATTTAGGGAAAAGTTGAAGAGATTGTTTGACAAGAAGGTCACTTCTAGAGCATTCAATGTTGGAGATCTGGTCTTGTTGTGGGATAGTAGGAATGAAGACAAGGGAAAACATGGAAAATTTGATGCATTATGGATGGGCCCTTATGCCATTGATATCATAATTGGTCAACATACATTCTTTCTCAAGGATTTAGATGGGGAATTGCTGGATATTCCTATTAATGGAAGACATTTGAAACATTTCTTGGATTAAACCCCAAATTTGAGGTATGCACCAGCTTGTACAGTGTATAGTGTTTGGTTTTTACTCTATTTTTGGTGTTTTGTCGGTTTTGTGGTTTGCCTTGATGTGTGGCAGCCTTTTTTGTCGGGTTCTTAGTTGATTTTTGGTTCGTGAATCCTCTGCACAATGGATATTTTGGCACTTGGTCTACGTTTTGTCCTTGTGGCACTCACTGGGAGTGCCCATCCCCAAGCAAGAGCCACTGTCGGTGCCATTTTTTGAGTTTGCACCTTTTTTCCCTAATTTTTCAAATCTATATGTGCTAAAAAATGTTTTACCCTTTGAATTAATGGTCTAAATTTCTTCCCCTCTAGTTGAATGCTTTAAAATGCTCACAAACTTGTTGTTTTTCCCTAATTTGAAGGAATATTCCAAGTTTTTCCTTTTCTATGCCCTAGTTCTTCAAATTTTGCGAGCTGTGTCATTTTTCCCTTTGCCAGATCATGGTAAAATTGAATTTGATCAATTTATACTTTTTTATATTTGAAAATCCAATCCCAAGGTCGAAAATGTTGTAAAATCATGCTTCAGTTGATTTACAATAAAAAAAATTCCATCCTTGGTGAAAATTTGAATTCTAGGGCATCCTTTGAATTTTTTGCATTTTGACGGGTGTCATTTTCCCATCAAATTCTTCCTCAAACATGCATTGGAAATGTGGCGGGTTTTCATTGGCCAAGGATCAGTGGGGAAATGTTATAACTTGTCATTTTTTAATTTTTTGGCAAAATGGGCATTGTCAGGCCTGAGGCCCCCATTTTTTCAAAATTTTCTTACGTGGCATGTTCTGATTAGCAAGGGGATGGCAGGTGGTTAGATTCCCTTAACGTTTTTAGACCTTACTTTGTGAAATTTCTAAAAGTCAAATTTTGGCCCGAAACCCCATAGCCAATTGTAAGAGGACACATGTCCTAAAAGTTTCAAAACGGAAGTGCGGGCTGCGGGGGGACTTAGATTTTTTTGGCTCTAATTTTATAAAGTTTCAAAATCAGTTTTTCACCCACTCCAGTCAGCGATTGACACGTGGCAGCATGGCAGGGCAAGGTGAGTGTTCAGGCTAGCAGAGGTTTTGGTGATTTTGAAGTTTTTAAACTTTGAATGGTTTAAAGTCATGTTTCGGCCCGAAACCCCATAGTGAATAGGAAATAGACACGTGGCATCATGACAGCATAGAGCGGGTTGGTGGCTCTGCAGAGGGAAATGGATATTTTTCCCCTTTTTGGCAAAAATTCTCAAAATAAAACTTTAAGCCACGGGCCCACAAGCAAATCATCGAGCGACACGTGGCAGAGGTCAAGGTGGGTCATCGGCCTAGCGGAGGAAGGAAGGAAATTTTTCCCTTTTTCCAAAAGGACTCAAAACCAAAATTAGATGTGCTGGCCAACTAGCGAATCACAAGGAGACACATGGCAAGGGAAAAATCGGAGGTGCGGACCCGCAGAGTAAAAGATGAAAATTTTCCCAATTTCCAAAAAAGTTTAAAATGCATAGAATTGAAGTGCGATTTCAATGGGACCCAACATATGCCAACGTGTCAGCTCCAAATTTCAAGGGAAGAGATGTGGAGAAAAAAGTCAAAATTTTCAATTTTTCCAAAAAATGTTATAAAGTCAAAAATGATCCCAATTTCAATCCCAATCATTTTTTGAAACATGGAGGCCCCAAATTAAATGACAAAGATGGATAAGATCAACGGTTGTTATGCATCCATTAGTTTTGATCGCCATGGGAGCTCCAGGAAGCTTGGAATCATTATTTTTGCACCAAAATTCATCAAATTTATAGTGATTTTATGTTGTCTTGGCATTCCAGGATCATTGGAATAGGTTTCATGGCTCAATTCTTTGATTTGAGATTTTTTTGAGGTAATATTTTTCCCCAACCCAAGAAACTATGTGAAATGACAAAATCAAAAGTTGCAGAGTTAGTTTTATAAGGTAAAAGGGTGAAAATGATGAGTAACAGATATTTGCACGCCTTAATGATGAAAAACATGGCTCCAGGATGAATAATGATCTAGATATTTGTAATGATTTAATCTTTTGGGCACACCTGGCAACCTACAAGTGTTTTCTTGTTTGATGTCATTTTCATTAATTCACAAGAAATGTTTTGTAACAAACTTGATCCCATGGCATATTCTTTTCTTGGGAAAGAAGGCTTGAATGTGGCATAAGGTATATAGTGCATTTTCGAGAAATTGTAAAGCATTGGGAGTTGAATATCAAAATCAAATTCTGAGAGAAAGCTCATTTTCTGATAAATCCACCAAAAAACTAGGTTAATGTCTCATGTGTTGGAAATTCATGTATGCGAGTTGGTTACAAGTGTATAGCCATAACACAACTCTGAGATTGTTCATGTAACTCTCCCCTACTGTTGAATCTAACAAGTTTTGAATTAAATCTATGTTTTCTTTGGGCAATATTGTGTCTGTTATCATTTTTAAATGCCTGCAAATAAATTTCATTGTTCGTGTTACAATCTTGCATTGAAAGTATTTTGAAATCACAAAGGATCTCTATTTCTCGTTGATAGTTTAGTAGAATTTGCAATTTCATATTCAGAAGAGCCTTCATCTGATAAGGAGATAAACAAATTTAAAATCACTTTACCTTCCTTGACTACAGATATTTCTTGTTAGCCTGTGGAGGTACCTTAGGCGTGGTTTGATCATGGATTTTTGTGTTTAATTGAGTTCTTTACTTCAAGCTTTTGTGGTGAATTCTCAAATATTGTTTGAAGATGCCTAGGCTTCCATTTATGCCTCTTTTGGTTGAAAGAATGTCCTAATTATTTGAAGCATTTTATATGATAGTTATTTCAATTATTGTAGAGGTTGTCAAAGATTTGATATATCCCAGTTTGTCTTGTCGATCCCCCACCAAAAATCATCTAAATAACAAATACCCTATCATGTACTATCCTTGATTTGCATTTGTATACCCACAGAAGATCAAAATCCATTTGCAAAAGTATCCATAACAAATTAGGATTTCCAGTGTCTCTAGTAACCTTTGCCTTGTTTTGAGAACATACCCATGTTTTGAGAAGTGACAACTTGTGAGAGTTCAAATCTGGGGTGTTGATCATTTTTTCATCAAGGTCTCTATCATATAATTCCAAGCAAAGAGAAGGACATATTCATCTCCTTCACCGATACAAGGTTACAAAATAGGTATTCTTACCTTTGTTGCAAGGCACAACCTAAAACAGCTAGGACAGGATCAAGTCCTATTGGAGTGCTATCCATTTCTCCACAAACCTGAGTGTCAACTAAACCATATCCCCAGCTACCAACGACATACAACATGGTATAATCTTTCTTTAAGGTCCATGACATATCTATGGTGCTTCTCAAACTAAAAAGGATAACAAATTTGGATACCAATAGTATGTATGATATGTGAATATGTAATGATCAAAATGATGTAGCCTTAACGTAGGGTGTATGATGTAGGATGTAAGATGTAAGATGCATGAAGAGTCATGATTTGTAGTACCTATACTTTTGTGTGTGTGGTTCCTATGTAGTATGTTTTCCTCAACACTCAAGTGTGAACCGAAGCACAAGAGTGTGTCATCAGGTAATGAGGACTCTAAAGTGTAGAAGAATGTGCCTATGTGAGGAGAGTGATAGATGATTATGCATGTATAAAATATGTGTTTATGCTAATGTGGGGGGGGGGGGGGGGGGGGGGGAATGTGTTATATGTTATGCCCCCCAAGTGTGTGATAGTATATGTTTTTTTGGATAAATGATGTTGGAAAACTAATAAAGAAGTGATATATGAAGGTGGTGAAATATCATATATTTTTTAAGATTGATTCAATGATAGGATAAATAATTAAATATTATATGATATGCATGATAAATGATTGTATATGTATGTATGTATGGCTGGTTATGTAATAGATAGATATGTTAATGTAAGGATAAACGAGTTTTGTTTATTATAAAAAACCCCTCAACATTTATATAAGAACCATAAGAATATGAGTATGTCATCAGGAGTGTATTGTGACAATATTCATCTACCAAAGATCAAGTTTAGGTGAAGCGGTGGAGGAATGGTGGGATAGAGTAATGGTAGGACCACGCGGTGGGAGAATTTACGATGTTTCTTGATTAACAGTAGAAGGGGTAGTTTCTTTGATAAAAATGATTGGCTATTGAAGTGGTGTAGGATGAGTATGTATCTCGAATGATGATAGATTTTATGGCAAGGATGACATTGTTTAAGGCTTGATAGGAGGAAAAGTAGCACTAAGTTTTAAAGAAGGATGCTTAGATTGACGTGGTAATGTTGTTGATAGCTTGAGTGGAAGGGAAGTGGGACCATCCTTGAGAGGAGGTGGAGTGGATTGAATAGGTGGAGCTTGACTGACCACATAAGTTACCTCAAAACTGATAATATTATGTTCATTAGATGTCAAAGGAGGGGATTTAGGGACCCATTAAGATGTAGCATTTGGAGATGGGCATGCAACAAAATGTTGTGTGGTGAATGAAATGAAACCTTAATGCTCAAGATGCTTAATTATTTGTTGCAAAGCATAGAAATCATTGTAATTATATCCCTTTGATTTGATTAATGGTAATATAGATTCCCTTGATACTTTTCTAGTCGATAAGGAGGACATAAATTAGTAGGTGATAAAGTGATCAATTGACGACTAAAATGCTCAGTAACAAGGTCATGTTGTTGAGTATTTCGTCAAGGATGATAGGATGTGGTAATGGTATGACAGGAGCCTCACTGTTATGAGTACATATAGTTGACATAGAATGAAAATAAGATGTAGAAGGAGAAAAAATAAGAGCTCTAGAAGAATCTTAA